>JACYXH010000508.1:0-60000 GCA_026745465.1 Lota lota
AATTACACTCTATTGTTCAAGTGTAATGCTATAAAATTGTAAACGGTTGCAGTTGTTTAGAACAAGTTTGGATGATTAGTTTGTGTAACATAATCTGTAGTTTTTTTAAACAGTTTATATTTCTGAATCATGAATGACAACATAATGAAATGTTTGTGAACTTTTCTGATTTCAACAATAAATTGCAAAAAATTGAATGGGTCATTCTCATTGGAATAAGTACATCATCAGTACAATATGTATTCAGTGGAATATATACATTCTCAGTACAATATGTATTCAGTGTAATACATTATCAGTGCAACAGGTACATTCTCAGTACAATATGTAGTAGAATATGTCAATTTTCAGTGGAATAGGTACTTTCTCAGTACAATTTGTATTAAGTAGATTAGGTACATTATTAGGGAGATATAAAAAATGTACATTTGTTGCCTAAAACCCCTATTTTAAACATTATGGGATTCATGGAAGGATTAAAATCACTGATCGATTGCACAAGTTTGTAGCTGATGAGCCAGTCAATGACTTCATGTCCACCATACAACAACCCAACATGTGTTACACCTTACACAAAGGTCACAGTGACTACATGTAATGATTCTCCCCATGTGTGTGAGTACTGTGACTTTGTCTTGACAGCTCTCCTCTCCTCTCCATCCTCTCATCTTAGTTTCTCCTCTCTCCTTCCTCTCCCTTCTCTTCCTCCTCTATGCTATCTCTGCTCTCCTTTCTAGCTAATCTGGGATTATGGTCATTCTTGTCATTCATACACATTGTGTACACATTACAACAGTAAGCATATTTTGATTAGTTTAATAAAATATTGTTAAGTACTTTAACTTTAATTTAGTTAGTCCATAATTTAAATAAAGTGGCAAAGATTGGTCCATGACAGCTTATGAGTTTACGAGCAAATATCATGGATGTTAGAAATCAAAACAATGATCCCGTACACACACACACACACACACACACACACACACACACACACACACACACACACACACACACCTTACTATTCCAGAAGTATCAAAGAGTGAGGTGGGCGATCCCATGACAACTGAAAAAAGAGTTAAATGAAATGTTACGAAACAAAACCTAAACTCTACGAGGTCTTTGAATGACAAGGAGAACGAACTGCTGTATTCTAACATCTGGCCCAATATAGGATTAGTAGTGCACACACACCCTAAATAACTCTGAATAATATCTTACTCCCTCTCCCTCCCTCTGCCTCCTTCCCTCTCTCTCTCCTCCCCTCTCTCTGCCCCCTCTCTCTCTCCCACCTTCTCTCTCTCTCCATCCCACTCTCTCACTCTATCCTCCCCCCTCTCTCCCTCTCCCTGCCTCTCTCGCTCTATCCTCTTCCCTCTCTCCCTCTCCCTCTCTCTCCCTCTCCCTCCCTCTCGCTCTATCCTCCCCCTCTCTCCCTCTCTCTCCCTCCCTCCCTCCTACAGTGAAGCTGACAGTCTTCGATGTGTGTCTCCATGTCAACCGCATTGGGCCTGTGTCTTCCATCCACACTGGGAATTAAAGTTCATATCTCTCTCGCTCTTTCCTCCCCCCTCTCTCCCTCTCCCTCTCTCTCCCTCCCTCCCTCCTACAGTGAAGCTGACAGTCTTCGATGTGTGTCTTCATGTCAACCGCATTGGGCCTGTGTCTTCCATCCACACGGGGAATTAAAGTTAATATCTCTCTCGCTCTGTTCTACTGGTCCACCATATCACTTCTCTTTCACTCCCTCTCTTTCACTCTCTCTCGTCTCCCTACTGCGCTCTTTTTTGCTGTATTTTTCACTCTCTATCTCACACTGTATATTGTGTGCCTCCCTTTCTCTCTCTCTTTTCTCGTCTCTCTCACAGTTTGGTTTTTCTCTCCATCTGTCTTTCTGTATCTCTAATGATCTTTCTGTATCCCTAATCATTTTTCTGTATCTCAACAGTATCTGTAATGGAATCATTTGTAATGGTTAGGTTTCTATAATTAGGCAGGAATATTTTCTTCTTCCTTAATTTCTCTTCAATTAGAAATCTGTTACGGTTTTGAACTAGGACCCAAACGCAAGACAAGGAAACCAACAGGGTGCGGGTACAGAAAGGTTTATTTAGTCCAAGGTACAGGCAAGGGCAAGGCAGGCGAGTAGTCCAGTAGGCAGTTGGCAGGCGGGGAGTCAGGCAGGCAGAAGGACGTAGGCAGGCGGGTGGTCGGGCAGGCGAGGTTCGGCAACGAGGAAGGCAGGCAGGCAGGAACTATGAGCAGGAACGGGAACAGGAACGAGAGCGGGAACATGAACGGGAGCGGAACCCGTAACAAGAACAAGAACGGGAGTGGGACCCGAAAACAAGAAGTGGCGAGGACGAAGTACCGTGGGAGGTACAAACACTATAACGAACTAGCACTGGCTCTGTGGGGAGCCAGTGCTTAAATACAGAGGAGGTGATTGGTGATTCAAGACAGGAGTGGGGAGCGGAGTGCACGTGGTGGCTAATTGACGGGGATAAACAAAGAGCACATGGTGTAGTGGCACCGGCTGCCATTAGATGGTGGAGTTTGACAGAAACAGAGAGGGTCACGTTACAGTACCCCCCCCTCAACGGACGCCTCCAGGCGTACGCACGACAGGGGGGGGTGCTGGCGATGGGAATCCCGGGTTAAGGAGGGGTCCAGGAAGCGACTCCAAAAAAATAAATAAAAATAAACAGGCTTGCTCCCCAGGTCCGTAGCCCTCCCAGCCTACCGAAGACTGGTTTCGTCGGCCGCGACGACGCACATCCAGGAGGCGTCTGGCCGAGAACGCCGGGATGCTGTCAATGAACCGGGGAGGAGCCGGCGCTGGGAAGGGAGGAGACAGCTGACTAGGGGACCGGGGCCTTTTCCCGGCGGAGAACTGTGGGACCGGTAGCCGACGCTTGCGACCAGGAGGCCGTTGGGGCTTGGAACTAGGAGGCAGCTGCTGGTGGGACTCAGGAAGAGGCTGGGGCTTGGGACTAGGAGGACACTGGGGCTTGGGGCCAAGAGACAACTGTTGCTGGGACTGGAACACAGGAACTGGAGACAACTGGGGCTGGGACTCGGGACCTGGAGACAACTGGGGCTTGGACTCGGGACCAGGAGACAACTGGGGCTTGGACTCGGGACCAGGAGACAACTGGGGCTTGGACTCGGGACCAGGAGACAACTGGGGCTTGGACTCGGGACCAGGAGACAACTGGGGCCTGGACTCGGGACCAGGAGACAACTGGGGCCTGGACTCGGGACCAGGAGACAACTGGGGCCTGGACTCGGGACCAGGAGACAACTGGGGCTTGGACTCGGGACCAGGAGACAACTGGGGCTTGGACTCGGGACCAGGAGACAACTGGGGCTTGGACTCGGGACCAGGAGACAACTGGGGCTTGGACTCGGGACCAGGAGACAACTGGGGCTTGGACTCGGGACCAGGAGACAACTGGGGCCTGGACTCGGGACCAGGAGACAACTGGGGCCTGGACTCGGGACCAGGAGACAACTGGCGCTGGAGCTCAGGGCCAGGAGGAAGCTGCTGCTGGCGCTGGAGCTCAGGACCAGGATACAGCTGGAGCTTGGGACTGGGAGACAACTGGCGCTGGAGCTCAGGGCCAGGAGGAAGCTGCTGCTGGCGCCGGAGCTCAGGGCCAGGATAGAGCTGGGGCTTGGGACTAGGAGACAACTGGCGCTGGAGCTCAGGGCCAGGAGGAAGCTGCTGCTGGCGCTGGAGCTCAGGGCCAGGATACAGCTGGGGCTTGGGCCTTTTCCCGGGGGAGTCCAGCTGAACTGGTAGCCGGCGCTTGCGGCCAGGAGTTCGCTGGGGCTTGGGAACAGGTAACCACAGTTGCAGCGGAGCTGGTGGCCACGAGACTGCAGTTGCAGCGGGGGTTGGCGCCGGGAGGGAAAAAGACCGAGGTGAAGAAGGCGGCGGAGAAGCGGGGAAGAGAGAGAGGGAAGCCAAGGGCGAGCGGCGGTCGCGCTCGTCGTGAGCCGCCAAAAGCCCCTCGATGTACTTCACATTCTCCTGAATGGAAGTAAATGGTGCTGCGGTTGCAGCCGGGGCTGGCGCCGAGAGGGAAACCGAGGACGAGCGGAGGTTGCGCCCATTATCCCCGAGGATAGCCAATATTCCCCGCATCCATGTCGAGGGTCTCCTGTCTGCTGGGTCCATCTTGGCTAGTTCGTACTGTTACGGTTTTGAACTAGGACCCAAACGCAAGACAAGGAAACCAACAGGGTGCGGGTACAGAAAGGTTTATTTAGTCCAAGGTACAGGCAAGGGCAAGGCAGGCGAGTAGTCCAGTAGGCAGTTGGCAGGCGGGGAGTCAGGCAGGCAGAAGGACGTAGGCAGGCGGGTGGTCGGGCAGGCGAGGTTCGGCAACGAGGAAGGCAGGCAGGCAGGAACTATGAGCAGGAACGGGAACAGGAACGAGAGCGGGAACATGAACGGGAGCGGAACCCGTAACAAGAACAAGAACGGGAGTGGGACCCGAAAACAAGAAGTGGCGAGGACGAAGTACCGTGGGAGGTACAAACACTATAACGAACTAGCACTGGCTCTGTGGGGAGCCAGTGCTTAAATACAGAGGAGGTGATTGGTGATTCAAGACAGGAGTGGGGAGCGGAGTGCACGTGGTGGCTAATTGACGGGGATAAACAAAGAGCACATGGTGTAGTGGCACCGGCTGCCACTAGATGGTGGAGTTTGACAGAAACAGAGAGGGTCACGTTACAGAAATCAGTCAATCTAGCTAGGTTGGATTCTTGTCTTTCCTCCTTCGTTACTCCCTTTACAGGTAGGTATTCAGAAAGGTACGCACACCTTTTGGTCTTTTATTAAAATATCTGAGAATCAGACCTCTATTCCATAACAAAATAAAGTTATGAGCAAAATGCACATGAACCTTTTGACAGCAAACTTGAAAACCTGTCCAAAGTCCAGCTGTGTTTACACGCCTTAAGGCACAGATTTCCATCTCCATCGTACCAAAAATGCGGAACTGGAAACTGCCCGCTGTTTATGCCCATTTACTCTTCAGTTGGCGGTCATGCCCCTTGTCCCGCCCTTTCGGGATGGCTAGAGATGCCAAAATTAACACACGTTCCCCTGGGTCCCGGGAAAGATGTATCCCAGATTTGGATTTGTAGCGCTTGCAGAAAGACTGTTTGTCCAAACAGGCTTGTTTTTTGACAGATCCTCTCAGAAGTGTGGCCAATGAGACCTAGTGGATCAGAATGTAGTGTACAGGCCGTTTTGGAGATAGGAAGGTCCTACCGCCCTGAGACTTGACGACATTATTCCAGGGCCTGACCGAGACCCCACGCCTAACCTTGGCCCTCTCGGACCCCGGGGGCAGGGTCTCGAGATTTTCACAGAGCGATCCCAAGGTTCCCCCTGATAGGTCTAATGGCCACGTTTCTCTCTCGTCTCTGAATTTAGATGAATTTATAGCAACAGGTTGGGTTTCCAATGCGTTTAAATAAAGCATTTGTCTTGTATGTCCTTTACGCCATCTTTTATACAAAAAAGACCCCACCCCCACCAATTCCATCACTTCCTGTTTGGCTAGCGCCTCCAAACATCATTTTAGTAGAGTTGAATGCCCTCATTCATATAAAAGTGGTCAATAGGAGTACAACCAACCCCACCCTATAATTTCTAGGGCTGAGCCAGATACTAAGGTATTCTTTTGTTAGGTAGGTATTTGAATTTCACTTCAGTATTTGGCGTTCAGTATTTAATGTATATGCATATTTGGGGACTGCGGGTAGAAGGCTAGGCTACATTTCGTCTGAATATCCCAGTGATAAAACAGATATGTAAGGGCGCGAGACGTCCGAGAACGCTTCACGTCAACGCTTCAGTTGAGGTGATGGCAGCCATCCGAATATCAGAACCAAAAACGGTCCCTGAAACAGCTCAGTTGTCCCAATTCCACATAAAGCAAAAACACACAAAATGGGTAAATATTAAAACATGTTTATTTATGAAGCAACAAGTGTTCAAACATGCACTTCAAGCCCTCAAGGATTAAAACTCAAAAACCCCCATGGGGAAAAGAGAAACCTTTAAAAAATAAAAGTGGAGTAACCAAGGGACAAGTCTTGTTTAGCGCTAAATGAGTCTAGTTTAGGATTAAGGATGGTTAACTTAGTATAAAGTTTGAAATAGGTCATTTTAGGGGTGTTTGGGTATATGTTATGTTTAGGCCCTGTTTGGTTTAGGCATTAGTTATTGATATTTATATGTTTAGGTATTAGGTGAGAGTTTACGCATTTTAGAGAGGTTTAGGTTTGATGGTTAAGTTTAGGTAAGCGAGTTTAGGTACTAGGTTAAGTTTTGGCCTTTTTGAAGTTTAGGATAGATGGCTAAGTTTAGGTATTAGGTTAGATAATCCTATTTTATTTGTGGTTAAATTGAGGCCTTAGGGTTAGAAAGAAGGTTAAGATCAGGGCCCAGGTTTGCTTCCAGCCTTGTCCCTTTAGTCGCTCCCTTAAGAGGGCTCCCAGCTAAGGGTGTTGGAAATATAATAGCTGGGATAACATATAGTGTACAGAAAAATCAACAAATCAAAAGATTGAGCTACACATACTTTCCCCAAAAGCTGGTGTGACATAATGGTTTGTTTTAAAAGTGAACAGTAAAGTGACATCAGTATGGTGTGTAGTAGGCAGTTGACGAGCTCTGCGTGGTTATGTTGGCTGTAGGTGTAGCCAGGGATCCTCAGGGTGGATGGGGAATAGGACACTGGAGTAGATCAACTGTTCAGGTCATCATACTGTGAAGTGAAAAGAAAAAAAGTCAGTTTCACATTGTGCTGGCTGATTTAGAAGACATATTGCTCACCAAATGTGACTGGGCATTTAAAGATTCCTAAACACAGCACCACGCTTACCTTGCCATTTGGTCCATTTATCGAAGCTCTCACCCGGGTTTAAGCAAAACTTACCATGTTGAATATTCAAAGTAAAAATCACTTAAGATTGCAAGTCAAGCATCTTACCTGGGTCCACATGGGGTCTTTAGGGCGCTGTACTGCAGGCCTTTGGTCCATCCTCTGCTCCGGGCCGCGGTCCTGAGTTTAAAGAACCATTTAGTCATCGAGCCGCTTAGTGGTTTGACCGCTTGCACAATTATGACCCTGGTTATACGCTGTCCCTGCTTACTCTAGTAGCACCCACTACTAAGTTTCAAGTGATAAAAATGATCAAGTTACAAAATACTAGAGCTCCTAAACGCAGACCTAGTTGATCAGATTTACTCGATGAACCTTTACATCGGTTGAAGAGTTCACCTGGATGAGTAGCTGCTAGGTCTTAACACAAGCTGCAACCGCCAGGACCTCCAGCTGACCGCCACCGCCACGACCTCCAGCTGACCGCCAGGACCTCCAGCTGACCGCCAGGACCTCCAGCTGACCGCCAGGACCTCCAGCTGACCGCCACCGCCAGGACCTCCAGCTGACCGCCAGGACCTCCAGCTGACCGCCAGGACCTCCAGCTGACCGCCAGGACCTCCAGCTGCGAAACCAGAATGCACTACGGTGCATGAAAAATATGTAAATAAAAAATCGTATGGCACAGAATGAATGCATTGTAAAAAATAAACCGTATGGCACAGAATGAATGCATTGCAGAAAATAACAAACCGTATGGCACAGAATGAATGTGCATTGTAGAAAATAACAAACCGTATGGCACAGAATGAATGCATTGCAGAAAATAACAAATCATATGGCACAGAATGAATGCATTGTAGAAAATAAGAAACCGTATGGCACAGAATGAATGCATTGTAGAAAATAACAAACCGTATGGCACAGAATGAATGCATTGCAGATAATAACAAACCGTATGGCACAGAATGAATGTGTATTGTAAAATAATAACAAACCTATGGCACAGAATGAATGTGCATTGTAGAAATTAACAAACCGTATGGCACAGAATGAATGCATTACAGAAAATAAACCGTATGGCACAGAATGAATGCATTACAGAAAATAACAAACCGTATGGCACAGAATGAATGCATTACAGAAAATAACAAACCGTATGGCACAGAATGAATGCATTACAGAAAATAACAAACCGTATGGCACAGAATGAATGTGCATTGTAGAAAATAACAAACCGTATGACAGAATGAATGCATTGTAGAAAATAACAAACCATATGGCACAGAATGAATGTGCATTGCAGAAAATAACAAACCGTATGAATGTGCATTGTAGAAAATAACAAACCGTATGGCACAGAATGAATGTGCATTGTAGAAAATAACAAACCGTATGGCACAGAATGAATGCATTGCAGAAAATAACAAATCGTATGGCACAGAATGAATGTGCATTGCAGAAAATAACAAACCGTATGGCACAGAATGAATGTGCATTGCAGAAAATAACAAACCGTATGGCACAGAATGAATGCATTGTAGAAAATAACAAACCGTATGGCACAGAATGAATGCATTGTAGAAAATAACAAACTGTATGGCACAGAATGAATGCATTGTAGAAAATAACAAACCGTATGGCACAGAATGAATGTGCATTGTAGAAAATAACAAACCGTATGGCACAGAATGAATGCATCGTAGAAAATAACAAACCGTATGGCACAGAATGAATGCATTGCAGAAAATAAACCGTAGGGCACAGAATGAATGTGCATTGCAGAAAATAACAAACTGAATGGCACAGAATGAATGTGCATTGCAGAAAATAACAAACCGTATGGCACAGAATGAATGCATTGTAGAAAATAACAAACCGTATGGCACAGAATGAATGTGCATTGTAGAAAATAACAAACCATATGGCACAGAATGAATGTGCATTGCAGAAAATAACAAACCGTATGGCACAGAATGAATGCATTGTAGAAAATAACAAACCGTATGGCACAGAATGAATGTGCATTGTAGAAAATAACAAACCGTATGGCACAGAATGAAAACCACCTTGCACAGAATTCAACGTCAAGCTGCAGCAGCTTGTAAGTGTATTGAAAGTTGTAAAAGCGAACCAGCAGCCAAACTTCAACCAGCTCATGAAATAAGAAACGTTGGGTGACTCACTGTGAGGATCGTCCTTGAAGCTCCCGTTGGTGGCCACGTTGTCCGGAAAGTTCAGTCGGAAGAGCACAATACACACATAAGCAACCGCAGGACCTTTGAGTCGAGTTAGAGAGCACGGAATGAAACCACCATAGAAAATAACAAACCATATGGCACAGAATGAACGTGCATTGTAGAAAATAACAAACCCTATGGCACAGAATGAATGTGCATTGCAGAAAATAACAAACCGTATGGCACAGAATGAATGTGCATTGTAGAAAACAACAAACCGTATGGCACAGAAAGTGCATTGTAGAAAATAACAAACCGTATGGCACAATGAATGCATTGTAGAAAATAAACCGTATGGCACAGAATGAATGTGCATTGCTGAAAATAACAAACCATGTGGCACAGAATGAATGCATTGTAGAAAACAACAAACCGTATGGCACAGAATCAAAGTGCATTGCAGAAAATAACAAACCGTATGGCACAGAATGAATGTGCATTGTAGAAAATAACAAACCGTATGGCACAGAAAGTGCATTGTAGAAAATACCAAACCGTATGGCACAGAATGAATGTGCATTGTAGAAAATAACAAACCGTATGGCACAGAATGAATGTGCATTGTAGAAAATAACAAACCGTATGGCACAGAATGAATGTGCATTGCAGAAAATAACAAACCGTATGGCACAGACAGAAAACCACATTGCACAGAATGAAAACCACATTGCACCTATTTCAACATCAAGCCGCAGTCAAACTTCTGCAATAGTCACAGCAGCTTGCAAGTGTATTGAGAGTTTTGAAAGGGAAAGACTGGGAGAGTGTGCAAGTGTAAAGCAACTACAGCATCTAACCTCTTCTAATTCCAGCATGCCAACCATCTACCAAGCCAAAACCAACCTTCTACCAAGCCAAAACCAACCTTCTACCAAGCCAAAACCAAACAATTAAACAAACCTCAACATTCCCCCAGTCAGTAGTCTAGTTAGTCTGATGGATTTCCAAAAAAACACAGAGGGTCCAGTGGGGTTATGGATGGAGCAAAAACTGAACACTTCCTTATCTTTGTCGAGTTATTTTGGAGATGTCCTTAAATTCACTACCATCCAGGATATTTCAGACACGTGGTATTTCAAGTTCTCTTTGTGGATTCCTGAGGTAGGTAGAGCATCTGGAGAAGGTGCTGTGCCGTTCAATTGTCTAACGCAGCATGGATTGCACAGGATTGTCATTTAAACCTAGTGGAGGTCCAGTAGTCCAGCGGTGCTGTTAAACAAAGAAAGAAAGCAATTGGCGAAAATAGTTGTATTCGCCAATTAGTCTACTTACCTCTTCATCTACGGCTTTTTGCTTTCAACAGTTCCAGTTTGACCCAAAACGTCGTTCTTTCACAATGGTTGAAGCTGTTCCTCCATTTTGCGTCCAGTTTCCAGAGCACACACACACACTTCCCAGTGTTCACACGGAGGTTGTCGGTGCAGGTAAAGTCAGTCGGTTAGTCATCCCCAGTTAGGCCCAATACAAACACGTGTACACACTGCGCTCAAAACACAAGCTACAACTCCGCATTTGAACTATAAATGAGCAAAACCAAAGTGACTATGAGCGGTCAAATCCGTGGTAACTTTGAGGTGAAAGAACAGTGATATAGATTGTGAGTGAGGTGACGGGCAGAGTGTAATGTGTGCGGTGCACTGATGCACAATCACAGGCTGATCTGAAGCCAGCGGCCAAACACAACCAAACAAACAATCAAGCAGCTCATTAAACAATAAACGTCGGTGAAGCTCCGCCCCGTTGGTGTCTACGTTGTCCGGATTGTTCATTCAAAAGCGCCCAAAACAAAAAAGCAACAGCGGGCGCAACGTCTAACTAATAAAATACTGACCACTATACTATACTAACGAGGACCTGTTGGAATGAGAACACCGCGACATTAGTAAGCGCATTGACGTCTACAGGTGTACATTTTATATTCAACACTTGACAACACTTGCCATGACGCTGAGTGGGGCCAGGGCCGAGATTATTCAGTACAATACAGATTGAGAATGTAGATATTCTACTAAATACATATTGTAGAGAATGCTCCTTTTCCAATGAATATGTCCCATTCTACTTTTGTAAAGGTGAATTGAAATCAAAAAAGTTTACAACCATTTTATTACGTTATCAAAATGAACACTTCACATTGTCAATATTTTCTACTTCCTGTAGTCGTTTGCAATTTGATATCATTAAACTTATAAAAAACAGGAACAAGAAGAGAGGGGACAGAGAGATGGAGAGAGATATGAACTTTAACTGAACATTTAGATTGGAAGACACAGAGATAATGCTGTTGACACAGAGACATCGATGACAGTCAGCTTCACTGTAGGAGAGAGGGAGGGAGAGAGAGGGGTAGAGAGAGATTATTCAGTACAATACAGATTGAGAGAGAGAGAGATTATTCAGTACAATACATATTGAGAGAGAGAGAGATTATTCAGTACAATACAGATTGAGAGAGAGAGATTATTTAATACAATACAGATTGAGAATATAGCTATTCTACTAAATACATATTGTAGAGAATGCTCCTGTAGTGACTACGACGTCCATTGTCCTTTCGTGTCGCTCACTCTTGGGATGGCTGGGTATGTGCAATGGTAGACGCACAATTAAATAAAATATCTTCATTTATTAACGATTGAATCTTTAACTGACTTATCCAAATAACGAAAGTAGGGATTAGTGTTATACAAAGGGAAAAAAAATAGCAAGACTAGCAAGGTATAAAGACAGTGTGCTTTTCCAGCCAAACCCCCTCTAGGCCTCCGGTCCTTTCCTTTTAAGGACAACTTGCCCTGTAGGTGGAGCACACGGCACAAACAGCAATTCAACTTGACAAACACACACACACACACACACACAATACTAAAAATTACAACTAAATAAAAACAAAGGGAATTGGCTCCTACAGCTCCTTTTCCACTGAATATATCCCATTCTACTTTTGTAAATTTGAATTGAAATCAAAAAGGCTTGGAACTTTTTTATTATGTTATCAAAATGAACACTTCACATTGTCAATATTTTCTACTTCCTGTAGTCATTTGCAATTTGATATAATTAAACGTATAAAAAACAGGAACAATAAGAGAGGGGACAGAGAGATGGAGAGAGATATGAACTTTAACTGAACATTTAGATTGGAAGACACAGAGATAATGCTGTTGACATGACAGAGACATCGATAACAGTCAGCTTCACTGTAGGAGAGAGGGAGGAAGAGGGAGAGAGGGGAGGATAGAGTGAGAGAGAGAAAGGGAAGGTGGGAGAGAGAGAGGGGGAGAGAGAGAGAATCACGAGAGTCAGGATTGCGGGAACGAAGATACTACCAGGTGGAGAGTAACAACGAACTGGCGCCGGCTGCTAGGAAGCGCGGTGGAGAAATAGGGAGCGTAGATTGGTGATTGCAGGCAGTGTGTGTAAACAGAAGCACGTGGAGAAGTGGCAGCCGGCGGCCGCTAGGTGGCAGCAGTGGACGGAGTGACACACAGGCCCAATGTTGTTGTCGGGCACGCCGTTCGGCCCTAGCGGTGGGATGGTAGTCGGCAGCTTATATTGGATGTAGTGGACAGACAACAAGACTCAGGTTGAATGCATAAGCCCACAAAGGGCAGGATTTACTCACACACATTAAACAGCATAGGACACAGCAGCCATTCCCCTGCCAATCCCCCTACCTAAACTAACCTCTCCCTCTAAATACCCCTTGGCCTGCACCATTCCTCATAACCAAAAGGGTGTTTTACAGCATTGCAGTTTCCCCCTTGGTATCCCCCATAGCTGTTGGCCCCTCTGCTCTCAGTTCCATTTGGCACAGCCCAACGAGGCATAACCATGCACAGGTGTGCATGGTTAACCAGTGAGGTGACTCATGTAGCCTCCTCACATTTCCCTCCTCCTCCGGGTGGCTCGCCATCTGGGATTCGAGACAAGTAGTCCGCCACTGCATTCTGCTTGCCTGGCAGGTACCGGATGCTGTAACGGTAGGGCTGCAATGACAGGAACCATCTTGTGATGCGAGAGTTGGTATCCTTCATAGTCTCCAGCCACTGGAGCGCTCGGTGGTCGGTCTCCAGGTTGAACTCACGCCCCAGCAAGTAGTATTTAAAACTGTCAACAGCCCACTTAACTGCTAGACACTCCAATTCCACCGCAGAGTAACGCGTCTCCCTCGGGAAAAGTTTCCTGCTGATGTAGGCCACAGGTCGCCGGTTCTCTCCTTCTCCTTGCAGTAGCACGCCTCCAATGCCCTTTCCAGAAGCGTCAGTTTGAAGGGTGAATGGTCGGCCAAAATCTGGACTCTGGAGAACGGGTTCCTTGCAGAGAGCCTCCTTTAGATCCTGGAAGGCCTCCTCCTGCTGTTCTCCCCATACCAGCTTGGATTTTGACTTGTGCGTCAGATCTGTCAAAGGAGCGGCTCGGGCGGCAAAGTTAGGAATGAAACGTCTATAGAAACCCACCAGGCCCAAAAAAGATTTTACCTGGGTTCTGGTGGCAGGTCTCCCCCTGGCTTTAATGGCCTCCACTTTATCTTGCACTGGTCGTAGTGATCCTCCCCCCAAAACATAGCCCAGGTATTTTGTCTGTTGCTGGGCTAGGGCACATTTTTTGGGGTTAATTGTTAGGCCTGCCTGATTTATCCTGTGAAAAATGTCTTTCAGATGAGTAACATGATCAGACCAAGAATCACTATAAATCACAATGTCATCAAGATATGCCCTTGCAAAATAACTGGTACCCGACAACACACGATCCATCAGGCGCTGGAAGGTCGCTGGAGCTCCCTGAAGGCCAAAGGGCATCTTTGTGAACTGCCATAGGCCTTGCGGTGTCCTGAAGGCTGTTAAAGGTTTTGCTTCTTCTGCCAAAGGAACCTGCCAATACCCTTTGCATAAATCAAGTGTGGTGATGAACTTGGCCTGGCCTACCGTTTCAATGAGGTGATCAAGCCTAGGCATACGGTAGGCATCCAACTCTGATTGAGCATTTATCCTCCGAAAGTCAATACAAAACCGAATGCTACCATCTTTTTTCATGACCAAGACAATGGGGTTGCTCCACTCACTCGTAGATGGCTCAATGACTCCAAGTTCCGTCATCACCTGCACTTCCTCCCTCAGCACCGGCAACATCCTCTCCGGAATACGATACATCTTCTGTTTGACTGGAGTGGCACTCTTCAAGACAATGTTGTGCTTCACAAGGTCAGTGGATCCAGGTTTCTCCTGGAATAATTCTGGTGGCATGATGGATGCGAGCTCCTCCTGCTGTGCCTGTGAGAGGTGAGAGAGATTGAGGATGGCAGATGATTGTAGTTTAGGAGTAAAGTCACTCACAACCTCATCTTCTTCCTCCACTGCTCGGACAAACAGCTGCTGACTGGACTTAGCCTCCCGGGTGTTCCAGGCTTTCAGCAGATTGATGTGAAAGGTCTGCTTGGGATGCCTTCTCTATGGCATCTCTATCTCGTAGGTGGTGGAACTGAGCTGTCTTATGACAAGGTAGGGCCCCTGCCATTTGGCCAGCAGCTTGTTTTCCGAGGTTGGGAGCAGTAACAGCACTTGCTGTCCTGGCTCAAAGGACCTTCTCCGAGCCATCCTATCATACCAGGTCCGCTGACTGTGCTGCATCTTCTCCAGGTTTTTCCGCACCAGCTTGGTTGTCTGCTCCATTTTCTCCCTCATCTGAAGAACAAATGATAATACACTGGCCTGCTGCTCCTGCTGCGGGCCTTCCCAGGACTCTCTCAGTACATCCAGTGGTCCTCGTACCTGCCTGCCATACAAAAGTTCAAAAGGAGAAAAACCAGTAGCCGCTTGGGGCACCTCCCGGTATGCAAACAAGAGGTACGGAAGCCATCGGTCCCAGTCCTTGCCATTCACAGATATGAACTTTTTAAGCATTCCCTTAAGGGTTCTGTTGTACCGCTCCACTAGGCCGTCTGTCTGTGGGTGGTAAGGGGTGGTCCGAATGCTTTTTATGCCCAGCAACCTGTACACTTGCTTAAGTATGTTGGACAAAAAATTTGTTCCTTTGTCTGTAAGAATCTCTGAAGGGATGCCCATTCTAGAGAATAGCTGTAACAGGGCATAGGCAATCTGCTTAGCCGTGACCTCTCTAAGAGGAAATGCTTCCGGGTAGCGTGTAGCGTAATCACAAATTACTAGGATGAACCTGTTACCTGACCGTGTCCGTTCTAAGGGACCTACTACATCCATTGCTATGCGACTGAAGGGTACATCAATGATAGGTAACGGTTGCAGAGGAAATTTTGGCACATTTTTATCGCCTAACCGCTGACACTCGTCACAGGCTTTGCAATAATGTTGTACCTCTGTGTGTAACCCAGGCCAATAGAATCTGCTGGAAATCCTGTCATAGGTTTTCCTAGCCCCCAAATGCCCTGCCCATGGTTGGCTATGGGCCATATCCAGCACTCTCTCTCTAAGACCTTGGGGAATTACCAGCTGTTCCACTCCTGCCTCTTCTGACCTCCGGTACAAAATTCCCCCTCTAAGAAAAAACCGAATCCCCACTGGAACTCCTGTCTGATCCTCTGGAATCGGGTAAGCTTGCTGCAAAACCCCTTTCAGGGATTCATCTTGCTGCTGCAACAGCCTCAAATCACAAGATGCTTCTACTCCACCCTCTCCAGGATCTGGCAACTCGGTGGAGGCTACTCTCACTGTGCCAACCAGTCTATCCCTACGTTTTCCCCTCCTACTCTTCTTTCTCTTTGACGTAGCACTATCTGGCAGTTCCGAGTTTGCATAGGGCATCTCACACAATGCAGTTTGTTCCCCACCAGTAGGTGGAATCACCTGCTGGCTCTGCACCCGTGCCTTAGACCTGGTCACTACATTTACCGGTTTACACATGTTTACCAAATCCCGCAACACAGGGATATCCTGCCCCAAAATAATCTGATGGGCTAGCCTATCCACAACTCCCACAGACAACCGGAATTGCTGACCCCGTATTTCCAGACATACCTCTGCTGTAGGGTAAGCCCGCTGATCCCCATGCACGCATGAAATGTTAAGGCCTGGGCCCCCAATTTGGTACCCCTCCCTAAGCAGTGATGGATGAATAAGTGTCTGAAAACTACCTGTGTCTATCAGAGCCTGAGCTGGTACCCCATTTATTCTAACTGCAGTCAACTGCTGCTTCCCCAGCCCCTGGACCCCACCCCAACCTGGACGTGGTAAAGTACAAACACAAGCCGGATTTGGTCTCCGTGATGGGCACTCTGGCTTAATATGGCCCTCCTGACCACAAAAAAAACAGATAATTCTAGGTCTATGGTAGGTACCTTCTGATGACTTGGTTGGCGCTAACATACCTTCCCTTGCACTAGGACCACCACCACCTCCATAACCCACAGACTTACCCCTAGCTGTGTTGATCTTCGGTGTGGGTCTATCATAAAAGACCTGGTGCCCTCGTCTGGCAGCCAGGAATGTCTCCACCATTGTGGCAGCTTTCTGAACAGTATCTGGGTCCCGTTCCTTAACCCACACTTGCACCTCTGGTGCTAGGCATCTGTAGAACTGCTCAAGAATCAAGATTATCCCAATTTCCCTCTTTGACTTGACATCCGGCTTGATCCATTTATCATACATGTCACAGAGACGATTACCAAGTTCCCGTGGGGTCTCCCCTGGTTTAATGTATGCCTCTCTAAACCTCAGTCTGTATACTTCAACATCAATTTCATATTTAGCAAGGATGGCCTCCTTTACTTTCCAATAGTCCTGGGTATCCACAGCAGCCATCGCCACATAGGCACCACGGGCCTTGCCGGTAAGAACTGGAACCAACCTTACTGCCCAGTCCTCTTCTGGCCACTGGTATGCTGCTGCTAACCTCTCAAATGTTGTGAGGTACTGTTCAATGTCATCCTCTTCTTCTAACCTTGGAACAGTTGCCTGGGACCATCCCCTACTTCTGGACCTGCCGTCTCTCTGGAATGAAGGAGGAACCACCAGAGGGTGCTGGCGTTCAGGCGACGGAGGCGGAGACTGAGACCCTTCTGTTGGTCTTTCCCATTCTTCCTTTAGACTACCCATCTGTCTCTGTACATGGTGCCATCTCTTTTCCTGTCTCTGGCTTTCCTTTTCCCATCTCTCAGCCATCTCTCGCTGGAACTGCAGACACTGCTGGACCACGGATGATAGGTCAGCCACATCTCCTGGTCTTGGGGAACCTTCCCTGAAGGATTCAGTTGCCCGTGGTTTTACAACCGCCACTTCCTCCGGAGCCTCCAAGGGAAGCTCATCCGCTGGCTTGGTGACACGGCTTTGTTGTTTGGGCCCCATAGCAGGAGAAAAAAAAAAATTTATATATATATATATATCCACCCACCCTTACAAAGTAGCAGCGTCAATCCCACTTCTGACACCAAATGTCGAGCACGCCGTTCGGCCCTAGCGGTGGGATGGTAGTCGGCAGCTTATATTGGATGTAGTGGACAGACAACAAGACTCAGGTTGAATGCATAAGCCCACAAAGGGCAGGATTTACTCACACACATTAAACAGCATAGGACACAGCAGCCATTCCCCTGCCAATCCCCCTACCTAAACTAACCTCTCCCTCTAAATACCCCTTGGCCTGCACCATTCCTCATAACCAAAAGGGTGTTTTACAGCATTGCAGTTTCCCCCTTGGTATCCCCCATAGCTGTTGGCCCCTCTGCTCTCAGTTCCATTTGGCACAGCCCAACGAGGCATAACCATGCACAGGTGTGCATGGTTAACCAGTGAGGTGACTCATGTAGCCTCCTCACAGTTGTTGACACAGAGACATCGATGACAGTCAGCTTCACTGTAGGAGAGAGGGAGGGAGAGCGAGGGAGGGGGGAAGAGGGAAATGGAAAGGAAGGAATTCATTAAGTGTAAGTTCTTACAGAAGTTCTGTAACAAAATAAAAACCATGGTAAAAACTCACTGGAAACTGGATGTAATGGAGGGGATGAAGTGCAAAGAAAACATGTTATTCGGACTGTGTAAAAAAGAGGGAAATGTAAATATTAATTTGTTGAATTACATGTTGAGCTATGCAAGATATGCAGTGTGGATAAGGAGGAACATGGCATATTATGAAGGAAGAAAAGTGGATGAATGGGTTTTGTTTGAAGCAAAGATTAGGAAAGAGGTGGAAATGTTAAAAAACCACCTAGGAAGAGACACTTTTAAAGAATGGTTTATTGATGGTTCCAGCTTTATTAGTGAGACAGATGATAGGAAAATGCAGATGCATTTTTAAAGAATGTTTCATTATGTGTATTTATGTTTATTTTTTATTTTATTTTTTAATGTTTATGTTGTTTTGTTTTGTGGAGGATGTTTGTTTTTATAGCTTATAAGTTATGTTGTGTATGATGTGTATGGTGAGCAGGATTATTTTGGGTGTGTATGTGATTGTTGCATGTTATTATTTATACCAGAATGATAATGTAAATATCAATTGATATTTTTGATAACAAAAAAAAACAAAGAACGGGGAAAACGACGACGGACAAATGGACCTTCAGATGCCTGAAGAATCCTCCACCCACCAGGGACTGGACAACGGTGGAGGTCCGTCCTCCGTCATACGTAGGGACCTTGAGGAGATCCCTGGATAAGCTGGAGGAGACACTGAACATGGAGATGAAGAAGCTGCGTGATGATGCTGAACTGAAGAGGGTCCAGCAGTATGAAGTAGATGTGACTTTGGATCCTGATACAGCTCATCCCTGTCTCATCCTGTCTGAGGATGGGAAGCAAGTACATTATGGAGGTGTATTGAAGAACCTCCCAGACAACCCTAAGAGATTTACACAATATAGACATGTTCTCACGAGGCAGAGCTTCTCCTCAGGGAGATTTTACTTTGAGGTCCAGGTTAAAGACAAGACTGAATGGTGTTTAGGAGTGGCCAGAGAGTCAATCAACAGAAGAGGATAGATCATAGTGACCCCTGAGATGGGTAACTGGACTCTTTACTTCAACAAGGATGGATTGGTATTTAGTGATGACCCTGATGTCCGTCTCCATCTGAGAGCTGAGCTCCAGAAGGTGGGGGTGTTTGTTGATTATGATGAGGGTCTGGTCAACTTCTATGATGTGGAAGCCATGGTTCATATCTACTCTGCTACTGGCTGCACCTTTAGTGAGCCTCTCTATCCATTCCTCTGCCCAGGTCTCTATGATTATGAAGGTATAAACTCTGCCCCCCTGGTCATTTCACCTGTCAATCAAACAGACTAGGACCTTTGTTTGATAATAAAATAATCAAACAACCAAAACAACTAATGTTGTTTCCTGCACGGGAATCTCTACTATGTTGATCTGAGATAACTGCATTAATGTTGTACTGCTTTCATTTGACAAGAAGGAATTCATTCGGAAAAGAACCTTGACTATTATAAAATATAACCCGTGATACATGATTCGATTACATATAGTATATTGATCAATATCTGATTACTGCTGACTGTTTTTTTATACATTTAATAATATGAAATTGAGAAAGATTTGCAGGTGCATATTAAAAAATCTCTAGTTTCTTAAACAAAACGAGTATATTAGTTTATACTCCTGAAATATGAATGACACCAAATGTTTGTACACTTTTTTATTTCAATAAAAATGTACAAAAGGTAGAATGGGGTAATTTTCTGTGGAATAGTTACATTCTCTACAATTACTCAGTAGAATAGGTACATTCTCTGCAATATGTATTCAGTAGACTAGGTACATTCTCAGTACAATATGTATTCAGTAGAATAGCAACATTCTCAGTACAATAATTTGTCAGTAGAATATGTACATTCTCAGTACAGTATGTATTCAGTAGAATAGGTACATTCTCTACAATATGTATTCAGTAGAATAGGTACATTCTCGGTATAATATGTATTCAATAGAATAGGTACATTCTTCGCTCTCCCCCTCCTTCCCTCATTCTCTTCCCCTCCTCTCACTCCCTCCCTCCCTCTTTCCATCCCTCTCAGTGTCTCTACTCTCTCTTTACCTCTTTTTCCCTCCCTTTTCCTCTCTCTCTCTCCCACCTTCCCTCTTCCCCCCTCCCTCCCTCTCCCTCCTTCTCTCCTACAGTGAAGCTGACTGTCATCGATGTCTCTGTGTCATCAGCATTGGGCCTGTGTGTCACTCCGTCCACTGCCGCCACCTAGTGGGCACCGGCTGCCACTTCTCCACGTGCTTCTGTTTACACACACTGCCAGCAATCACCAATCTACACTCCCCATTTCTCCACCGCGCTTCCTAGCAGCCGGCGCCAGCTCGTTGTTACTCTCCACCCGGTAGTATCTTCGTTCCCGCAATCCTGACTCTCGTGATTCTCTCTCTCTCTCTGCCTGTCCCTAGCTTGCCCTCTTCCTGTGTCCAGCTTCCCTCCGGATTCCGGTACCTGCTGTGACCTTGGCCTGCCCGACCACCCGCCTATCGCCCAGCCCCAGTCCGCCTGACTGTCCGCCTGCCGCCCTACTCTTGCCCGCCTGACCGCGACTAGCCCCTGTCTGCTTCCCGTGAATAAATCCCTTTGAACCCTCCTTCGTCTCTGTCTCCTGTGTCCTGCATTTGGGTCCCTCGTTCCGTACTATAACACTGTATCTTCCATGTTCAGTTAAAGTTCATAGCTCTCTCCCTCCACCTCTACCTCCCACATTCCCTCTCCCCCTCCCTCTCTCCCTCCCTCTCTCCTACAGTGAAGCTGACTGTCATCGATGTCTCTGTCAACAGCATTGGGCCTGTGTCTTCCAATCTAAATGTTCAGTTAAAGTTCATATCTCTCTCCATCTCTCTGTCTCCTCTCCTCTTGTTCCTGTTTTTTATACGTTTAATGATATCAAATTGCAAACGACTACAGGAAGTAGAAAATATTGACAATGTGAAGTGTTCGTTTCGATAACATAATAAAAAAGTTTGTAAGCCTTTTTTATTTCAATTCAAATTTACAAAAGTAGAATGGGATATATTCAGTGGAAAAGGAGCTGTAGGAGCCAATTCCCTTTGTTTTTATTTAGTTGTAATTTTTTGTATTGTGTGTGTGTGTGTGTGTGTGTGTGTGTGTGTGTGTGTGTGTGTGTGTTTGTCAAGTTTAATTGCTGTTTGTGCCGTGTGCTCCCCCTACAGGGCAAGTTGTCCTTAAAAGGAAAGGACCGGAAGCCAGAGAGGGGGTTCGGCTGGAAAAGCACACTGTCTTTATACCTTGCTAGTCTTGCTGTTTTTTGTTTTCCCTTTGTATAACACTAATCCCTACTTTCGTTATTTGGATAAGTCAGTTAAAGATTCAATCGTTAATAAATGAAGATATTTTATTTAATTGTGCGTCTACTATTGCACATACCCAGCCATCCCAAGAGTGAGCGACACGAAAGGACAATGGACGTCGTAGTCACTACAGGAGCATGCTCTACAATATGTATTTAGTAGAATAGCTATATTCTCAATCTGTATTGTATTAAATAATCTTTCTCTCTCTCTCTCTCTCAGTCTGTATTGTACTGAATAATCTCTCCCTCCCTCTCTCCTACAGTGAAGCTGACTGTCATTGGTGTCTCTGTGTCAACAGCATTATCTCTGTGTCTTCCAATCTAAATGTTCAGTTAAAGTTCATATCTCTCTCCATCTCTCTGTCCCCTCTCTTCTTGTTCCTGTTTTTTTATACGTTTAATGATATCAAATTGCAAACGACTACAGGAAGTAGAAAATATTGACAATGTGAAGTGTTCATTTTGATAACGTAATAAAATGGTTGTATTTTTTTTTTGATTTCAATTCAACTTTACAAAAGTAGAATGGGACATATTCATTGGAAAAGGAGCATTCTCAACAATATGTATTTAGTAGAATATCTACATTCTCAATCTGTATTGTACTGAATAATCTCGGCCCTGGCCCCACTCAGCGTCATGGCAAGTGTTGTCAAGTGTTGAATATAAAATGTACACCGATAGACGTCAATGCGCTTACTAATGTCGAGGTAATTCTCATTCCAACAGTTCCTCGTTAGTATAGTGGTCAGTATCCCCGCCTGTCACGCGGGAGACCGGGGTTCAATTCCCCGACGGGGAGTGTTTGACATTAACCCACAGTCACCAATACAATCAAAGTTGTGCTGGTTTAGGAGCAGTCGGTGTCTGTGAGCAAAAAGTGATCTTTGATTTAAATGACAAGTTTAACGAAATTTACGCAACGATCAACTCTTGGACAATTTTTATTATAGTCATGATGGCCGAGAGGTGTAAGGCGCTGCGTTCAGTCTCCTCTGGAGGCGTGGGTTCAAATCCCACTTCTGACAGAAGTTTTAAGGACCAGCGAAATAACATCTTCCTATCAAATTACTCTAAAGTTTAGTTCGCCCTCATCAGCTAGATGTCAAGAAAGAGGAGACGTCACACAAAGCGTTTAAGTTGCCGTAAAACAAAAAAAGAAGTTTTTTTTTTTGTTGATATATCAGGCCCATCTCCCCTTTCTCTCTGCCCCCATCCAGCCCCGCTGTGTCATCTGTCAGGACCGGCTCTTCCCCTCTGGTTAGTGCAACTGTAATAACCACTACACTGGTGTTACATACTTTAGCGTGTAGCGGATAGATGTTTGCTTTCCCCTCTGCAGTGCTTCCACACGCCCCTCGCCAGAAAAGAAGAAAAGAAAGCAACATACTGTAATATATATTTTTGAGCGCGTACATATATATATATATATATATATGTTATTGACTGTTCTTTTTTAACTGAACATTTTAGATGTCAGATGTTAGTCTTTTATATATATTATTGACAGTTATTTTTTTAACTGAACATTTTAGATGTCAGTCTTTTTTCTGCCATGCAACATTAGTGGTTTAACAAACAGTAGCTTAGTTTGGATTTATTTTTGTCATTTAAATGAATAATATCAGTGTTTTATAGAAACACTTCTGTGAAGGTGGAGGCTGAAGCTAAATTGAGCCTACACTTCACAATACAAATAATAAATATACAAATAGCGTGGTAAAGAGTGGACAGGTGTGCTGTAAATAGCTATATGGCTATGATAATGGAGTAATAGATAATAGCACAATAAACAGAACATTCCCATTAAAATGTGTGTGTGTAAATACGGCACAAGGATAATTATATTCACGCAAGGGATCTTAAATACATCCATTAAAGCAGAACAGTGCTTGTGCATTTTTTTTTATTTTGTTTGTCACTGGTCAGTCTTGAACCCGTGACCTTGTGATCCACTCCAAACCCCATACAAAACTGGCTAACGAAAGTTTATTTTTCTTATTTTTTAATTCATACTAATGAATAAAAAAAATTGAACTAGAGGAAAAACGAAGTTTAGTTTGCCATCATCAGCTAGATGTTCAGAAAGAGGTAACCTCACACAAAAGGTTTTATTTGCCGTTCAGAACTAATCAAAAGCGTGCCTTGCATTGGCCGGGAATCGAACACAGGCCTCCCGCGTGGCAGGCGAGAATTCTACCACTGAACCACCAATGCTTAACCATTAAAGCATTTGACTCACAATTTGTCCACAAAGTATTTACATAGGCAAAGATCGCAGCACAGAATGATTCCAACAGTAGACAACAATAATTGCAACCATCACATTTCCGTATGTCTATATTATACTGATGTCGTTTATGACCCCCCAAAAATAAAAAGAAGCGATATATTATTATTTGAGCGCTGTTATTCTATAAATGTGCTTCATATGCTGCGCTCCATACGGAGGCCCTTTCTCGTGTGGAGCTTCTCGCTGACAGCCAATCACCTTCTCGTTGTCATTAGTTCTTAATTGAATTTAGCTGAGTCGCCCCCGACGTGCACATAGCTCCCAGGTGATGTCGGCCATTCCTTTTTTTCGTTTGACTGCGGTAACCGATGGGTTAGGCCTGTACCTTTTATTAGTTAGACGTTGCGCCCGCTGTTGCTTATTTGTTTTGTGCTGTTTTGAATGAACAATCCGGACAACGTGGCCACCAACGGGGGTGGGGTGGTGGGGGGCCGACGTTTATTGTTTAATGAGCTGCTTGATTGTTTGTTTGGTTGTGTTCGGCCGCTGGCTTCAGACCAGCCTGTGATTGTGCATCAGCGCACCGCACACATTACACTCTGCCCGTCTCCTCACTCCCAATCTATATCACTGTTCTTTCCCCTCAAAGTTACCCCGGATTTGATCGCTCATAGTCGATTTGGTTTTGCTCATTTATAGTTGAAATGCGGAGTTGTAGCTTGTGTTTTGTTTGCAGTGAGTACACGTGTTTGTATTGGGCCTAACTGGGGATGACTAACCGACTGACTTTACCGGCGCTGCACCGACAACCTCCGTGTGAACACTGGGAAGTGTGTGTGTGTGTGCTCTGGAAACTGGACGCAAAATGGAGGAACAGCTGCAACAATTGCGCAACAACGACGTTTTGGGTCAAACTGGAACTGTTGAAAGCAAACAGTCGTAGATGAAGAGGTAAGTAGACTAATTGGCGAATACAACTATTTTTGCCAATTGCTTTCTTTTTTTGTTTAACAGCACCACTGGACTACAGGACCTCCACTAGGTTGAAATGACAACCCTGTGCAATCCATGCTGCGTTAGACAATTGAACGGCACAGCACCTTCTCCAGATGCTCTACCTCACTCAGGAATCCACAAAGACAACTTGAAATGCCACGTGTCTGAAATATCCAGGATGTTTGTGAATTTAAGGACTTCTCCAAAATAAATCGACAAAGAGAAGGAAGTGTTCAGTTTTTGCTCCATCCATAACCCCACTGGACCCTCTGTGTGTTTTTTTTTTTTAATCCATCAGACTAACTAGACTACTGACTGGGGGCATGTTGAGGTTTGGTTTAATTGGTTGGTTTTGGCTTGGTAGAAGGTTGGTTTTGGCTTGGTAGAAGGTTGGTTTTGGCTTGGTAGATGGTTGGTATGCTGGAATTAGAAGAGGTTAGATGCTGTACTTGCTTTGCACTTGCACACTATCCCAATCTTTCCCTTTCAAAACGTTCAATACACTTGCAAGCTGCTGTTGACTGTTGCAGAAGTTTGACTGCTGCTTGATGTTGCAATCGGTGCAATGTGGTTTTCATTCTGTGCAATGTGGTTTTCTGTCTGTGCCATACGGTTTTTTATTTTCTGCAATGCACATTCATTCTGTGCCATACGGTTTGTTATTTTCTGCAATGCATTCATTCTGTGCCATACGGTTTGTTATTTTCTACGATGGTTTCATTCCGTGCTCTCTAACTCGACTCTATGGTCCTGCGGTTGCTTATGTGTGTATTGTGCTCTTTCGACTGAACAATCCGGACAACGTGGCCACCAACGGGAGCTTCAAGGACCATCCTCACAGTGAGTCACCCAACGTTTATTATTTCATGAGCTGGTTGAAGTTTGGCTGCTGGTTCGCTTTTACAACTTTCAATACACTTACAAGCTGCTGATGCTTGACGTTGAATTCTGTGCAATGTGGTTTCATTCTGTGCCATACGGTTTGTTATTTTCTACAATGCACATTCATTCTGTGCCATACTGTTTGTTATTTTCTGCAATGCACATTCATTCTGTGCCATACGGTTTATTTTCTGCAATGCACATTCAATCTGTGCCATACGGTTTGTTATTTTCTGCAATGCATTCATTCTGTGCCATACGGTTTGTTATTTTCTGCAATGCATTCATCCTGTGCCATGCGGTTTATTATTTTCTGCAATGCATTCAGTCTGTGCCACACGGTTTGTTATTTTCTGCAATGCATTCATTCTGTGCCATACGGTTTATTTTCTACAATGCATTCATTCTGTGCCATACGGTTTGTTATTTTCTGCAATGCGCATTCATTCTGTGCCATACGGTTTGTTATTTTCTGCAATGCGCATTGATTCTGTGCCATACGGTTTGTTATTTTCTACAGTGCACATTCATTCTGTGCCATACGATTTGATATTTTCTGCAATGCATTCATTCTGTGCCATGCGGTTTATTATTTTCTGCAATGCATTCATTCTGTGCCACACGGTTTGTTATTTTCTGCAATGCATTCATTCTGTGCCATACGGTTTATTTTCTACAATGCATTCATTCTGTGCCATACGGTTTGTTATTTTCTGCAATGCATTCATTCTGTGCCATACGGTTTGTTATTTTCTGCAATGCATTCATTCTGTGCCATACGGTTTGTTATTTTCTGCAATGCACATTCAATCTGTGCAATACGGTTTGTTATTTTCTACAATGCATTCATTCTGTGCCATACGGTTTGTTATTTTCTGCAATGCATTCATTCTGTGCCATACGGTTTGTTATTTTCTTCAATGCATTCATTCTGTGCCATGCGGTTTATTATTTTCTGCAATGTATTCATTCTGTGCCACACGTTTTGTTATTTTCTGCAATGCATTCATTCTGTGCCACACGGTTTGTTATTTTCTGCAATGCATTCATTCTGTGCCATACGGTTTGTTATTTTCTGCAATGCACATTCATTGTGTGCCATACGGTTTGTTATTTTCTTCGATGGTTTCAATCCGTGCTCTCTAACGCGACTCAAAGGTCCTGCGGTTGCTTATTTGTGTATTGTGTTCTTTCGACTGAACAATCCGGACAACGTGGCCACCAACGGGAGCTTCAAGGACCATCCTCACAGTGAGTCACCCAACGTTTATTATTTCATGAGCTGGTTGAAGTTTGGATGCTGGTTCGCTTTTACAACTTTCAATACACTTACAAGCTGCTGATGCTTGACGTTGAATTCTGTGCAATGTGGTTTTCATTCTGTGCAATGCACTTTCATTCTGTGCCATACGGTTTGATATTTTCTGTAATGCATTCATTCTGTGCCATACGGTTTGTTATTTTCTACAATGCACATTCATTCTGTGCCATACGGTTTGTTATTTTCTACATTGCATTCATTCTGTGCCATACGGTTTGTTATTTTCTACAATGCACATTCATTCTGTGCCATACGGTTTATTTTCTGCAATGCACATTCATTCTGTGCCATACGGTTTGTTATTTTCTACAATGCATTCATTCTGTGCCATACGGTTTGTTATTTTCTACAATGCATTCATTCTGTGCCATACGGTTTGTTATTTTCTGCAATGCACATTCATTCTGTGCCATACGGTTTGTTATTTTCTGCAATGCACATTCATTCTGTGCCATACGGTTTGTTATTTTCTACAATGCATTCATTCTGTGCCATACAGTTTGTTATTTTCTGCAATGCACATTCATTCTGTGCCATACGGTTTGTTATTTTCTGCAAAGCATTCATTCTGTCATACGGTTTGTTATTTTCTACAATGCATTCATTCTGTGCCATACGGTTTGTTATTTTCTGCAATGAACATTCATTCTGTGCCATACGGTTTTCTATAATGCACATTCATTCTGTGCCATACGGTTTGTTATTTTCTACAATGCATTCATTCTGTGCCATACGGTTTGTTATTTTCTACAATGCATTCATTCTGTGCCATACGGTTTGTTATTTTCTGCAATGCACATTCATTTTGTGCCATACGGTTTGTTATTTTCTACAATGCATTCATTCTGTGCCATACGGTTTGTTATTTTCTACAATGCATTCATTCTGTGCCATACGGTTTGTTATTTTCTACAATGCACATTCATTCTGTGCCATACGGTTTGTTATTTTGTCTATACTGCACATTCATTCTGTGCCATACAGTTTGTTATTTTCGACAATGCACATTCATTCTGTGCCATACGGTTTGTTATTTTCTGCAATGCACATTCATTCTGTGCCATACGGTTTGTTATTTTGTCTATACTGCACATTCATTCTGTGCCATACGGTTTGTTATTTTCTGCAATGCACATTCATTCTGTGCCATACGGT
Organism: Lota lota; assembly: GCA_026745465.1. NCBI lineage: Eukaryota > Metazoa > Chordata > Actinopteri > Gadiformes > Lotidae > Lota > Lota lota. The sequence goes on from JACYXH010000508.1 coordinate 28,010, forward strand.
TTGTTATTTTCTGCAATGCATTCATTCTGTGCCATACGGTTTGTTGTTTTCTACGATGGTTTCATTCCGTGCTCTCTAACGCGACTCTAAGGTCCTGCGGTTGCTTATTTGTGTATTGTGCTCTTCCGACTGAACAATCCGGACAACGTGGCCACCAACGGGAGCTTCAAGGGCCATCCTCACAGTGAGTCACCCAACGTTTATTATTTCATGAGCTGGTTGAAGTTTGGGCACTGGTTCGCTTTTACAACTTTCCATACACTTACAAACTGCTGATGCTTGACGTTGAATTCTGTGCAATGTGGTTTTCATTCTGTGCCATTTTCATTTTCTACAATGCACATTCATTCTGTGCCATACGGTTTGTTATTTTCCACAATGCATTCATTCTGTGCCATACGGTTTGTATTTTCTGCAATGCACATTCATTCTGTGCCATACGGTTTGTTATTTTCTGCAATGCACATTCATTCTGTGCCATACGGTTTGTTATTTTCTGCAATGCACATTCATTCTGTGCCATACGGTTTGTTATTTTCTGCAATGCACATTCATTCTGTGCCATACGGTTTGTTATTTTCTGTAATGCATTCATTCTGTGCCTTACGGTTTATTTTCTACAATGCACATTCATTCTGTGCCATACGGTTTGTTATTTTCTGTAATGCATTCATTCTGTGCCATACGGTTTGTTATTTTCTGCAACGCACATTCATTCTGTGCCATACGATTTTTATTTACATATTTTTCATGTAGTGCATTCTGGTTTCGCAGCTGGAGGTCCTGGCGGTTGCAGCTTGTGTTAAGACCTAGCAGCTACTCATCCAGGTACGGTGAACTCTCCAACCGATTTAAAGGTTCATAGAGTAAATCTGATGAACTAGGTCTGCGTTTAGGAGCTCTAGTATTTTGTAACTTGATCATTTTTATCACTTGAAACTTAGTAGTGGGTGCTACTAGAGTAAGCAGAGTCAGAGTATAACCAGGGTCATAATTGTGCAAGCAGTCAAACCACCAAGCGGCTCGATGACTAAATGGTTCTTTAAACTCAGGACCGCGGCCCGGAGCAGAGGATGGACCAAAGGCCTGCAGTCCAGCGCCCTAAAGACCCCATGTGGACCCAGGTAAGATGCTTGACTTGCAATCTTATGTGATTTTTACTTTGAATATTCAACATGGTAAGTTTTGCTTGGACCCGGGTGAGAGCTTTGATAAATGGCCAAATGGCAAGGTAGCGTGGTGCTGCATTTAGGAATCTTTAAATGCCCAATCACATTTGGTGAGCAAAATGTCTTCTAAATCAGCCAGCACAATGTGAAACTGACTTTTTTTCTTTTCACTTCACAGTATGAAGACCTGAACAGTTGATCTACTCCAGTGTCCTATTCCCCATCCACCCTGAGGATCCCTGGCTACACCTACAGCCATCATAACCACGCAGAGCTCATCAACTGCCTACTACACACCATACTGATGTCACTTTACTGTTCACTTTGAAAACAAACCATTATGTCACACCAGCTTTTGGGAAAAGTATGTGTAGCTCAATCTTTTGATTTGTTGATTTTTCTGTACACTATGTTATCCCAGCTATTATATTTCCAACACCCTTAGCTGGGAGCCCTCTTAAGGGAGTGACTAAAGGGACAAGGCTGGACGCAAACCTGGGCCCTGATCTAACCCATCTTCTTTCTAACCCTAAGGCCTCAATTTAACCACAAATAAAATAGGATTATCTAACCTAATACCTAAACTTAGCCATCTAACCTAAACTTCAAAAAGGCCAAAACTTAACCTAGTACCTAAACTCGCTTACCTAAACTTAACCTTCAAACCTAAACATCTCTAAAATGCGTAAACTCTCACCTAATACTTAAACTTATCAATCTTTAATACAATAACTAATGCCTAAACCAAACGGGGCCTAAACATAACGTATACCCAAACACCCCTAAAATGACCTATTTCAAACTTTATACTAAGCTAACCATCCTTAATCCTAAACTAGACTCATTTAGCGCTAAACCAGACTTGTCCCTTGGTTGCTCCACTTTTATTTTTTAAAGGTTTCTCTTTTCCCCACAGGGGTATTTGAGTTTTAATCCTTGAGGGCTTGAAGTGCATGATTGAACACTTGTTGCTTCAAAAATAAACATGTTTTAATATTTACCCATTTTGTGTGTTTTTCTTTATATGTGGAATTGGGACAACTGAGCTGTTTCAGGGATCGTTTTTGGTTCTGATATTCGGATGGCTGCCATCACCTCAAACCAAATAGTTCAATTAGTTTATTCTTTTGAATCGTGTTTGACAACACATTACAATGTTTGTACACTTTTCAGATTTGAATAAAGATTTACCAAAAGTAGACTGGGGACATTGTCTGTGGAATGTGTAAAATCTCAGTATACTATGTATTCAGTGGAATCGGTACATTCTCAGTTCAATATGTATTCAGTGGAATAGGTACATTTTCAGTGGGATAAAAAAAAACGTTGTTGCCTAAAAACCCCTTTACAAAATATGGAATTCAAGGAAGGATTAAAATCACTGATCGATTGTACAATTTTGTAGCTGAGCCAGTCAATGACTTTATGTCCACCATACAACAACCCAACATGTGTTACACCTTACACAAAGGTCACAGTGACTACATGTAAAGATTCACCCCGTGTGTGAGTACCGTGACTTTGTCTTGTCAGCTCTCCTCTCCATCCTCTCACCTTAGTTTCTCCTCTCACCTTCCTCTCCCTTCTCTTCCTCCTCTCTCCAATCTCTGCTCTCCTTTCTAACTCATCTAGGATTGTCTTAATTATTGTCGTGCCTACAGATTAGATTATTAGATTATTTTTTGTCTAATATTTGAACTACTTTAAGTTTAATTTAGGTAGCCCAGAATAGTCCCTTTTGACACATCTTTGCTGTAGTTTACTACCTGTGCCCGGGCACATACAAGCAGCTTTCCCATAATCAGTGTTGTAGCGACACCCAGTGGTGGGAATGGAGAATCACCACAGACTCCCTTCATGAATAAAAAATAGTTGATTTAAACAAATAAGCTGTATTCCTCACACATTATGCCACACAAACCATTTGTAAAATATATAGAAGGAGCAACTTAAAAGTCCAGCCAAATGCTGTTTTCCTTTAGGTACTGCTCACAAAACAAAATAACTTTATTCAAACATATACAGCCATCACAACACCCAATGGTGTCCTTTACGCTGGGGACATGTCCCCACCACTCTTTGAAATGGCGGATTTTGTCCCCATCATAATTTGTTGAATACATTCAAAACAATAGATTAATGTTCTAAACTTTATTCTTTCAGTTGTTTCTATTTTGTCATATTTTAGGTCAGCGATATTGGATATTATATCTCTGGGCTGATGTGCAATGCCTACTTTCACCGTCAGGGGATGCACTAGTCCTTTAAATGGTAGACATTCACTCCGTCGACTGGTTCATTACACAAACTTTAGCCTATAACATATTTACATAGTATATCTTAAGCTGTATCTTAGATTACATCTAATTGGACTATTTAATATCGTGGGACATGATTCTTTGTTGCATTTTATGGCATGATTAAGGTATAAACTACAGCCACGTGCCACTAATGAATTAATGATGTCCTTAATTATCTCACGTGGGCTACTTAGAGCAGGTGCCGTTTAAAAACGTGCATCACGTCGTCGTTCGCAGATAGAACGCCGTCCATATTCGCGGTGATGTAGACTTTACGGTAAAAGGGGGGGGGGGGGGGGGGGGGGGCACGGCGCATGAGTCAGACACGCCCATCTCTCCGTCTCTAACGTCAGGGGTCCCCGACACTACCGAAGCAAACCACACTGCTCCCCATGTCGCTTCAGTTGTTCCCACCACCACATCGAGGGAAAAGGAGCAAGGTGTCTTTATTATCTTTCTGTATTCGTTTTTTATTTTTTATTTAATGGGGGGGCGACGCTGGTCGACCGTTGGAGCTTTAAGAAAAACACGAGCCAAGACAGAACGGGAAACAGACCAAAAACCAAACCTGTGTGGACCTAGGATTAAAGATTACACGCAGGAGAAGTAGTGTGTGTGTGTGTGTGTGTGTGTGTGTGTGTGTGTGTGTGTGTGTGGACAGCTGCTATGTTATAACTGCTGCAATGTTTTTGGATGAGGGGTTGTTGTTCTTTGGATTTAACTCCCTTTCTGGACACGGGGAGTCTGAACGTTGAGCTGTAGACTGATCTACACATCACCAGTGTGTAGGCCTATGTTGCCCCCTGTAAACGCCATTTCAGTTCAGTTTCACCAAGCGGAGGACAGGTGTGTCACATCAGCGCTTAATAAGCAGGTGACTGGGTAACCCTATCAGCCAATCAGAGGCGATGCCTGCAACAGCAGGGGTTTAACGTAGAGAGGGAGTCATCGCATGCAAAGAATGCAAATCAATCTACAAATGGTGTAGAAAAGTGTGGTTGAACTAAGTCATGGAATCACGGAAAGGATTCCTGGAATTGAGTCCCTACTTAATAAAACCATTTACAAACCGTATATATATATACGTATATAATTATATATATAGAGAGAGAGAGAGAGAGAGAGAGAGAGAGAGAGAGAGAGAGAGAGAGAGAGAGAGAGAGAGAGAGAGAGAGAGAGAGAGAGAGAGAGAGAGAGAGAGAGAGAGAGACATAATTCAGTACAATAGAGACATAATTCAGTACAATAGAGACATAATTCAGTACAATAGAGACATAATTCAGTACAATAGAGACATAATTCAGTACAATAGAGACATAATTCAGTACAATAGAGACATAATTCAGTACAATATAGATTGAGAATATAGCTATTCTACTGAATACATATTGTAGAGAATGCTCCTTTTCCACTGAATATGTATATGTGAATATGTAATTTGAATTGAAATCAAAAAGGTTTAGAAACATTTTATTACGTTATCAAAATGAACACTTCCCATTGTCAATATTTTCTACTTCCTGTAGTGGTTTGCAATTTGATATCATTAAACGTATTAAAAAGCACGAACAAGAGGAGAGGGGACAGAGAGATGGAGAGAGATATGAACTTTAACTGAACATTTAGATTGGAAGACACAGAGCTTATGCTGTTGACACAGAGACATCGATGACAGTCAGCTTCACTGTAGGAGAGAGGGAGGGAGAGGGAGGGAGGGGGGAAGAGGGAAGGTGGGAGAGAGAGGAGGGAGAGAGAGGGAAAGGGAGGGGAAAAGAGGTGAAGAGAGAGGAGAGACACTGAGAGGAAAGGAGAGAGGGAGGGAGAGAGTGAGAGGAGTGGAAGAGAATGAGAGAAGGAGGGGGAGAGAGCGAAGGAGAGTAAGGAGAATGTACCTATTCAACTGAATACATATTGTACTGAGAATGTACCTATTCTACTGAATACATATTGTGCTGAGAAGGTACCTATTCTACTGAATACATATTGTAGAGAATGTACCTATTCAACTGAATACATATTGTACTGAGAAGGTACCTATTCTACTGAATACAAAGGGTAATAAAGGTTTAATAGAAGAGTTCTCAACAGCTTTATTCTTTCTCATTCATTGGTTGCTGTAACTATATAAGCCTATAAAGGGTAATGAAGGTTTAATAGAAGAGTTCTCAACAGCTTTATTCTTTATTATTCGTTGGTTCCTATAACTATATAAGCCTATAAAGGGTAATGAAGGTTTAATGGCGCACCGCGGTGATGTTAGTTGGACGATGTTGTCTTCAAAACCAAATAGGTGGTTTAAATAGATTTGGTTCAGATTAGTCTTGGTGTAAAGACCGGACATTGGACAATATTTCACACTATTAGATTGGTGATAACGATATTCATGTTGAAAATCCCTCCGATTCCTCACTGACACGGACGTGGCGCGACAGTGTACGCCGCAGAATGCCTGCAGAAGAGCGCGTCCATGAGTCCATCCGAGCTGCTGAAGGAACGCGGAAGGCGCGGGCACGCTACCGCTGTGTTGTTCCCGCGGCTGGTCTCTTCTCATTGGTTGGCCACATCCACGCTACCTGTGCTGTGTGAGGTTCAGAGGCTGACTCCTGATACTGCCTCATGAGCAGCATCAACGTGCTGTACTGGCGGCTCAGACCGCTACAAAAAACAACTAAACACTGGTTCACTTGAGGAGAAGCATTTAGCATTTAGCACAAGTTATTGTTACTTATGCCACGTTCACCATCATGAGACTTATTACACTCATCTATTCTCATATCCTATTCTTTCTCCTAATAAACACAACGATGACCTATCAGTCAGTCAGTCTCTCTGCATAGAGAGCAGTAGTACCAGACGTAGACTTATATAGTTATGGGAACCAACGAATGATAAAGAATAAAGCTGTTGAGAACTCTTCTATTAAACCTTCATTACCCTTTATAATTAGGCTTATATAGTTATAGGAACCAACGAATAATAAAGAATAAAGCTGTTGAGAACTCTTCTATTAAACCTTCATTACCCTTTATAATTAGGCTTATATAGTTATAGGAACCAACGAATGATAAAGAATAAAGCTGTTGAGAACTCTTCTATTAAACCTTCATTATCCTTTATAATTAGGCTTATATAGTTATAGGAACCAACGAATAATAAAGAATAAAGCTGTTGAGAACTCTTCTATTAAACCTTCATTACCCTTTATAAGTAGGCTTATATAGTTATAGGAACCAACGAATTATAAAGAATAAAGCTGTTGAGAACTCTTTTATTAAACCTTCATTACCCTTTATAATTAGGCTTATATAGTTATAGGAACCAACGAATTATAAAGAATAAAGGTGTTGAGAACTCTTCTATTAAACCTTCACTACCCTTTATAATTAGCCGTATATAGTTATAAGAACCAACAAATAAAAAATAAAGCTGTTGAGAACTCTAGCCATAGTCTTGGTGCATGGCAATGCGTCTCATACACATAACACACAGATTATTGTATTTGTATAGGTCTATATTCCTTGTTTGAGAGACAACTTCTCGCTCTGGAAAGCAACCAGGGTTTTCTTTCTGCATTATGCGATTATTCTAGTAACGTTGACTAAAGAGCATAGGTTACTAAGTTTAAGATCATAGAAGACATACTAAGACAGAACAAGATAAGTGTTAATGGTGGTAATGATAAGAATTGTAGGTTATATAATTATATCGAATAATGAGCACTGTCAATAACCTCATATTTATAACACTCTACTTTTATATATAACAAGTATATATTTAAAGTAATAATAACTCAAGTAGAAGTAAAAGTAGTCATCAGATAATGACTTGAGGAAGAGTAAGAAAGTATCTAGTGAAAAGACTACTCAAGTACTGAGTTACTTCATACCAAATGTTTTATTGTTGTAATAAGCAGAGCAAGATTAAAGTAAATAGACACATTACATTGTATATGCTTGTCTATAGACATTAATAACATATAAAATAGCATGTATCCTTTCAAATAAAACACAGAACACATTCAATCTTAACAAAAAAAAATGAAGGAAAATCCACCCACAATAAATCTCTCTCGCCTCCATTTTTAATGCACAGACTTGAGTAAAATCACACCAAAGCATGTAACATAAAAAAATATAAAAAGTTATTGAAGTATGTGTGTGTGTGTGTCCGCCTGCCCACCCACCGGAGCGCGTGAGTGTTTTTTTTCTACAACTGACACAGAGACACTGAGGCACCACCCCATACCCCAAACCCAGGGAGGAGGTCCTCCTGTGTGAAGGTGGACTGGAAGGTGTGGATGTGTGTCAGTGTGTCTGAGGACCCTCCTACATCTGGGGACACTCTGTAGAAGGACAGAGTGCCAGCAGGCCGGTCCAGATACACTCCTACTCTGTTAGAGCCAGCGGGGGGGAGACTTATGACTGTTCCAATACCGTTGTACTGGGCAGAGTAACCATAATCATGACAAAGAAGACTCCAGGACTTGTTGTTCCCTCCAAGCAAGCTGTCATCACTCCCACTTTTTCTTGTGATTCCTCTGTATGTCACTCCTATAGAAACAAGTCTTTTCCACTCTACCTCCCAGTAACAGCGGCCAGTCTGACCCTCTCTACATGACACCTGGTAGCAGGAGTCAAATCTCTCTGGGTGATCAGGATACAACTGATCCTCTCCAACCCACGTCACCTTTCTGTTGTCCTCAGACAGAGAGAGTTGTCTGTGGGCTGTGTTTGGGTCCAGTGTGAGTTAACAGGCATCTGATGGGAGAACAAGACATGATTAGCTGCTGAACCATTCTTCATCACTTAAAAATACACGCATATACATTGCAGTCAACCTTCAAAGGGACACCTGTGACAAGCTGAGCTCACATACACATTTAAAGCACAAAGTCTGACACTTTTCAATAGAGCGCTTCAGAGCAGTGAAGACCTGCACACCATCAGCTATCGCTCTGTCTGCGTCTGCTTTGCTGCGATCTACTGTGTCTTTAATCTCCTGTATCTTTCGTTGTCTGTCCTGGATCATCTGATGAACTTTCTTCCCCAGCTGGGCCGTCTTCACTTCAAATTCCTCCTTTAGAGGTACAACAGGATGGGACTTGTGGTCCGTCACTGTGCAGTACAGACACACACACACCTGCTCAGTCTGGCAGAAGAGCTCCAGAAGTCGGTCGTGTTTCTTACACATCCTGTCTTCCAGACGGTCCATAGGCTCGACCAGCCGATGTTTCTTCAGGCGTGCGACTCTCTGATGAGGCTCCAGGTGGGTGGGGCAGTAAGAGGTAAAACAGACTAGGCAGGACTTCACAGCCTTCAGCTGGGTCCCAGTACAGACGTCACAAAATGGAACTTCTCTTGGTTCAATCGATGGCTGCACTTTTACTTTTACCGTTTTTCTTCTAAACCGATCAACCATCCCTGATATGAAGGTATTGACCTGTAAATCAGGTCTTGTGTGGAACAGCTTGTTACAAACAGGACATTTGCACTGGACTTTGTCATCCCAGAACTTTGTAATACAGGTTCTGCAGAAGTTGTGTCCACATGGAGTGGAAACTGGGCTGTTGAACACATCCAGACAGATGGAGCATGAAAAGTCCTCTTCAGACCAGGAAGTGTTGGACGCCATTCCTAGAAGAGATTATTTAAAAAAGATTATGTTAAAAACAAAGACATTCATTTTCTAATGGTAAAATAACAGTTTATAACTAGTTATAATGCATCTATATTCATACATGCGTTATTAGTACATTAGTACATCCAAGCTCGATACTTGAATAGCAGTGAAACCAACGTTCCAATTCCATTGTTGTCCCGCCACGTCGGATTCAACCAACACATCCAGAGCTGCGCTCCAAACAGCACGTCACCCACCAAGGATGTGTTGGTATAACCCGACGAGGCGACACAAGTGGGTTTAAAGGCTTGTTTCGCTGCGCATCCACAAAGTCTCAGCGCGTTTTTCCATGAGGACACATACGTTAGCTCAGTGATCTCTTTTAAATCACCGATTCCGCATTGCAAAGTGGTTTTAAAGACTAAAAGAGTAGTTTGGAAACAGAGTAAGTCCATAGCCACGTGTGTTGATACGGAGCGCAGGAGTACAGCACGCTACAGTACAACATGGCGTCCTGCAGACAGGACGGCTTCAACGAGGATTATGGCTCAACATGTTGGACTCACCTTCTAATGTTTCCGTCTGAATATTCCCTTTAAAAAGGCTTCTTTGTCTCCGGAGCGTGAGAAGGGCCGACACGAGGCGTTTCTTCGCTTCGGTTTAAATGAACTTCTGTCTCCCGAACAAGAGAGAAGGGCCTGTATATAGAGCTCCAGGCTCGGCCACGCCCCTCCGTCGGACCATTTCCGGTCCTGAGCTTGGAGAAGGAAGTGACGTCTGAAATGGTGCGCTCCAAAAGGGACGATAAGATCGCCCCATACTCATCCATCTACTGTAGGTTTCATCAGGTCATTTTACATCAAGCACGGAACGAATAAATGGCACGAAAAACTGATGAAATAATTCGGACCGACAAAATCGCGTCAACTCTACATTAGTTACTACGTGAATATGCGGCATTTTCCAGTAGGAATAATAATAATATTTCAAGTTTATGCTCTGTCATTTCACCTAAATATCCTATGTATTTAGAGAATTCAATTACAATGGAGTTTCATTTTTTAACCCAAGTGTAAAATAGTAAAACAATCATCTCCAATAGTAATAATAGTATTCTAGTTTAAATCCAATATGAAATACATGTATCATTATAATCATGTTATGATTATTATGTTTATGTTTTATGTAATAATCTGAATTAAATCAGAATAATAGTAAAACAATCACCCCAAATAGTAATAATAGTATAGTTTAAATTTGTTTAACCCAAGTGTAAAATAGTAAAACAATCATCCCCAATAGTAATAATAGTATTCTAGTTTAAATCCAATATGAAATACATGTATCATTATAATCATGTTATGATTATTATGTTTGTTTTATTTAATAATCTGAATTAAATCAGAATAATAGTAAAACCATCACCCCAAATAGTAATAATAGTATAGTTTAAATTAGTTTAAATCTAATATGAAATATAAAAAAATACCCTTTTTAACCCAAGTACAAAATAGTGTAGCAAATGGCAGCTTATCATGAAGGGATTATGATAAGTAAATTTGAATTCTTTAATTCATCTATGTTTTGGAAAAGTAAAACTTTGAGCTTTTATCCCTGTTTGATCAATTAAAGTAGGCTATCAAACACAAAAGCAACCTATATTCAGGTACGGCAGTGCAAGGAAACATTGGCTTGTAGCGCAGACTGCTATGGAGAGGATTAATCAATATTTAATATTTATAGGTCTATGAATGTAGGTTACCATTACGGATGCAATAAGAGCACTGTGTGAGAAACGTAAATAGGCTGTTACCTCCCCCATTTCCTACATGTATTATAATCATGTTATGATTAATTAGTTATGTATTATATAATAACATGAGTTAAATCAGAATAATAACAAATAGTATTATTTTATACCATGTTCTGAATATAACATACATACATCACTATTATTTGTCAAAGTTCGTATACTGATTAATATTTTTGTCTAATAACAGTAACAATATTACCATAAATCATAATAAATAAATCATATAACACTAATACATTTTGGATTATATGCAAGTCGTTTTAATTGTGATGGTTAACAGTATTAATATATGTAAGATACATGATGTCAACCATCATCTTCATTCTCATTAGCAGCAATACAGTCTGTCATCGTTTGATTATATTATAATATCAACAGTCAGTTAGATTGCATTATAATATCAACACTTCTCATAGCTAAACTCCCATTTACAATTGTGTTGTAACGCAAGACACAGTGTAGTGTCAACAAGTGTGTCTCCAATTCTCTAACTTAGTCACTGTGGTGAAAGGATGAATGCAGTTTAACAAACCTACCTTGCATGAACCTTTCATTATGCCTTGTGTTTATTTAGCAGGTAGGAGGTAGACAGTGAATACAGATGCATGTGATTAATGAGCAGGTAGGTGTTAGACAGTGAATACAGATTAATGTGATTAAGGAGCAGGTAGGGGTTAGACAGTGAATACAGATTAATATGATTAAGGAGCAGGTAGGTGTTAGACAGTGAATACAGATACATGTGATTAAGGAGCAGGTAGGTGTTAGACAGTGAATACAGATACATGTGATTAAGGAGCAGGTAGGGGTTAGACAGTGTATACAGATACATGTGATTAAGGAGCAGGTAGGGGTTAGACAGTGTATACAGATACATGTCATTAAGGAGCAGGTAGGGGTTAGACAGTGAATACAGATACATGTGATTAAGGAGCAGGTAGGGGTTAGACAGTGAATACAGATACATGTGATTAAGGAGCAGGTAGGGGTTAGACAGTGTATACAGATACATGTGATTAAGGAGCAGGTAGAGGTTAGACAGTGAATACAGATACATGTGATTAAGGAGCAGGTAGGGGTCAGGGGTCATATTGCTCTATAGGATGCTACAGGTTAGGCTGCAGACATTGGGGATTGAACCCAGTACCTTTCAGCTGGGAGTTGAACTATCTCGCCACACTACACCACACACTACTCTAAGCTCATGCTACAGATATTTAACATGAGCGCATACTGTTATCTCCATGACCATTAGATGATATAGGTGCTTTAATAATCATAATTATACATTCCATTGTTCACTATAATTGTGACTAATAGTATCCTCCCTCCACACACTGATGGAGGTGAATTTAGACTCCACTGTTGTATGTGTAGTAATATCTTCCCTCCACATACTGATGAAGTAACATACTGATGAAGTAACAGAAGAAACATCTGCTAAGCTTGGAGGATTTCAACTGAAGAAACAGGAAGAATCATGGGCTGAACACACAGTGCATGTGTGAAAGGCCTAAGACGTGTTCTGGAGGTCCTAACCAGAAGGTTAGAAATTCATAATTAGGATTTAAACAATACAGGATTACAGGAACAGAATACTATACTTTTCTTGAAAGATTATGGTTTGACGTTTTGGCTTTAGTTGAGTCTAAATTGCCACACATAATATAAAGCAAGGAAATATTCACCAAAGAAATGTTTTCAGAAAGGAATGGTGGTTATGAATTAAGATGTCCATTGAATCTAAAACGGACATTTGTCCAGACCACCACCCAAACTTAGTCTGTTGGAGACACCACCCAAACTTACAGTCTGTTGGAGACACCACCCAAACTTACAGTCAGTTGGAGACACCACCCAAACTTTCAGTCTGTTGGAGACACCACCCAAACATACAGTCAGTTAGAGACACCACCCAAACTTAGTCAGTTGGAGACACCACCCAAACTTAGTCTGTTGGAGACACCACCCAAACTTACAGTCTGTTGGAGACACCACCCAAACTTACAGTCAGTTGGAGACACCACCCACACTTAGTCTGTTGGAGACACCACCCAAACATACAGTCAGTTGGAGACACCACCCAAACTTACAGTCTGTTGGAGACACCACCCAAACTTACAGTCAGTTGGAGACACCACCCAAACTTACAGTCTGTTGGAGACACCACCCAAACATACAGTCAGTTAGAGACACCACCCAAACTTAGTCTGTTGGAGACACCACCCAAACTTAGTCTGTTGGAGACACCACCCAAACTTACAGTCTGTTGGAGACACCACCCAAACTTACAGTCAGTTGGAGACACCACCCACACTTAGTCTGTTGGAGACACCACCCAAACATACAGTCAGTTGGAGACACCACCCAAACTTACAGTCTGTTGGAGACACCACCCAAACTTACAGTCAGTTGGAGACACCACCCAAACTTACAGTCTGTTGGAGACACCACCCAAACATACAGTCAGTTAGAGACACCACCCAAATTTAGTCTGTTGGAGACACCACCCAAACATACTTCAGACCAGGAAGTGGTAGCAGAGGCCATTCCGTGTTTTAACTCGGTTAAAAGAATGATCAGACACTTTTTTCTGTTCTTTGTACTCAAATCATAATGTTTGTGTCAGACTATTTAGGTTAAAAGGTGTTGTTCTGTCTCCAGAAAGAGAGAAGTGCCTCCACTTCGTGTGATTTTGGTTTGAGATTAAAACATAACTTTAGTATCCTGAACAAGACTTCCTGTCCTCCCCTGCTATCTAGCGCAGTGGTTCTGCCATCTTATAACTTATCATAGTTCCTGTCTCTCTCACACTCTCACACTCTCTCACACACACACACGTCTGTGGTGATAACCTGTCAAGAGGAAACCACCAACATTGCCCACACAGCGTCTAACATGTACAAGGACATTTTCTTGGTATTTGGTGCAAACTATAACAAAGAAACATAAAAATGAAAATAGAAACATTTAAATAAGAAATATATAAAATATATACGGACTATCTAAATAATACAGAATATATAGTTTGTCTCTTTTTAAAATGCAGTTGTACAGTTGTGCAGAAATGTGCAAGATATGACCATGGAATGTGCAAATGCTCACAGTATTAAGTTTAACAATATGTGCAATGAGCAAGAAGATTGTGCAATGTGCGAGAAACTAAAGGATCATCCAGGAAACAGACCAGGAACAATAAGGGCTGTCTGTTGAAGTCATTCAAATAATCAAAACGTAACTAAAGATTATGATTGGTTGTTAGGACTGATGTTGGCTGTGCATCGCTGCACCTGTCCTCCACACTTCACACACCTCCACCCAAAGCTAAACTTAATGGTGTTGATATGCAAGACACAGTGTAGTGGCAAGTGTGTCTTCAATTCTCTGAGTCACTCAGTCACTCTGGTGAAAGGATGAATACGGTTGAACAAACCCACCTTGAATTAACCTTTCATTATGTCTTGTGTTCATTTAGTGGGGTTGGGTTCGTGTTGGTCTCCATCTTCTGTTCACCTGCTTGTTGAGGTGTGTGTGTTGAGCACCAAAGGCTTTTCAACCACCTCCACCACACACACACACCTGTGTCTCCTTCACCCTTCATCATGATGGCCAGGTGAACTGCACCGAGGTGGATTCACCGCCCCCTACTGGCTCCACATGCAATAACAGAGTACTAAAAGATGGCTTTGATAAACGACCTCATATCGTACTATTTAGTCTTTTATCTGACACGGTGATAAAAAGCTACTTAGTGAATACAGATCCACATAGATGCTGGAAGTATGGTGCTGAGGGGGCTGCAGGCTGAGAGTGAAATAATATTGTAGTTTAATATTTTCGGATTGATTTATCATTCTTAAGCCACATCTGTTAGCATCATTTAGTATTAAAACAATAATAAACAGCTGAACACACGAGAATATTCAGTTGAATCCATTGAGTTGTTTATTACCATTATGCTTTAATAACAAATACAACAGAAAAATAGTCTGTACATGATAAACACATGAAAAAAATAATAGAAGTAGCAGACATTACAAATCATAAACAGGTGTGCACATATCTTTAATAACTGAACATATTCTGATGCTGTGTTCCCAGCTGAACACAAGGAATCAATATTCAGTTTAATGTTTATTACAACATGCAACATTATCCCATAAAACACTTATGAATAAAATCTGCTTTAAATCAGGTTCCATGTTAGGATCATCAAAATAAAAACTGATATCAGAGCCCTATAGTATGAAAGTGTTTGTCTGAAACTACAAATATGTATAAAAACATGTGATTTACCATCAATAAGTATTTATAATACACTTCAAATTAGAAATCAAACCTTTTTAAAACCTGCTTAGCTAACCCTATGGTAGATCTTAAAACCCTCTTACTTTAATGGTTTAAAGATTTAAATGGCTAAACGTTTCAGATGTAATTAAATCCACCAAAATACAAAAGTCTTGTATTTTGGGCATTTTGAGCACGAGAGCGAGATAGAGCCTATAACTGACAAAGAGACACTGAGTAATCAGTCCAGCTCTGCTTCTTCATCAAATGCCACACAGACGCAAACCTAAATCTAAACGAAGGGAGGAGGTCCTCCTGGGTGAAGGTGGCCTGGAAGGTGTGGATGTGTGTCAGTGTGTCTGAGGACCCTCCTACATCTGGGGACACTCTGTAGAAGGACAGAGTGCCAGCAGGCCGGTCCAGATACACTCCTACTCTGTTAGAGCCAGCGGGGGGAAGACATATGACTGTTCCAATACCGTTGTACTGGGCAGAGTAACCACCATCGTAACAATGAAGACTCCAGGACTTGTTGTTCACTCCAAGCCAGCCGTCATGACCCCATCCTCTCCTTGTGATTCCTCTGTATGTCACTCCTATAACAACATCTACTTCCCACTCTACCTCCCAGTAACAGCGGCCGGTCAGACCCTCTCTACACAACACCTGGTCCCAGTAGTCAAATCTCTCTGGGTGATCAGGATACGACTGCTCCTCTCTAACCCACGTCACCTTTCTGTTGTCCTCAGACAGAGAGAGTCGTCTGTTCGCTGTGTTTGGGTCCAGTGTGAGTTCACAGGCATCTGATGGGAGAACAAGACATGATTAGCTGCTGAACCACTCTTCATCATCATCACTAGTACAGTTCAGCTATTTAACTTTCATATTATAATATATTATGTTTGTTAATATTTGAATATTGAATGTACATTTGACAGCCCTAAACTAAACAGACACTTACACTTCTTTAGAGCTGATCTCAGGTCAGGCACCTTCTTCATCTCCATGTTCAGTGTCTTCTTCAGCTGAATCAGGGATCTCATCAAGGTCCCTACGTATGACAGAGGATGGACCTCCACCGTTGTCCAGTCCCTGGTGGGTGGAGGATCCTTCAGGGATCTGAAGGTCTGGAGGAAGTGGAGGTGGTCTTCAGTGAGGACCTGCACACCATCAGCTCTCTCTCTGTCTGCGTCTGCCTTGCTGCGATCTACTGTGTCTTTGATCTCCTGTATCTTTCGTTGTCTCTCCTGGATCATCTGCTGAACTTTAGACTCCATCTTCCCCAGCTGGGCCATCTTCACCTCATATTCCTCCTTTAGAGGTACAGCAGGATGGGACTGGTGGACCGTCTCTGTGCAGAACTGACACACACACCTGCTCAGTCTGGCAGAAGAGCTCCAGAAGTCGGCCGTGTTTCTTACACATCCTGTCTTCCAGACGGTCCATAGCCTCGACCAGCCGATGTCTCCTCAGGCCTGCGACTCTCTGATGTGGCTCCAGGTGGGTGTGGCAGTAAGAGGTAAAACACACTAGGCAGGACTTCACGGCCTTCAGCTGGGTCCCAGTACAGACATCACAGGGAACTTCTCAGGGCACAGGGCACTTTGACACATACAGAACTTCTAAACCGATCAACCATCCCTGATATAAAGGTATTGACCTGGAAATCAGGTCTTGTGTGGAACAGCTTGTTGCAAACAGGACATTTGTACTGGACTTGGCCATCCCAGCATGTTGTAATACAGGTTCTACAGAAATTGTGTCCACATGGAGTGGAAACTGGGCTGTTGAACACATCCCGACAGATGGAACATGAAAAGTCCTCTTCAGACCAGGAAGTGTTGGACGCCATTCCTAGAAGAGATAAATAATAAATATAAAAAGATTATGTATTAAAAAAAAAAACATTAAAACAACAGCTTAAAACATTCATTTTCTAACGGTAAAACAACAGTTTATAACTAGTTATAATGCATCTATACTCATACATGCGTTGTTATTACAAGCAGAGCCCTTCATCCAACATGTCGGTACATCAATCCCAACATATGCCTCCTGCTCCGTATGAACACACACGTCGCTATGGACTCTCACACCGCTACCAACGCGGACGAAAGAGCCCGTTGCCCTCACGCATGCGTCCTCCTCATGAAGACTGATACTTTAATAGCTGCACATGCGTCCTCCTCATGAAGATCGATACTTGAATAGCAGTGAAACCAACGTTCCAATTCCATTGTTGTCCCGCCACGTCGGATTCAGCCAACACATCCAGAGCTGCGCTCCAAACAGCACGTCACCCACCAAGGATGTGTTGGTATAACCCGACGAGGCGACACAATAAGTGGATTTAAAGGCTTGTTTCGCTGCGCATCCACAAAGTCTCAACGTGTTTTTCCATGAGGACACATACGTTAGCTCAGTGATCTCTTTTAAATCACAGATTCCGCATTGCAATGTGGTTCAAAGACTAAAAGAGTAGTTTGGAAACAGAGTAAGTCCATAGCCACGTGTGTTGATCCGGAGCGCAGGAGTACAGCACGCTACAGTACAACATGGCGCCCTGCAGAAAGGACGGCTTCAACGAGGATTATGGCTCAACATGTTGGACTCACCTTCTAATGTTTCCGTCTGACTATTCCCTTTAAAAAGGCTTCTTTGTCTCCGGAGCGTGAGAAGGGCCGACACGTGACGTTTCCTGGCTTCGGTTTCAATGAACTTCTTTCTCCTGAACATGAGAGAAGGGTCTGTATATAGAGCTCGGCCACGCCCCTCCTGTGGGACCATTTCCGGTGCTGAGCTTGCAGAAGGAAGTGACGTCTTAAATGGTGAACGCCAGAAGGGACGAAACGATCGGCCCATATACATCCATCTACTGTAGGTTTCATCAGGTCATTTTACATCAAGCACGGAACGAATAAATGGCACGAAAAACTGATGAAATAATTTGGACTGACAAAATCGTGTAAACTTTACATCAGTTACGACGTGAATATGCGGCATTTTCCAGTAGGAATCGCACAGTGAAATAATTCAACCCTCAACCTAGTTTATGCTCTGTCACTTCACCTAAATATCCTATGTATTTAGAGGATTCAATTAGAATGGAGTTTCCCTTTTCAACCCAAGTGTAAAATAGTAAAACAATCACCCCCATTAGTAATAAAAGTATTCCAGTTTAAATCCAATATGAAATACATGTAGCATTATAATCATGATATGATTATTATGTTTGTCTTATATAATAACCTGACTTAAATCAGAATAATAATAAGACAAATAATTCCCCTTTTAACACAAGTGTAAAATAGTGTAGCAAACGGCAGCTTGTGGATGAAGTGAGTGAGTTTGAATTCTGTAATTCATCCATGTTTTGAAAAAGTAATTTTTAGATTTGTTCCCCGTTTCATAACTGAAAGTAGGCTATCACACACAAAAGCAACCTATAGTCAGGTACGGCAGTGCAAGGAAATATTGACTTGTAGTGCATATTGCTATGGACAGGATTGATCAATATTGAATGTTTATAGGTCAATGCATGTAGTTTACCATTCTGGATGCAATAAGAGCACTGTGTGTGAGAAACGTAAATAGGCTGTTACCTCCCCCATTTCCTACATGTGTCATAATCATGTTATGATTATTATGTTATGTCTGATTTAACCTGAGTTAAATCAGAATAAGGACACACATAGTTTTCTTATATACCACGTTCTGAATACAAAATGACTATAATTTGTCAAAGTTCGTATACTGATTAATATGATTATGTCTAATAATAATAGTAACAATAATACTATAAATCATCAATAATAAATAATATAACAATAATAATACCTATTGGATGTTGTGCAAGTAGTTTTAATTGTGATGGTTAACAGTATTAATATATGTAAGATACATGATGTCATGTATCTTCATTCCCAGTAGGACCAATACAGTCAGTCTAGTTAGATTATATTATATTTTTCAACAGTCAGTCAGTTAGATTACATTATAATATCAACACTTCCCAAAGCTAATCTCCCATTTACAATTGTGTTGTAACGCAAGACACAATGTAGTGACAACAAGTGTGTCTCCAATTCTCTAACTTAGTCACTGTGGTGAAAGGATGAATGCGGTTTAACAAACCTACCTTGCATGAACCTTTCATTATGCCTTGTGTTTATTTAGCAGGTAGGAGGTAGACAGTGAATACAGATGTATGTGATTAAGGAGCAGGTAGTTGTTAGACAGTGAATACAGATACATGTGATTAAGGAGCATGTACGGGTTAGACAGTGTATACAGATACATGTGATTAAGTAGCAGATAGGGGTTGGACAGTGTTTACAGATACATGTGATTAAGGATACATGTGGTTAAGGAGCAGGTAGTGGTTATACAGTGTATACAGATACATGTGATTAAGTAGCAGGTAGGGGTTAGACAGTGTTTACAGATACATGTGATAAAGGAGCAGGTAGGGGTTAGACAGTGTCTACAGATACATGTGATTAAGGAGCAGGTAGGGGTTAGACAGTGTATACAGATACATGTGATTAAGGAGCAGGTAGTGGTTAGACAGTGTATACAAGTAGTAGTATATAAGCAACCCCCTTTCGAGCAAAAGCCACACCCAGGTCATAGGTCAGATCAAAGCGGAAACCACACATACAACATCCGGTCTGTCCCAGTGTTGACCGGTGTTGACCGCTGCTGCCCAATGTTAACCATGTTGAGCAAACGGAAGTTGTATTCCTGCTAAACATCCGTTTTGTTAAACATCCGTTTAGTTAGAATAGGCAGAATGCTCCGGAAGTGGCTGTGATGCCTGTGATGCCTGTGATGCCTGCGATGCCTGCGATGCCTGCGATGCCTGCGTTGCCTGAGGCTCCGGTGAGTCTGAGGCTCCGGTGAGTCTGATGGTCAAGCGTGAAACAGGGGCTATCTTCAAAGGGGCATGGGGAAAGGGTGGGGGTCAAGCATGGAGAGGTGTTTATGGGATGGTGTGTGTGTGTGGGTGTGTGTGTGTGTGTGTGTGTGCGTGTGTGGGTGTGTGTGTGTGTGTGTGTGTGTGTGTGTGTGTGTGTGTGTGTGAAGCGGGGTTTTCAAACATATAGTCTTGGTTGTCGACATACATTGAAATCAAACAAAAGGGTGAAACAGTGGCTATCTTCAAAGGGGCAGGGGGGAAAGGGTGGGGGTCAAGCGTGGAGAGGTGGTTAGGGATGGTGTGTGTGTGTGTGTGTGTGTGTGTGTGTGTGTGTGTGTGTGTGTGTGTGTGACATACGGGGTGGGGGCATTTTTAAAAGCGGGTGTGTGTCTGTTAGGATAGTATTGCCTTTAAAAACAATCCTTTGTGGTTATACACATCTTTCTCATCATGGACACAGCAACAGCAGAGCACCAGGACAGCGTGAAGCGGCCTTCTCTAGGTATGTGGATGGGTCATACACCACAATATAACCAAGGGGCTATGGAGGATGATATGCCAGTGCCTAATGCTCCAATCAAGAGAATGAAGAATTCTAAAATTGGGGGAGATCGACGCACAGAAGCATCAACTGTGTATTATGGCGATGAAGGCTTTGCGTACGTAATTTCATTCATGGATCGATATGTTGTGTTAAAAGCAAAAGACTGTGATGATGATCTACGCATGTCTACCCATGATTGGCTACATTTCCGTGAGAATGTATGTCCTGAGCTGGATATTGAAGGATGGAGTCAAGGCCCCTATGTCTCCCAGTGGCATGGGGATTTGGGATCCGAGATATACAGCATGGAGACAAATCTTTTTATGAAGAAGAAGAGTGATTTTATATTTTTCCGTCGTTGCTCTAATCCTATCCTGTTTCTGAGCAATCGTGACCCATTTTGCATAGATAGACACCCGACCCGTAACAGTGCTATAGCATCTGATTGTTGGTTTGACACTGTCTTTTTCATTCAGTGGGGTGACTGGCCCGAGATACAAGCGCTTTTTCAGGAGATTCTATTTTTCTTTGTTTTCTTTTTTGTTGGTGTCTAAATGTACATTTGTTAATTTATACAGATCAGGACAATGCTGATCCACAATATGGAGACGAGAACATGCAAGATGATGATGATTTAGACGGGGCTACAACTAGCAAATGGTTACAAGACTTAGCCGACCAGCTGAAGCGAATGTATCTAGCATATACACAGGGCAGCAAGATGGAGGCGGATAAGCCAATGTCGGAGGAGTGTTGGAACCTAACGACACCGCGTCTAAACCCTGAATCCCTGGGCGTTTGGAGAGCTACGACGTGTATATGTGTGGAAGCCATCATCAACATGAAGGTCCATGCCGACTGTTGGGGATGTGCGTACAACAACCCGAGTCAACGACGCCATAGCTGTCTGCACGGACCATCATGGTATCATTACGAAGACCATTATGATGATATATGTGATGCGTTGTATAGAAAACCATTCCAGATACTTTTAGTAACTGTTTTAAAAAATACAACCGGTCTATCAGTTCCCTCTGACAAAATGTTTGGTGTAACGGAGGCTGTTCTATGCGATTTACTATCGGAAACATATGTTATGGATAAAATACATGAAATAAGAGAAAAGAATATCACCCCGGAGCATAAGAGTAAAATAGATGCTGCAACCCTTGCATGGTGTACATTGTCAGGGTGTTGCATGTGATTTAAAAAGAAATGGGTAATTTAATTTCTAGTGGATATGACCTGTTGTTTCATTCTGTAGCCGATAGGCTTGCTGTTCTGATGTGTAGTATGGCTGTCAATAGTGATGCTGTTAAGCCTAGGGGCTATGATACTTTTATCAATCATAATATATATATCAAACATTTGTATAAGGATTGGCCTGATATGGTCAAAACATGCTCTCATGACATGATGCCTATGAATTTAAATCTGTCTGTATTACTAAACTATTTCTCCAATAATATGTGTTTTAGTGTCGGCCATGTTATGTGTGTGTGTGCATTTGTATCTGATGTCTTCAAGTTGAACACGGATACACATATGAATTGTCTTACTGAGGCTCGATTGATAGCTTGTAAAATGGTGCAGAAAAACAAAACAGCATGTGAACAGTATCTCGACATGGTGGAGAGTGGGAGTTTGTTTTTTAAATAAAAAGATGTAAACGATGGTTGTTGTTCAGTCTGTCAATCTTACCCGATATGGATAGACTGTTGTCTAAAGCTTATTACGACCCCGCTGGGGCTGGTGCTTATGGGGGTGTTAATAAACTACGAGTGGCCCTTAAAAATAGCAAGGGTCAGATACCTCCTCTAGACTATATCAAGAAATGGTTATTGAAACAAGACGCCTATACTCTGCATACCCCATCTGCGATACATTTCCGTAGAAACAGAGTATTGGTTAGCGGTATAGATAAACAATTCCAGGCTGATCTAGTGGATATGACGGAGTATTCAGCCGAAAATGATGGCGTGCGTTTTCTGCTGACATGTATCGACGTGTTTTCAAAATATGCGTGGGTGCGTTGTTTACCATCCAAGAGTGCTAATGACGTCAGCAAAGCTTTTGGAGATATTCTCAAAGAAGGCCGTGTCCCCGAGAAACTGCAGACCGACACTGGAAAAGAATTTTACAACAAAATGTTTCAGCG
Organism: Lota lota; assembly: GCA_026745465.1. Taxonomy (NCBI): domain Eukaryota; kingdom Metazoa; phylum Chordata; class Actinopteri; order Gadiformes; family Lotidae; genus Lota; species Lota lota. The sequence continues at coordinate 50,818 of JACYXH010000508.1, forward strand.
GTTGCTAGAGAGGCATAACATTAAACATTTCTCTACATATAACGAGACTAAGGCCTGTATAGTCGAGCGTTTCAATAGGACTCTAAAAACAAACATGTGGAGATATTTAACGGCCGCTAACTCCAAACGGTATGTGGATAAACTACAGGACATGGTTCATGCTTATAACCACTCATACCATAGATCGATCAAAATGACACCTGTCAGTGTCGTTAAAGATAATGAGACACGTGTATTTAACAGTCTCTACAAAACAAAGCCGGAAACTAAGACAGTGTTCAGGTATGATGTTGGTGATACGGTTCGAATTTCAAAAGTCAAAGCGACATTTGGAAAGGGCTACAAACAGACATATACAGATGAATATTTTACAATATCAGAGAGACTTTCAAGACATCCTCCGGTTTATAAGTTAAAAGACTATGGCGGTGATACTGTGCAAGGCACTTTTTATGAAAAGGAGATGCAAAAAGTGATTGTGACAAAAACTAAAGAATTTAAAATAGAAAAGATTATCGATAGAAAAAAGGTGGGGCGAAAGAATATGGTATTAGTCAAATGGTTGGGGTGGCCTGAGGTTTTCAATTCATGGATATCTGAGAAGGTTATAGTCCCCACGTGAAGAGAAACAGGTGTCAGTATAGCCTGTGACACAGCTGCGACACAGCTGTGACGGGATAATGCACTCTCTGAAGGAGGCTGATGGGGGTTTTTATGTGACCCTAGCAAGTAATGCCTCTGCATCGATCTATCCTCAAAATAGAATATGGAATTTTAAAACTAAACTAGCAAAAGCTATACAGACCAAACAACCCTACGAGGTAGGTCTGATTGAAGTTCAGTACCCCACCAGATGGAAAAACTTCCCTGCTTCAGACGCCATAGCAACAGTTGTGAACGGCAAATTAAGAGGGAGGATGGACGTGTCACTAACTGTTGGCTTCTACAACACCATTGCAGCGCTTTTAAAGGAAATCAACACATCTGTTGCAGAACATGTTTCTTTTGGTACCCTGATACTCCAACATAATGGTATTAGAAACCATGTATACATTGAAGGCGATGGGTTCATGGTTATTGCCTTTAAAGGAAAACTGGCCACTATCCTTGGTTTCAAAGAAGGTGTGGTTATGTACCCTGTTGATAAGCCACGCGTGACCTACACACCCTATCCTGCCGACATTCACGGAGGCAGCTATAATATGTTTATCTATAGCGACATTGTGGATCATCAACTTGTAGGAGACTATTACGTACCGCTGCTAAGGTGTATTAATACCACCTACACAAGCAAGAAATACAGCATTCGGATATACGATCGGCCGCATTACGTTCATATGTCCCGAGATACTATTGGAGACATTGAAATTGATCTAAAGTGTGACCAGAACTTGAATATTCCATTCATTTACGGTAAAGTGATCATCAAACTGCATTTTAGACCCATAAAACAACAGCGATACTAGCACACTTTTGGAAGATGGGCTATAGACCGCCTTACGATGAGGGAAAATACGTCCAATATTACGTAAACCAGGCAGGGAGCGGTTTGCCTGGCTACATTGGCAGCAGCACCCAGTATGGAGCCGGAATCGGGGGAATGTTCCGCAGCCTTTTCAGAATGGCTATGCCTTTGTTCAGAAGGGGTGTGAGCATAGCCAAACCACATTTGAAAGCGGCTGCCAGAAACATTATAGGAGACGTGATGACAAATATAGCCCCTGCATCAACTGCGCAGCAACAGCAGGGGTCAGGCATGGTTGCTTCTTTCGATAGGCCTACTATATACCCACCTACGAACGGGGGGCGGGCCCGTGCACCTAAAATACGCCGAAAACAGAATAAAACAGGGGTCGTTAGTAGAAAAAGGGCAAAACCCAAGAAAAGCAAGAAGGCATCAAATCGTCACTTCAGAGGAGGTGCTAACGATATATTTCTTTAGAACGAATAATCCGTACTGAATACCAATGGCTCTACTCCATCGAATGTCAGAAGAATGCGTCACGAGTGAACTGGATCTTTTCACTCTACCGTTAACACAGACGTCGATAGATAAATGTACCTATGTTGAAATACCACCGCTATCAGCGATAACAGATAGCGGGCCCATAGAGTTCTTTGTATCAGCCAGCAGCGAAGACTATATGGATCTAAACAACACATATCTGCATCTCCGTGTTAAGATTACTAATCCTGATGGAACAGACTTGGCCCTGCCGGCCGAGGTGGGCCTGATCAACTACCCTGGATGCACACTATTCTCACAAGTGGATATTACGCTGGTTGATAGGCTTATTACCCAGTCGTCAAATACCTATCCTTATCGGGGTATTATAGAATGCTTGCTAAACTATGGCAACGGTACACTGGAGACCCAATTTGGATGTGGACTATTCAGCAAAGACACAAGCGGTCACATGGATGACCGTTCCCCAACAGGAGATAATGCTGGATTAACAAATAGGGCTGCCTATACGACAACTAGCCGTATAGTTGACCTGATAGCTCCTATACACGCAGATATGTTTTTCCAGGAGAAACTATTGATTAACGGCGTTGATCTACGCATGAAATTCATTAGAGCAAAAAACAATTTCTGTCTTATGGCCGCTGGTAATCTGGAATACAGAGTCTCTATAGTGAATGCCAGTGTCTTTATTAAAAAGGTTTCTATAGCGCCAGGCGTGAAGTTGGCTCATGCCAAACCATTGACACAAGCTAACGGGAAGTACCCCGTTGATAGGGTATGTCTTAAGAATGTATCCATCCCTGCAGGCACTAGAATATGCAATCAGGACAATCTGTTTCTAGGGCAGATTCCGAAGATGATTATTATAGGCTTTGTAGAAAACGAATCATTCACAGGCAGTTATGCTAGGAATCCCTTCAGATTTCAGCATTTCGATACAGATTTCTTAGCTCTTTACTGTGATGGACAATCATTTCCAGCTAAACCTTTTCAACCTGACTTTAGAAACGAACTGTATACCAGAGAATATTTCCAGCTTATTCAGGCCACAGGCCGTCAGCTGAAGGATAGGGACATGGCCATTAATCGCAAAGAATTTGGGAATGGTTATACGTTGTTTTGTTTCAACCTTGAAGCAGATGAAGGATGGGGACAACACGTGTCGCTTGTCAGAACAGGCAACGTAAGGCTTTAAGTACGATTCACCAGAGCTCTGCCTATAACCGTCAATTTAATTTGTTACGCAGTCTATGACTCTATTATAGAAATATCGAACAGACGGCAGGTGTTACTGGACTATTACTAAAAACGGTTGTAATGAATACTATTGAGCTAACAGCTGTTGGTCTGAAGATTGCCCGCAAGGCTTCTTTTCTGGGTGTCGTGGCGAGCAACCACCTGCCTAGAGCCGTTCATCAGTTACCTGCTATGGTGGTGGTTAATACCGAACCGTCAAATTTAGATGGTGCACATTGGCTGGCTATATACATTACAGCCCAAAGACATGGATATTTTTTTGACTCCTATGGCAACCCACCTACATACTCGGAGTTTCCTGTAGCCATACACCTGTTTCTTAAACATAACTGTAGCGATGTAATTTATTCTACACAACAGGTTCAGGATCATCTAAGTACAGCATGTGGACAACATTGTATATTTTTCTTGTTTAATATGCAAAGAGATGTATCCTACCAGACGTATTTGAGACTGTATGACGATAATCTACCCCATAATGATAAAATGGTATGTGACTTTGTTAATCGGATACAATCTAATGTTTGTAATGAACATCATTTTACGTGTGTCCAGTCGTGTCGCAGCGTGTAATATGTAGCATGTATTTTGAAAATAAAAAGACCAGGTAGACTGGCAAATATTGTGGTTATTTGATTTTATTCAAGCATGAAACACATTACATCCAATGACATAATAATAGTAATAAAAAAACACCTTAATATACACCCAATGACATAATAATAAATAATAATAAAAAACACATAACAATATAAAAAAACCCAAAAATAAAAACTTTTAAATCAAAAATTCAGCTATTCACGCATTTGCTGATTAGGGGAGCTAAAAGGGGGCCCCGTTTCCTTAAGTATACTCCTCTTTCTTCTTTTTCTTGATACAGACTTTGATTGTTCAACACTCCTTATCTCAGGTGTAGCGCCATACCTGCTGCCTAGGATAGACACCCCTGATTCTGATGTATCAACACTATCCAATGCAGGGTTGTTCTTATACAGGCTAATAATCTGTCTTAGTCGTTTACTAGGTATAGAGGTTGTTGGTACATTTATAGAGGCTAAAGATTTTAAAAAAGCATTCCATCCATGGGGTCTGGCAGAGTCTAAAATAGTGTAGGGGGCCGTAACATTCTTTAACAAATCATACAAGTGAGACCCCTTTATAGTCTCTCCTTTTATTACAATTTCACCCCTGTTGGTCCACGATACATCTTTAGACTTCTTCAAGGATTCCAATATATACACAGCGTTTCTCTTGCTTTTTGGAGGAATATGTTTCAACACGTCATCAAAAATATGATCAGCACCATCTCCGTCAACACGGTCCTCTGTATGGCCGGCATGACCCCCTCCCCCCTCATCAGACAGTGATAGAGTCAAACCCCCTTTCTCCTGTTCCCCTTGTTTTACCATTGCTAAATAACGTTGTAGAACAGCCCCATACTTTTTGGCTTTTTCATGCAGATCATCATCCGGTGTGTTCAACACCGTCTCCATAGCTTTATCCAATTCATTTTCAGCAGTCTGTCTAACAGAAGCGCGCTGGCTGGTATGCTTTAAGGCATCTAGTTGATGCTGAGGAACTAGATACATCTTCTGAGCATGCTCCATAATCATAAGAGAGGTTAACCACCTCTTGAGAAAAGGCTGGTAATCAAGGGTATTGCAACACTCAACAATGGCAACAAAAAACCCCCGGTCTGATTAATAAGTCTTTTCTTTTTAGAGATCAACACCTTCTTACTAGCCAGCAGCCTGATGTCCTTTTTTTGTTTCTGCAGTCTTTTGTGCATACGGGGGGACAACGGTATCCGGCCTTGTAAAATGTTCAAAGCTATTTCACACAGAGCTTTGATAAAATCATCGTTGGCTGTACGTAGAATAACTTTCCGTAGAGCTGGCGGTGCTTTATATAACAGCTTCAGACGGTCACTGTTTCTGGTTATGCGTGACGACATTGTTTATAGCTAATCACTTTAACGGCTGGGTGTAGACAACTTGTCGGTCCGATAAAATAGCTGTTCTAAGCCTCATGTGGTCAGGTGTCTTGGCTTTAAAGTCAACTAACAAATAGCCATAAGGTAAACAAGTAGCATCGTTAAAGGACTCCACAAAATACTTTGTCTTACAAGGAAACATCTGCCTAGCTATTAACAAAATCTGATGTTTGTCACGTGGGTTTTTAAACAATACCATGTAATTTGTGTTTAAACTTATTGTTCTACTAGCTTTACCTTGCATAAATAAATTCTGTACCAGATACATACAGCTTAGGTTACGATGGTGTACATATTTGGTAAAAACATGTTGAACCTCTAAATTATTGCTAGCATCATTCATCAAGTCATCAATAATGAGAAGATTTCTCATATGAGGAGGCAAGAGTGTATCGTCGCATAGAGATGCGGGGATCCCATCCACAAAGTGAATGACCCTTATTTTTAACAATTCGTCATACATAGGTTGCCAACATGAATAAATGTAGACTATACGGTCAATCTTTTCTGAAAATATCCGATCTGCGTTTTCGATCACGGTTTTGACAAAGTAGGTCTTTCCACTGTTTGAGGGACCTGATACCACCATACTGAATGGATGCTGAAGCCGGGGGTCAAACATTTCACCCTCTCCCTTCTTCTGTCTAGTAGCCATAAGGAAGTGTGGTATAATCATCAAAGACCCTGCGCTTGTTGTAAACCACACGAAGGCGTTTCATCACTGTGGCGTTTTTAAGCTGGAGCCTCTTCTTATCCCTCTGTATGGTATCTACTTTGGTGATAATCTCTCTGTCCATGGGCTGATGTGTCACAAAACCATGTACTAAACTCGTGAGTGTCTGTTGGGTGACAACTTCAATCAGCCCTACCTCGTAGGGTTGTTTGGTCTGTATAGCTTTTGCTAGTTTAGTTTTAAAATTCCATATTCTATTTTGAGGATAGATCGATGCAGAGGCATTACTTGCTAGGGTCACATAAAAACCCCCATCAGCCTCCTTCAGAGAGTGCATTATCCCGTCACAGCAGTGTCGCAGCTGTGTCACAGGCTATACTGACACCTGTTTCTCTTCACGTGGGGACTATAACCTTCTCAGATATCCATGAATTGAAAACCTCCGGCCACCCCAACCATTTGACTAATACCATGTTCTTTCGCCCCACCTTTTTTCTATCGATAATATTTTCTATTTTAAATTCTTTAGTTTTTGTCACAATCACTTTTTGCATCTCCTTTTCATAAAAAGTGCCTTGCACAGTATCACCGCCATAGTCTTTTAACTTATAAACCGGAGGATGTCTTGAAAGTCTCTCTGATATTGTAAAATATTCATCTGTATATGTCTGTTTGTAGCCCTTTCCAAATGTCGCTTTGACTTTTGAAATTCGAACCGTATCACCAACATCATACCTGAACACTATCTTAGTTTCCGGCTTTGTTTTGTAGAGATTGTTAAATACACGTGTCTCATTATCTTTAACGACACTGACAGGTGTCATTTTGATCGATCTATGGTATGAGTGGTTATAAGCATGAACCATGTCCTGTAGTTTATCCACATACCGTTTGGAGTTAGCGGCCGTTAAATATCTCCACATGTTTGTTTTTAGAGTCCTATTGAAACACTCGACTATACAGGCCTTAGTCTCGTTATATGTAGAGAAATGTTTAATGTTATGCCTCTCTAGCAACCGCTGAAACATTTTGTTGTAAAATTCTTTTCCAGCGTCGGTCTGCAGTTTCTCGGGGACACGGCCTTCTTTGAGAATAGCTCCAAAAGCTTTGCTGACGTCATTAGCACTCTTGGATGGTAAACAACGCACCACGCATATTTTGAAAACACGTCGATACATGTCAGCAGAAAACGCACACCATCATTTTCGGCTGAATACTCCGTCATATCCACTAGATCAGCCTGGAATTGTTTATCTATACCGCTAACCAATACTCTGTTTCTACGGAAATGTATCGTAGATGGGGTATGTAGAGTATAGGCGTCTTGTTTCAATAACCATTTCTTGATATAGTCTAGAGGAGGTATCTGACCCTTGCTATTTTTAAGGGCCACTCGTAGTTTATTAACACCCCCATAAGCACCAGCCCCGGCGGGGTCGTAATAAGCTTTAGACAACAGTCTATCCATATCGGGTAAGATTGACAGACTGAACAACAACCATCGTTTACATCTTTTTATTTAAAAAACAAACACCCACTCTCCACCATGTCGAGATACTGTTTACATGCTGTTTTGTTTTTCTGTACCATTTTACAAGCTATCAATCGAGCCTCAGTAAGACAATTCATATGTGTATCCGTGTTCAACTTGAAGACATCAGATACAAATGCACACACACACATAACATGACCGACACTAAAACACATATTTGCGGAGAAATAGTTCAGTAATAAAGACAGATTTAAATCCATAGGCATCATGTCATGAGAGTATGTTTTGACCATATCAGACCAATCCTTATACAAATGTTTGATATTTATATTATGATTGATAAAAGTATCATAGCCCCTAGGCTTAACAGCATCACTATTGACAGCCATACTACACATCAGAACAGCAAGCATATCTGCTACAGAATGAACCAACAGGTCATATCCACTAGAAATTAAATTACCCATTTCTTTTTAAATCACATGCAACACGCTGACAATGTACACCATGCAAGGGTTGCAGCATCTATTTTACTCTTCCGGGGTGATATTCTTTTCTCTTATTTCATGTATTTTATCCTAACATATGTTTCAGATAGTAAATCGCATAGAACAGCCTCCGTTATACCAAACATTTTGTCAGAGGGAACTGATAGACCGGTTGTATTTTTTAAAACAGTTACTAAAAGTATCTGGAATGGTTTTCTATACAACGCATCACATATATCATCATAATGGTCTTCGTAATGATACCATGATGGTCCGTGCAGACAGCTATGGCGTCGTTGACACGGGTTGTTGTACGCACATCCCCAACAGTCGGCATGGACCTTCATGTTGATGATGGCTTCCACACATATACACGTCGTAGCTCTCAAAACGCCCAGGGATTCAGGGTTTAGACGCGGTGTCGTTAGGTTCCAACACTCCTCCGACATTGGCTTATCCGCCTCCATCTTGCTGCCCTGTGTATATGCTAGATACATTCGCTTCAGCTGGTCGGCTAAGTCTTGTAACCATTTGCAAGTTGTAGCCCCGTCTAAATCATCATCATCTTGCATGTTCTCGTCTCCATATTGTGGATCAGCATTGTCCTGATCTGTATAACATAACAAATGTACATTTAGACACCAACAAAAAAGAAAACAAAGAAAAATAGAACACATTTGGGCTTTTTCTATATATTCACCATGTTCTACAGTTGCGTGAACAATGTAGCCTCACTACACAATAGATCATTAATGAGATCCTCTGCATGGTCTTCATCAGAACCCGATACAAATAGCTCTTTTTTAATTTCTCCGTAAGAGCGTTCGCGCAGGTACTGCTTGACAACTCTGTCAATCTCCTGAAAAAGCGCTTGTATCTCGGGCCAGTCACCCCACTGAATGAAAAAAGACAGTGTCAAACCAACAATCAGATGCTATAGCACTGTTACGGGTCGGGTGTCTATCTATGCAAAATGGGTCACGATTGCTCAGAAACAGGATAGGATTAGAGCAACGACGGAAAAATATAAAATCACTCTTCTTCTTCATAAAAAGATTTGTCTCCATGCTGTATATCTCGGATCCCAAATCCCCATGCCACTGGGAGACATAGGGGCCTTGACTCCATCCTTCAATATCCAGCTCAGGACATACATTCTCACGGAAATGTAGCCAATCATGGGTAGACATGCGTAGATCATCATCACAGTCTTTTGCTTTTAACACAACATATCGATCCTTGAATGAAATTACGTACGCAAAGCCTTCATCGCCATAATACACAGTTGATGCTTCTGTGCGTCGATCTCCC
>JACYXH010000508.1:65000-86906 GCA_026745465.1 Lota lota
TATATATAGTATGTATGAACCAGTTCTATGGCTCCAACAGTTAATCTTTTTGGGATGCCTGCCTTTACATGCACATGAAGGTTCATGACATCCCATTCTTAATCTGCAGGGTGTAATATGGAGTCGGCCCACCCTTTGCAGCTGTAACAGCTTCTTCTGGGAACACTGTAAACCCGAATGTTCAAAATAATTAATTGTAATAAGTAGTGTAAACTTAAAATGTTCTTAAAAGTTGTACTTACTTAAACATTTTGAGTGCCAGTAGCAATGTTCTTCTTTTTGAGTTTATGAACTTGTAATTTTTGAGTAATCTGAATATTTTTCATTTTTATGTAAATGCTACTTACAATAATCTTTTTAACTTAAAACTGTATGGAATAAACATGAATTTATGTCTTATTTTGAAAGCAGAAATATATCGAATTGAGAATAAATCAATTGCATCAGATAGATTTGTATATATAAAATATCACACACACACACACACACACACACACACACACACACACACACACGTGTTTATACGTTTATATAATTAATTGTTAATAGTTTGCTTGTTACAAGGTTGACTAGTTAATAAATTACAAATATGCGCTCACAAATTTTATTTTGTAGTATGTGCGTGCACTTCCTCTTCAGGCAGCACAAGGGAGCCGAAGAGAAGCGGGAGATCTGAGGGTAACACTCAGCTAAGCACAAATGAGTTATGAATGTAAGTAGTCAACATAAAACTTGTTTTAATGTTTGTTTCTGGAAGTTCAACGTGTTTTTAAGACGGACAAAGTGAGTCACGTTAGCAATGTAAAACGGTTAACTGTTAGGTTAGCAAGCTAACATGCAAAGTCATCCCGTCAGTTAGCTAGCTGTATAGGCTACATGGCTAGGTTAATGTAGTTGTAAAAAACTGGTTGAGCCCAACGTGCAGCGGTGGATAGTAAGGTATCATGTACTGCTCAATAAAAACTCGAAATCTGCGCTGGAGCTGTGTCAGTGTTGTGAGTGAAAGCAGAAGCTAACTCCACGTGTAGTGCCTTAGGCTAACTGAAAGCTATTCTCTGCAAGTTGAATTAGCTGGTTAATTTTTTTGTATTTGCTATGATAAGAATTGATGGATGCTACCAGCCCAACGTTACCTAACTTTGACTTATTTGTGTAATAGAATGTTTTGAATAGTCTAACAGGCATCTTACACATCTACTTTGTTTTAATCAATGTTGGTGTAGCTATATTGTACACTTTTAGTATGAGGAATATGACTGCAGTTTTTGATAGTTCTGATGGAGGTTTAAACTTCATGACAGGTGTCCTGTAAAATAATATTTTTTTTTGTTTGTTTTCAGGTTGCTGCAACAAATGACTTGGCACTGCAAGTTGTGTTCCGCTTCTTTTACCACTAGAACATATTTATTTAAACACCGCAGACTGCAGCACAGCCACTTTTCAAAAACGATCCCACTCCCATGCCTCCATGATGATTGCATTACCCCCTGGTAATGTTGTATTTACAGTTTATAAGCTATTTGTGACATTATGCTATTTTCTTAATGTAATTTGAGCTTTTCTGAGTTTGAATATTTTCTGCTATCACATGGTTCATCTTAAAGTATAAACAAAATGCCCAGAAGTAGACTTGTAAATTGTTATTTATGTATTTATGTATTTTTATTTTATTTTTCTTTGCTAAAAGACTGGGCAAGAAAAGTGTATACTAAACATCTGAATTGAAAAATTACTTATAATTTGATGTTTTTTTGTTTGACTTTTAAGTTAAGAGTACTTATTATTTGTAAGGCAATCAGTTGCCACAAATATTTTAAGTTTGGTGGTAAATGATTTTGAGTTGATCAAGTCTATGTTTTTGAGTTATATGTAATCAGAAGATTGATTGAAAAAACTAATAAATGTTAAGTTAATGAAACATAAATATCCTGAGTTTTCATGCTTGAAATTATTAAGTTCTCTTGAGTTATTGCAATGAGAAAGATGAATAAATATTCTGAGTAGCATAAACTGAGAATGTTTGAGTTGGCTTAATTAAAATTACATTTAACATGAACTCCAAATATATAAGCGATGATATACTCAAATGTTTTGAGTTTATGAACTCAAACTAATTGTGGCAACTGATTGCCTCACTTTTTTTAAGTTCTGCCTACTTATTCGGGTTTACAGTGAAGGCTTTCCACAAGGTTGAGGAGTGTGTTTATGGGAATTACCATTCTTCTTGAAGCGCAGTTGTGAGGTCAGGCACAGATGTTGAACAAGAAGTCCTGGCTCGCAGTGTCCGCTCTAATTCATCCCAAAGGTGTTCTATCGGGTTGAGGTCAGGACTCTGTGCAGGCCAGTCAAGTTCCTCCACACCAAACTCGCTCATCCCTGTCTTTATGGACCTTGCTTTGTGCACTGGTGCGCAGTCATTTTGGAACAGGAAGGTAGGACAGGAACCGTAGTAGAACAGACATACATCCCCCCCCCCCCCCACCCCCCGCTGGCACCCACTTATCCAGGCACCACTACACCACTGTGTATATTTATTTGTGTGTGTGCGTGTGTGCGTGTGTGGAAGTGTGTGTGTGTGTGTGTGTGCGCGTTTGTGTGCGTGAGAGTGTGTGTGTGTCTGTGTGTGTGTGGACCCTTCACTTGCCCTGAAAACTCATGCTGTTCCGACAACATCGCACTCTTCCTGGGATGATTCATACTTGAACAGACCCAACAACCACATACCACAGCCCCTCTCTGGCTATCACAGAGAGGGTGCGGTTCCTGTGAGGTCTCCCAGGCAAGAAAGTACTGTCAGCTTGCTCAGTGGTCAAGTCTACTTCCTCATTTGAACTTCAGTCTTTCTCAGTGAGGAGCCCTTAGCTCAATCTTTCTCTAAATCCACTTTTAATGTATTTGACCTGATTTACTTGTTTTAGGAACACTTTAACCTCTGTCTATATTCAGTGATTCAGTAATGTTGCTTTGGTCTGAGATAACCACGCCCACTCATTTTAATATACCAGATGGAAATGTGGCATTATGACATAAATGTGGCATTAAATGAATAACTGTGGCATTTAATAAATAAATGTTGCATTATGAAATAAATGTTGAATTAAATAAATAAATGTGGCATTATTGTAACGAGACCCTCTGCCACCACCTAGTGGCGCCGGCTGTCACTTCCCCATGTGCCTTTGTTTACCTTTCCGTCACCACCAACTACCCTCGTGCACTCCGCTCTACACACCGGTCTCCAATCTACAATCAACGCACCCTACTTCTTCCCGCCTCATCAAGCAGCCGGCGCCAGTTCGTCGTTACACTTTACTAAGTCAGTACCTCGTTCCAGTGTTCTAGTGATAGCTTAGCTTAGCTTAAGTTCTAGTTCTAGTTCTAGTCCTAGTTCTAGTTCGAGTTACCCAGTCCTTGCCTGTCTAACCCGCGTGTCCTTCTCCTCTAGTCCTCCCGGTTCCATCCCGACTCCAGCCTTCACTCGTCTGTCTACCTTCCCTGCTAAAGGACCACTCGCCTGTCTACATTCATCAACCTACTATCCACCTGCCTAGCCCTTGTCTTTTGCTGTAAATAAATCCCTTTCGACCCCACTCCATCTCTGTCTTGGTGTCTCGCGTTTGGGTCCTAGCTCTGTACCATAAAAGTACGAACTGGCCAAACATGGACCCAGCAGACATCAGTTCCTTGAACCAGGCCATCAGCGGTCAGGGAGCGTTGCTCGGACGTCACGACCAGGATTTGGCGGAGATAAAGACCGTCGTCCAAAGGATTGCTACTGCTGTCCAGGCTATCCAGGTTTCAGTGCCAACTCCCGTTGAGCCGCCTCTACCCTCTGCCTCTCCCCAGCCAGCCACCTCACGTGAGTCATACATCCCGGCCCCCGAACGTTACGGAGGTGATCTGGGTACCTGTCGGGATTTCCTTTTACAATTTGGTCTTGTGTTCCGGCTCCAGCCCCTAACCTACCCCACCGACAGCTCCCGAATCGCTTACCTCGTCTGAGCTTTACGTGGCAGAGCCCTCTCTTGGGCGACCTCCGTAATGGAGAGGGAGGCTGAATTCTGTTCCTCCTACTCTGAGTTCATTACGGAGATGCGGAGAGTATTCGATCACCCTGTCCGGGGTAGAGAGGCTTCCATGCGCCTTTTCTCCGTCCGCCAGGGCACCCGAAGCGTCGCTGATTTTGCAGTGGATTTTCGAACTATCGCTGCGGAAAGTGGGTGGAATGACGTGGCCTTAATGGGAGCTTTCTTAAATGCGCTTTCCGATCCCCTCAAGGATGAGTTGGCTGTTCGTGAGGAGTCACCCAATTTGGACGACTTAATCTCCCTCGCAACACGACTGGACAATCGTCTGCGCGAACGGCGTCGCGAGCGCGCACACCGTTCATCTCCTGCATCTATCTCTCTCCCTCTGACTGCCCCGCTACCACCTCCGCCTCGGTCTTATTCTCCCCCGCCCGGAGCCAACTTCCCTACCTGAGTCGGAGCCAATGCAATTGGGTCGAGCCCGCCTATCACCGACCGAGAGACAACACCGGCTGGCAACTGGTGTTTGCCTTTATTGCGGTCTCCCAGGACACGCCGTTGCCGCCTGTCCCACCTGTCCGGGAAAAGGGTCGGCTCGCTGGTAACTCGAGGGATTCTGGCGAGTCGAACTCTTGATCCCTCGGTTTCCCGTCCCGTTCTGGACTGCGTCTTGATATGGATGGATCAATCATTTCCGCTGTCAGTCTTCGTGGATTCGGGAGCGGACGAATCTTTCATTGATCGGCAGCTGGTCAGGCAATTTGGGATTAAGACAACCCCCTTGGATTCCCCGATTTTAGCCCAGTCCCTCAACGGGAAGAGGCTCGCTCGGGTCGATCGCCGGACTGTACCGTTGTCGCTGATCGTTTCCGGGAACCACCGCGAGTCTCTCTCTCTACACGTGTTGGACTGTCCTCTTACCCCTGTAGTCTTGGGATTTCCCTGGCTGCAGCGTCACAACCCCCAGATGGACTGGAAGGAGAATCGGATCTCCTCCTGGAGCCCCTTCTGTCTCGCCCACTGTCTTTGTTCCGCCCAACCTTCCCTCACTTCTGAGTCTCCACCACCCTCTCCTCCCGACCTCTCCTCCATTCCATCGGACTACCATGATCTGGGAGAGGTTTTTAGCAAGGCCCGCGCTCTCTCGTTACCTCCCCACCGTCCTTACGACTGCGCCATCGACCTACTTCCTGGAGCCCCCTTGCCCAGCGGTCGGCTGTTTAATCTCTCTCGTCCCGAGCGGTTGTCCATGGAGAAATACATCCAGGAGTCCCTCGCCGCTGGGATAATCCGTTCCTCCTCTTCCCCGGTAGGAGCGGGTTTTTTTTTTATCAGCAAGAAGGACGGCTCCCTCCGTCCTTGCATCGACTATCGTGGATTAAACAGCATCACGGTAAAAAATAAATACCCGCTTCCTCTCATTAGTTCCGCCTTTGTTCCCCTCCACGGAGCCACTATATTCTCAAAACTGGACCTGCGCAATGCGTACCATCTGGTTCGGATCCGGGAGGGGGACGAGTGGAAGACGGCCTTCAACACTCCCCTGGGCCACTTTGAGTATTTAGTCATGCCTTTCGGTCTCACCAACGCTCCTGCGGTCTTCCAAGCATTGGTTAACGATGTCCTCCGCGACATGCTTAACCGCTCAGTATTTGTTTACCTGGATGACATCTTGATCTTCTCCGGGTCCCTGGAGGAGCACAGGGTACATGTACGGCAGGTTCTCCAGCGCCTTCTGGAGAACAGACTCTTCGTTAAAGCGGAGAAGTGCGACTTTCATGTACCGTCCGTCTCCTTCCTGGGTTACATCATCGGCCAGGGGGAGGTGAAGATGGATCCATGCAAGGTCTCGGCAGTAGCTGAGTGGGCCTCGCCTTCCTCCAGGAAACAGCTTCAGCAGTTTCTAGGCTTCGCCAATTTTTACCGCCGCTTCATCAGGGACTATGGTCAGATCGCTGCCCCTCTCACTGCCCTAACCTCTTCCAAGAGGCTCTTCGAGTGGACGCCGGAGGCGGAGTCCTCTTTTCGGAACCTGAAGGAGCGATTCGTGTCCGCACCCATCCTCATTCAGCCCGACCCGACTCTACAGTTCATCGTGGAGGTCGACGCTTCCGACACTGGGGTGGGGGCGGTGCTGTCTCAGCGTTCCGCCACGGACCACAAGCTCCACCCTTGCGCTTTCTTCTCACGCCGGCTGACCCCGCCTGAGCGTAACTATGACGTCGGCAACCGCGAGCTCTTGGCGGTGAAACTGGCTCTGGAGGAGTGGCGTCACTGGCTGGAGGGAGCGGACCAGCCATTTATTGTATGGACGGACCACCGGAACCTGGAATATATCCAGTCGGCCAAGAGACTCAACTCCAGGCAGGCCAGGTGGGCGCTTTTCTTCGGTCGTTTCAGGTTCACCCTAACCTACCGACCTGGTTCCCGCAACGTTAAGCCGGACGCTCTATCCCGTTTACATTCTCCCGAGGACACTTGCACGGAACCGGAACCAATCCTGCCGTCTGTCTGTCTTGTCGCTACGCTCACTCTGGAGGTCGAATCCGCCGTTCTCCAGGCCCAGCGACAACACCCAGACCCCGGCTCTGGCCCGCCCAACCGGCTGTTCGTTCCGGAAGTGGTGAGGTCCAAGGTACTCACCTGGGCACACTCCTCGAGACTCACCTGTCACCCAGGAATAACGCAAACCCTAGATTTCGTCCGTCGGCGGTTCTGGTGGCCCGCCATGGACGCTGACGTCCGGGCTTTCGTCGCAGCGTGTGCCGTCTGTGCCCGTAGCAAGACATCAACTCAACCACGTTCCGGTTTGCTCCGACCCCTGCCTTTCCCCAGTCGTCCATGGTCCCACGTTGCCTTGGATTTTGTCACCGGCCTTCCCCCTTCTGATGGTAACACCACCGTCCTCACGGTCGTGGATCGTTTTTCCAAGGCTGCGCACTTCATTGCGCTCCCTAAGCTCCCCTCCGCCAGAGAGACCGCGGACCTTTTGGTTTCACATGTGTTCCGTCTCCATGGCATTCCGTTGGACATTGTGTCGGACCGGGGTCCGCAGTTTATCTCCCAGGTCTGGCGTGCGTTCTGTGCGGCTCTGGGAACCACGGTCAGTCTTTCCTCCGGCTACCACCCACAGACCAACGGGCAGTCCGAAAGGGCGAACCAGGAAATGGAAGCCGCACTCCGCTGCGTGACCAGCACCAACTCATCGTCCTGGAGTACTCAACTTCCCTGGGTTGAGTACGCCCACAACACCCTCATCAATGCATCTACTGGTCGGTCCCCGTTCATGTGCTCTATCGGCTACCAACCGCCCCTGTTCCCTGCTTTGGAAGCTGAGATCGCTGTTCCCTCCGTTCAGGCTCACCTACGCCGCTGCCAGCGCACCTGGAAGCATGCTCGTTCCGCACTTCTCCGTGCATCCTCCCGCTCTCAACACCAGGCGAACAAGCACCGACAACCGGCCCCGCAGTACTCCCCCGGTGACAAGGTCTGGCTCCGGTCCAAGGACCTTCCTTTAAAGGGTTCTGCCCAGAAACTCTCCCCCCGGTTTGTCGGACCGTTTGAGGTTGAGTCCCTGATCAACCCTTGTGCCGTCCGCCTCAAGCTCCCCCCTACTCTCCGCATTCACCCCACCTTCCACGTCTCCCAGCTGAAGCCCGTCTCCTCTAGTCCACTGTCTCCTCCGTCCCCGGCGCCACCTCCCCCCCGGCTGATCGACGACCATCCGGCGTACACGGTCAGACGCCTCCTCGACGTGCGTCGTCGCGGCCGAGGTTTCCAGTACCTGGTGGACTGGGAAGGCTACGGACCTGAGGAGCGGTCCTGGGTTCCGCGGAGTCGTATCCTGGACGCCTCCCTTATTCGGGATTTTCATCGGCAGCACCCCTCTCACCCCGTTCGTCCGCCTGGAGGCGGTCGTAGAGGGGGGGGTACTGTAACGAGACCCTCTGCCACCACCTAGTGGCGCCGGCTGTCACTTCCCCATGTGCCTTTGTTTACCTTTCCGTCACCAACTACCCTCGTGCACTCCGCTCTACACACCGGTCTCCAATCTACAATCAACGCACCCTACTTCTTCCCGCCTCATCAAGCAGCCGGCGCCAGTTCGTCGTTACACTTTACTAAGTCAGTACCTCGTTCCAGTGTTCTAGTGATAGCTTAGCTTAGCTTAAGTTCTAGTTCTAGTTCTAGTCCTAGTTCTAGTTCGAGTTACCCAGTCCTTGCCTGTCTAACCCGCGTGTCCTTCTCCTCTAGTCCTCCCGGTTCCATCCCGACTCCAGCCTTCACTCGTCTGTCTACCTTCCCTGCTAAAGGACCACTCGCCTGTCTACATTCATCAACCTACTATCCACCTGCCTAGCCCTTGTCTTTTGCTGTAAATAAATCCCTTTCGACCCCACTCCATCTCTGTCTTGGTGTCTCGCGTTTGGGTCCTAGCTCTGTACCATAACAATTATGAAATAAAAGTCCCCTGAAATAAATAAATGCGGCATTAAATAAATAAATATAGCATTTTGAAATAAGTCCCCTGACACTATATAAAACATACATAATATATAGAGTATGTCTGTTTTTAAAATGCAGCTGTACTGTTGAGAACTCTTCTATTAAACCTTCATTACCCTTTATAATTAGGCTTATGTAGTTATAGTAACCAACGAATAATAAAGAATAAAGCTGTTGAGAACTCTTCTATTAAACCTTCATTAACCTTTATAATTAGGCTTATATAGTTATAGGAACCAACGAATAATAAAGAATAAAGCTGTTCAGAATCAGAATCAGAATCAGAAAAGCTTTATTGCCAAGTACGTTTTTTAGACATACAAAGAATTTGTCTTGGTGATGTAGGTGCACGTCACGTTCTCTATTACAGGTTAAACAGAACAAACAAAATAAGTATAAATGTATGTATAACTATATACACACAATTTAGATGTACAAGAGCAGATTTAAGAGCAGATTTAAGTACAGTGGCATGTAGAGCCAGAGGTGGGGTGTGGAGAGAGTCAGGGTGGTTTCCGGGCCTTGTTAATAAGGCTAGTGGCGGAGGGGAAAAAACTGTCCTTGTGACGAGAGGTTTTGGTCCTGATGGACCTCATCCTCCTGCCAGAGGGGAGTGGCTCAAAGAGATTGTTGCCGGGGTGGGAGGGGTCAGCCACAATCTTTCCTGCATGCTTCAGAGTCCTGGTGGTGTAAAGGTCCTGGAGCAGCGGCAGATTGCAGCCAATCACCTTCTCAGCTGAGCGAATGATACGCTGCAGTCTGCCCTTGTCCTTGGCTGTGCTAGCAGCGTACCAGGTGGTGATGGAGGATGTGAGGATGGACTCAATGATGGGTGTGTAGAAGTGCACCATCATTGTCTTTGGCAGGTTGAATTTCTTCAGCTGCCGCAGGAAGTACATCCTCTGTTGTGCTTTCTTGACGAGGGAGCTGATGCTCAGCTCCCACTTGAGGTCCTGGGAGAAGATAGTTCCCAGGAAGCGGAAGGACTCCACAATGTTGATTGTGGAGCCAGAGAGGGTGATGGGGGCAGGTGGGGCTGGGTTCTTCCTGAAGTCCACAACCATCTCCACTGTCTTTAGAGCGTTGAGCTCTAGGTTGTTTTGCTTGCACCACTTCACCAGGTGGTCAGCCTCCGACCTGTAGGCGGACTCGTCTCCATCAGAGATGAGTCCGATGAGGGAGGTGTCGTCCGCGAACTTCAGAAGCTTGACAGACTGGTGAGTGGAGGTGCAGCTGTTGGTATACAGGCAGAAGAGCAGAGGAGAAAGAACACAGCCCTGAGGGGTTCCGGTGCTGATGGTCTGTGAGTCGGAGACGTGTTTCCCCAGCTTCACATACTGCTTCCTGTCAGACAGGAAGTCAGTGATCCACCTACAGGTGGAGTCAGGCACACAAAGCTGGGAGACTTTCTCCTGAAGCAGAGCCGGGATGATGGTGTTGAAGGCAGAGCTGAAGTCCACAAACAGGATCCTGGCATAGGTTCCTGCGGAGTCCAGGTGCCGGAGGATGTAATGGAGGGCCAGGTTGACTGCATCGTCTACAGACCTATTGGCTCTGTAGGCAAACTGTTGGGGGTCCAGGAGCGGGACGGTGATGTCTTTGAGGTTAGAAAGCACAAGGCGCTCAAAGGACTTCATAACCACAGAGGTCAGGGCGACGGGTCTGAAGTCATTAAGTCCTGTGGTCCTTGGCTTCTTAGGAACAGGAATGATTATTGAGGACTTGAAGCAGGCTGGCACGTGGCATGTCATGTTCTATTATACAACTTGACCACTCCTAGACATGTCCACTACCTTCTAGAATACAGCTTGACCACTCCTAGACATGTCCACTACCTTCTAGTATACAGCTTGACCACTCCTAGACATGTCCACTACCTTCTAGAATACAGCTTGACCACTCCTAGACATGTCCACTACCTTCTAGAATACAGCTTGACCACTCCTAGACATGTCCACTACCTTCTAGAATACAGCTTGACCACTCCTAGACATGTCCACTACCTTCTAGAATACAGCTTGACCACTTCTAGACATGTCCACTACCTTCTAGAATACAGCTTGACCACTCCTAGACATGTCCACTACCTTCTAGTATACAGCTTGACCACTCCTAGACATGCCCACTACCTTCTAGAATACAGCTTGACCACTCCTAGACATGTCCACTACCTTCTAGAATACAGCTTGACCACTCCTAGACATGTCCACTACCTTCTAGTATACAGCTTGACCACTCCTAGACATGTCCACTACCTTCTACAATTCAGCTTGACCACTTCTAGACATGTCCACTACCTTCTAGAATACAGCTTGACCACTCCTAGACATGTCCACTACCTTCTAGAATACAGCTTGACCACTCCTAGACATGTCCACTACCTTCTACAATTCAGCTTGACCACTTCTAGACATGTCCACTACCTTCTAGAATACAGCTTGACCACTCCTAGACATGTCCACTACCTTCTAGAATAGAGCTTGACCACTCCTAGACATGTCCACTACCTTCCACTACCTTCTAGAATACGGAGTAGGAAGGAGTGTGTGTGTGTGTGTGTGTGTGTGTGTGTGTGTGTGTGTGTGTGTGTGTGTGTAAAATGATGGCGTCTGATAAGAGTACAAGAAAAATCTTTCCTGACACTGATGGTTCAGATGACAAGCTGATGATTGGTCAGAATTCAAACACGTGACATCATTTTTCCAGCTGATATAGCAGAGCTGATGAGATTACCTTAGCCCATCGTCTCCCCCACAATATCCACCCGGCCCCGGCCATCATCAAGAACATGGTGGATCTCATCCTGTCTCACGTGTGCCCTGACAAGAAGATGAAGAGCTAGTGGCAAAAGAAGGAAGGGGGGGGAAGTAGTGGATTCAAATACTGGACAGATGCGTATCACCCAGACCCAGTACACTGGTTTTGAATTACCTTTGTTTTATGTTTAGACTTTTCTGTGAGAATGTGAAAACGCATTCCTGAATCCGTCTCCTCTAGACAGTTTGGATGCTGTGATAGGAACTTCCCTTGCACGTTGTGACAACTCTCTGACTGCTGGTTCTTCTGTGTTTGCCTCTCTGGTATGGGGAGCCAGTGGGCGGGGCTGAGAGTCAGTCTCTCTCTCTCACTCACTCACTCACTCACTCACTCACTCTCTCTCATTCATCCATCCATGAATCAATATTCATCATTCGGCTTCCCCGAATACTATTCATGCAGCCCCAATCCAACATTCAACAAAAGAAGAAGAAGAGAGAACAGATCTGTGTATTGCCGCCACGCTCGCTGCAGGAACGCGCCCCGGCGTGCACGCGCACAGTGCACACACGAGCAGCAGAGCTATGAGAGCAGCAGACAGCGGATTCAGTCAGAGAAGGAAGTAGAGGAAGCTCCGGGTTTGGGGTGTGTGTGTGTGTGTGTGGGTGTGGGTGTGTGGGTGTGTGGGTGTTTGTGTGTGTGTGTGTGTGTGTCTGAAGGCTTTGCTTTCCCTGAAAACACGTGACCATTGATGACAGCCTCATATTACAGCCCTTGATTGGCTATCACAGAGAGGGGGCGGAGTTAGCCGAGGCTGTGATTGGCTGTCTGGACTTGCCAGTGCGTCATAGTCCTGTATCTTCCTCATATAAACGTCAGTCTTTCTCAGGGAGGAGCACTTAACTCAAACTTTCTCTAGATTGTCTTTTAATCACTTTTACCTGATTTACTTGGTTTAGGAACACTTTAACCTCCTTTTCTTCCTTTGCATTTATACTTTAATAACTTGATACTGTATGGGGCAGAACACATTTTAATCACGGAATAGATAAGGTAAGCCTACAGTTTACTACAGTTTATATTGTCTTTAGGTTATTGGTATATTAAATGATTTAATCTTGGGAAACGGTTCCGTGTAACGCTTATCAATTACATTTTACAGACTCATTTTACTATAGAGAAATGTGTGTGTGTGTTTGTTCTCCACAGACAGCCCCAGGAGAGGTC
The DNA here is from genome assembly GCA_026745465.1 of Lota lota. Classification (NCBI taxonomy): domain Eukaryota; kingdom Metazoa; phylum Chordata; class Actinopteri; order Gadiformes; family Lotidae; genus Lota; species Lota lota. The sequence continues at coordinate 77,519 of JACYXH010000508.1, forward strand.
AAAGGTTACCAGTGTTCAGTCTGTACAGCAGCATCAAACAGAGCTGATCAAGGTGTGTAAATGTCCAACAAGACATTTGACTCTAGTTCTACAGGAACATTAAAAAGCATCTCTTGTGGTGCTAATAGTCTCCAGGCTTCCCTCTTTAGACCAGCAGGACGTGAATCTAGGACAGATGCTTCTGATGTCCTCAGTTAGTTCAGAGTAAAGTTATCCTTGATGTTTGTTCTGTTCCAGAGAGCTGAGGAGAACGCACACGCTTTTCTAGACAAGGAGCTGAAGAAGCTCTGGAGGGTTCTCTTCCTACATTACCCACAAAGCTCAGAGAGTCAGAGGGAGGAGGAGGAGGAGGTGGAAGGAAAGAACAAGGAGCAGAGGAGGCGCGCCATAGAGGGAGTGGTAGACATCACAAAGCTCTGCCTGATGGAGATGAACCGGGAGGCACTGAGGGCCCGTAAGAGACTCTCAAGCCCCTATCACAAATGTGATAGGGGCATCTATCTATGGCATCTATCTTGGTGTATCAGCATAGCAAGTCACTTTCCACTGATACTAACAAAGATAGCACTACTTAGCATGTTATAAGAAACATCTTTAGTAGAATTTAAATAGCTATATAAACATCAGGAAGTTTATCATTTTACAGGAATAATGTAATTGTGTCCAATTATGTCACCATCCACTAACTGAAGTCTTCTGCTGTTTTGACATTTAGAAACTGTTGCTGTTGAGTGCCAACATAAAATCAAGTCTCATTTAAAGAATAAGTTCAGGTGTGTGTTTGAGGGAATCTCTAAAGCAGGACAGCCAACAGTACTACATATTACAATACTTGTAATATCTTGAAAGCTACTACAAGTAGTGCTTAGATATTTCATATGAGGAATTAACTCATCATGCCGAACATCATGATGTATAACATGTGTATGTAGTGTAAATATTGAGGGAGTAAATGCAGTTTATACATTTTCCTTGGTTTCAATGTTTTGACTGGGACAGCCACTCACACACACATGGGATTTGCTATTTATTTGAACTTTAATTATCTTAAACAATATGCACTATTTCTAAAGCTATAGCACACTAGTCCACTATAGTACCTTTCGTACATTATACGTACATTATACGATATGATTTTGTCTTTCTATGTTAGTTTGTAGAGTATAGAGAATGTTTAAAACGACAGGAATAAGAAGTCTACAAGAGAACAGTACTAGTGATGATGACGATGATGATGATGATGAAGAATGGTTCAGCAGCTAATCATGTCTTGTTCTCCCTTCAGATGCCCGTGAACTCACACTGAACCCAAACACAGCCCACAGAGAACTCTGTCTGTCTGAGGACAACAGAGAGGTGACGCGTGTTGGAGAGGAGCAGTCGTATCCTGATCACCCAGAGAGATTTGACTCCCATCACCAGGTGTTGTGTAGAGAGGCTCTGACTGGCCACTGTTACTGGGAGGTAGAGAGGAAAGGACCTGTTGATATAGGAGTGACATACAGAGGAATCACTAGGAGAGGAGGGGGTGATGACAGCAGGCTTGGAAGGAACAACGAGTCCTGGAGTCTTAATTGTGATGATGGTGTTTACTATGCCTGGTACAACGGTAGTAGAACAGACATACGTCTCCCCCCCCCTGGCTCTAACAGAGTAGGAGTGTATCTGGACCGGCCTGCTGGCACTCTGTCCTTCTACAGAGTGTCCCCAGTTGTAGCAGGGTTCCCAGACACACTGACACACATCCACACCTTCAAGTCCACCTTCACCCAGGAGGACCTCATCCCTGGGTTTGGGTTAGGGGGTGGTGACTCAGTGTCTCTGTGTCGGTTGTAGAAAAAAAGAAACGCGGCGGGCGGGCCGCGTGTGTGTTTCTTTTTTTCACACACACATAGTACACACACACAGTACACACACAAACACATAGTACACACAAACACAGTACACACACAAACACACATAGTACACACACACATAGCACACGCACATAGTACACACACACATAGCACACGCACATAGTACACACACACATAGCACACACACACACATAGCACACACACATAGTACACACACACATAGCACACGCACATAGTACACACACATAATTACACAAAGAAGTTATATTTTCTCTTTCATTTACTTCAATAATCTTTTACATTTTTTAATGTAACATACTGTTTGCTTTTAGTCAAGTCTGTTTGTGAATTAAAAATGGAGGCGAGAGAGAGATTTATTGTGGCTGTATTTTCCTTATTTCCTTATTTTGTAAAGATTTAATGTGTTATTGTGTGTTGTTTTATTTGAATGGATACATGCTATTTTATGTGTTGTTACTGTCTATTAGACAAGCATATACAATGTAATATTTGTCTATTTACGTTAATCTTGCTCTGCTTATTACAACAATAAATACTTTGGTTTGAAGTAACTCAGTACCTGAGTAGTCTTTTCACTAGATACTTTCTTACTCTTCCTCAAGTCATTATCTGATGACTACTTTTACTTCTACTTGAGTTATTATTACTTTAAATATATACTTGTTATATATAAAAGTAGGCTGTTATAAATGAGAGGTTATTGACAGTGCTCATTATTCTATATAATTATATTACCTACAATTCTTATCATTACCAATATAAACACTTATCTTGTTCCGTCTTAGTATGTCTTCTATGATCTTAAACTCAGTAACCTATGCTCTTTAGTCAACGTTACTAGAATAATCACATAATGCAGAAAGAAACCCGTTCCACGCTGCTCTGAACTCCGGTCCGGTTCTTTCCGGGATGTCTACGGGCCCTTTCGGAGGCCCCGTGACGTCACAACGCCAGCTCCATCTGGGGAGCGGTTATTGTTGGGGTCCGAGAATGTTCATGAAGCTTCTCGGACCCTTGTAGGATAAGGCCACGGTGTGTGGTGCGTTTCGTATCCAACATCGCTCATGATGACGCTCCCACTCAGCGACTGTAAAAAAGAGCATCACAAGTGGCCGTGGGTCGTAACCATGGGGATAACCCCCCCCCCCCCCCCCGCTGAGTGTCCTCAGCCCAAATCGTACTGTGTTGAACAGAGTCTACTTCCGGGTCGGACGAGGTGAACGACTAATGCGACACACCTGGTTCATACGGCGAGAGGGGGCGTGGCCCGTGGGGGCGGAGAGACAGTTCACTCAGCGTCAACACGACGCTCCGCGCGGTGCGGAGGCTGACTGGACTGCGGAGGCTGACGGAGCAGAAGGCTCCAGACTCTTCACGAGGGAACATGGACAGCGAGCGGTGCGAGCGGAAGTGCCATGTGTCCGGACCTGTACAGCTCACGGCTCCTCCCTCCTCGAGCGACACTCCCCGGTGAAGTGCTCTCCTGCCCATACAGACCCGTGTGTGTGTGTGTGTGTGTGTCCCAGTTACAGTCGCAAATAACCACCAGTCGCTACGCACAAATATTTAACTTTTGCACTGGTGATCTAAGCTTCCTTAAAAAGAATTAGCGCTGGTGACCTTTGTTTGAGACTGATTCACATTAGGCTCAAAGCTTAGTTTGTCATCCACAATTGTATTGCTACATATTGTATTGATAGCCTATTGATTATGATCGGTCTGCTTATGGTATAAAGTCCATAGATAGACCCCCCGCGTTGCGAGGCCACGTCACAGCCTATCACATAGACCCCAGACTAATTACCAACTGTCTAGAAATGACTATTCATGAGCAAGCTAGAACCTTTCAATCTATTCATATATCTTTAAAATACTATTTTTAATACGGGGACTGTCCCTGGAAAACGGAGCCGTCTGGTCTTCAGTAAGCCGGTAGTATCGGCCTCCTACTGGAGCTGACCACACTGAGTTCACACTTGACAGGCACTAGGACCCTGGGGACCACGGCTTCCCCAGGGTCCTAGCGCCTGTCAAGATGTCTGCCTGCACATTGGCTCCATGAGTCCCCTTATCACTACCTCACCCGAGAACTCCTCCACCACCAGCACCACCACTACCACCACCAGCACCACCACCACCAGCACCACCACCACCATCACATATCATCTCCATGACCCTAGACTCTTACCTCCAATCATTACTTGTTATCATGCAAAAAGGTGCAACCCACAGATGGCTATTGGGTTACCGTTATTAAATTAAGCCAATGACAAACCGCCTACACCCTCTCTAGGCTAATTATTTCGGGGGAGGGGGGGGGATGATGGGCCCCCGACCTGTTGGTCTGAGGGGGATCCATTGTTAGGTTGTGAGACAAGGGAAGGGCCATTTGATGGCAATACCAACCGTGGAGCAATATCTTACAATATCTTTAAGAACAAAAGGGGGTTAGAGACAGACGTTTAGCAGGGAGGGGGATGAGAACAGGATGAAGGTAAATATAAATATGAACTCAAACATGGGTTAAGAGAAAGGAATCTGGCGGGGGGGGCGTAAGGGCAGGGAAAAGGTGTCGTCAACTAACAGTGGGGGGCAGAGACCGGGTTCTGGCTGGGAGGGGGGAACAGTATGAAGCAAAACCAAATTTAACTGTTTAAAGACACTTTCCTCAACAGCGTGTAAAGACAGCTGTTTTTCATATATGGGGTCGAAAGGTCAAAAGGAGCCTGCGCCACTCCCCTTCTGAGATCTAACAAAGTGAGAGGGGTAAGAGGTCATGAGATGGAGCATTATCCGAGACTCTTTTAGTTATTTCCTGAATGGCTAGAGGCCCTAAATGTATTATCTTACTTGTCCTTGCGGCCCTCTTTCATATGAAAGAAACCACCGGCCTCTTGCTCACTCCAAGTCTCCTTGACCCCGAGGTCACCTACTAATTACATAACTTCCTGTAGGGCTGGATGTACAGTATATTTGCTACTATTTTAGTAAATCTTGATGCCCTGATTCATATAAAAGAGACCAGATGTCGTTATCTTACTCCCAAGTCATTCTGTGCACACACCATTAACGGGGTTAATGTTGTGTTTGCATCACTTCCTGTAGTTCTAGGACCCTCATGTTGATAATTTTAGTAATCTTTTGAAAGTCTTTTTAGTCTTCCTTTTACTTTATTGACGTATTAACACTTTAAAGCGGGATTAATTGGTCATGATTATCTTCTGCTTATTATCTATGTTTTTATAAAATTAACCTTTAGAATGGATTTTTTTGGCAGAAGCAAAGTGGATATAAACTCATGTCGGCCTGCTCTGTCCCCAAAGACGAAAAAAGTCATCCGTGGGTCACTCGAAAATCTATGTTTTTATTGAAAGAACATCATCAGTTACATAAAATAACATATCATGACTTTCATATAGCACACATAACATAGCAGCCCAGATGACTAATGTTACACATTGAAAAATAACAATTCAAACAACATGCAAGCTGCATGGTTTCAGGGTTAACAGCATCTATATGAATCACTATGGCAACGATAGAAAACGTTGCATTAACTAACAAACTAAACATCCTCTACGTTCACTGACTGAAGATTACAACATTAAAATGAATATTCATCACTAGAAATGTGATCAAAGCACATTGTAATGCCGTAGTTATCTTAAAATGTTGCTTTTTTCACTGAGAATAGAATGATTGTCATCCATTTTGTTTTGGCAGAACCTTGACATACGTGACGTATTGCTGTTTCTTCAAACAGTCGATAGGGGGCTAAAACGGTCATATGGGTCGTATTCAAAGACCTTTACAAACAACCTATTCTGTCGATTAGGTTGGAGATCACGTTTCATCATTGATATTGTCAAAAACGTTACGTGGATAGGTTGATGGTCAACAGCTTATCCAAGAGAGCCATGAATCAGAACTGTTTGTTACTCTGTTAACTAAAGCTAGCCTGCTAACATTTCTGATAACTACAGCGGGGCAAACCATGTAATCTATTTATACAGTCAGAATATTGGTCTTCGGGTCAGTGATATTTGGATGATACTAGCAAAAAAACATTAAATAAGTTAAATTTATATGCAAAATAAAGACAAACCAGCACATTCACATCAGGAAAAAGTGAATCGTCAATATCAATTCATAAATATAATCTCCACTTCAATTCCATTAAAACAACCTACTCAATCAGAGTTTAAGATAAAACCCTAATGTGTGGAAATAATTTGTAAATCAGCTAAGCCAGAAAGAGATATAAAAGCCAACAGAAACTTGATTTAGTCTTTTGAAACCATCTTGAACTCACATTCTCCACATGTCAGATCAAAGGATTGATGCATGACACAACTACATCTGCTCATAAAGAAGTTCACTGATTATAAACTAAAGTAAATGTATACTATATGCTATTCTAGCACAAAATGTAGCCTGTCACAATGCCCAGAATGACGGAATGCAGAACTAGCTAGCTACCTCAGACACACTCTGAGCTACAGCATTCAGAAACTTCACTACTCAGGTCTTCTTCAGAATCCGCAGCTATGATCCCCAGTGAGGCCAATTAGGTGCAGCGAATTTGATTCTCTCTTGTGGAAGTATAGAAGCGCAACTTGTTCACTCCTTCTGTCGGACCTGCATAAATAGAAATATAAGAAATGTAATGAAAGTGGCTGAAAAGACCTACAGCTCATTTAATTTATTCATACTCATAGGTTGAGCGTAGTACTAATGAGGATTTATATTTTCCCAAACAGGAACCTCAAACCTCTTACTGTTTAAAGCTGTTTGTAAATGTTAAAAAGTTTACTGAAAAAGGAGATACTTCATGAAGATCTTAACTGAGAGTCCCTTGTGCAGGTAGCATATGCAAGCTGGTGCATGCCTTTACAGAAGGTGAAGCATATTTGGCTTTATAAAGAACTGGTAATGGCTCTATAGGCTGGACACCAACCTGTAAAGCAGATGAAGTTAAGATGTTCTTCACAAGAGCGTGGCCTCCATGTGGAAGGTTCCACACTGGACACGCCCCCACAGGGGCTGGAATGTTGTGAACCTTCGTCCCATTGGTTGAAGTCCATCGGTTCACCGGACATCCAAAACCAGGAGCTTCCTGAAAGTGACCTACCAACATTGAAAGATTTGAAAGAGTTACATGAGAATAATGTGGCCAAATATTTAGCTTTTGTTATTTTCATGGTATTTTTGATAAGACAAAGTGATGGACGGACAGATGATCATAAGGACAGACTTGACTGCCTGATAGACACCAAGGTCTGGCCAGTACCTGCGCAGGCCCACCCAGAGGTGGCTGGTTAGTGGGAAGGGGGCGCGAGCCACCAGCTCATCAATCATCTCCTGGTCTTCTGGGCCCATGAGGCTCAGCAGGTCCCAGTGAGAGTCTCTGCAGTAGAGCAGGGCGTCTGTCCAGCACAGCCGTGTCCCCACCAGTGTGATTTCCTCCCCATCTCCTGAATGCTCATGGAGGGTGCAGCGAGCTCTGTGGCAATAATTGACAGTGTGTTGTTGAGGGAGTTTTACTTTCAGCAATGTAAGTCTAGTAGACCTATGAAGTAGAGCCTCTATAATCCCATTCAAAATAGCCTAGCCTACTATTAATATTTACTATGTACCTATACACCGTATATATAGTCTTCTGCATTGCCAATGCCACTATCAGCATGTAGTTGTTAAACGTTCTGTCCACTAGAGGGCATTCTATCAATTTACATTAATTTCTTGCTAAGTAAATATTAATATTTCCAACAAAATCACGACTCACGTTTACATTGAATGTTATTGTTCGTTTCACAGTACAATAAAATAATAAGTCATTGAGTTGAATGGGAGTGAACACATACAAAGTGATTTTCCTTTTGTGAAAGGCACCATACAATTGATTCACACCAATTTTGAATTTATACGGCTCTAGCCAGGGAATAAATCGGTTAAACCAATCATATTTCGCTGTCTTTGTCAAAGTCACCATTGAAACTGTGCAAGTTGGAGGAGGTAACAGCCTATTAATGTTTCTCCACACAGTGTTCTTACTGCATCCATAGTGGTAAACTACAATCATAGACCTATAATTATCACTATCTGTTATATGTATTGATCATTCATCTCGACAGCAGTAGGCGCCACAAGCAAATGTTTAATTGCACCTCTGTAGGTGAATTTAGGTTGCTTTTGATAACATGAAGGTGTGCCGTAGTATCGCAACAGTTTAGTTTTGGATATCAACTTTCTACAAAAGAGTGAAAACTCTATTTTAGTTATTTAGCAGGGAAACAACCTCAAAAACCATAGTCTCCAAAACATGGATGTATTCAAGAATGCACACCCACTTATTATAATCCACCCCCCCCTCACTAATCAATTTCAGAAATCATCATTACATCAATAAATTAATCGCCAATCAATGTGGGATGATTTTAAACACATTTTAATAAATTTAAATGTAAAATTTTAAATAACATTTTAAGGGCAAAACAACACATTCAGACACTTGGCAGTTCTTTCTCTCAAAAAGGAACCACCACAGTCTAATCTCAGCACACGTGAACTCAACTGATGTGAAGGGCTATGAGGTTTCCTGCACCATACAGAAAACATCTTACTTTGATACTTCACTCTGAAATATCACAATACATAACATTTTTGTAGATCAGTGGTGCCAACCATTGACTTTAGGTGGACCACTAAATTGTCATCAAGACCTTTCGCGGACCACCTCAGATGCAAACGGTAGAAAATAGATAAATACAAATGCAGTGGCTGAGCAAAGAGTGCCAGCAAACCCTTATACACAAGTATTACTGCAAGAAGGCCATGGCCAGTGGGAAACAGTGGAAATAAGAAGTCAGCAACGTTGCCTATGCTCCCTTTGTGATTATTCAGCAAAACCAAATCAACACAAAATATCAATGGAAAACCTTACAATGCAGAAATGTAACTGCACAAAGCAAATCTTTAAAAAAACGAAAAAACATAATACTTTTTAAAGGTATTTTTGTATTTTAAATTATCTATATTCTTTTTTTTTTGTACATTTGACTATTTCAAGAATAAAATCCCACGTTCCACCTGCAGTACCCTCGTGTACCACCAGTGGTACGCAGACCACCTGCAGTACCCTCATGTACCACCAGTGGTACGTGTACCACCTGCAGTACCCTCATGTACCACCAGTGGTATGTGTACCACCGGTGGTACGTGTACCACCTGCAGTACCCTCGTGTACCACCAGTGGACCGCGTACCACAGGGTGAAAACACTGTATGCAGATTGTGCTTTGGTGGATGCTTTTACCCAAATTGTCTTACAATACTGTCGGTGCATACATTGTAATAATAGGTAGCCCTGAGTGGGAATCAAACCCCTAACCCTGACAGTGTTAATGCCATGCTCTACCAGTTGAGCTATAAGGAACATCAGCATTTGACTTTTGACCAATGATGGTTGACCAACAGTGGTACTGGTACACCCATCCCCCTTTGATGATCATG
>JACYXH010000509.1:0-162500 GCA_026745465.1 Lota lota
CCCTCCCTCACCTTGCGTCGTCCTGGCTGCTAAATGACACTTTGCCCACTGCCTCCGCTTGTTAATTCACTGCCACTTTGCATAGCGGGAGTCTGTAAAAAGACTCCTGTTAAACACCGGACCAAATCACCCAACACACACACACACACACACACACACACACACACACACACACACACACAAAGACGCACACTTCTCTCATTTACACAAGACTATATCACCTTAACATTAACATACACACACAGCAGATACACACACACACACACACACACACACACACACACAGAGATGAGGAACCTAAAGACCCCATTCCTCCGACACTCTTCTCGTTAATGTATCTGTTCAATTTGCAAACTTGCAAACCCAAGTCACACACACACAGAAACACACAAATTTATTGCATACACCAAATCTCTCAAAATCTAAATCAACCATGCAATGATGATGCTTGTAATCATCCACATGTGCTTACTAATGCACAGATAGTCATTAACCACTCTCTCTCTCACACACACACACACACACACACACACACACACACACACACACACACACACACACAGTGCATAAACCACAGTTAATGATTCGCATATTCATTCGCCGCTGGCGCAGCTTACACCTGTCGACTATCAGCTGCCAATGAAAATCCATCAATTCGGCGGCTGAGACTCATCATCGGGCATCATTTCTGCATGCTGGCCCACCTCCTTCCTCCCCTGATTCCAACGCCGAGCCAAACCACCGATTACATTTCCCTAAATGCCCAAATAGCCTTTTGAGGAACATAGGTTTCTGTGCTATGGGTAGTTTCCTGGCACCCCCTGAAGGTCAAGTGTGGCAGTGCAGCAGCACGCCGCTTCAGTAGAAGCTACACGGTCCGATCCAAACAGGTGTGGCAGGCTTGTCGCGCAGCCCGCTGTCGATGAAAGCGCATTTGGGTGATTTGGTGCGACATGGTTGTAAACACTGCTATACCGTTATTATAGTCTTTGGAAATATGAGAACAAGCTATTCTCAAATCGGAATGTTCAGCCCCACAGAGAATGCACTGGCTCAATCTTGTTTGTGACCTTTTTGAATGTCAAAAGGCACTTATCTATGAATATGCAGGCGCACACGCACGCAGGCACGTACGCACGCACGCACAAACGTAAAAGAAGGGGGAAGGTTTTGACCTTAACACAAGTGTTCAGTATTGTATATTCAAGCGGCTTCTCAAGCAGCTATGCATTTGCCTTTGTATTTGTATTACATAATCCAGAGGCTCATCAACCATCACAGCCTCAACCCTCCTAGCCTTTGATACCACAGAATTGTTACTCTCAGCCCGATCTGGAAGGTAGCTCTGTATTTAGCTTTCAATGCCAGCACCTGCGTCACCAGATGATCAAGGTAAATGAGAACATTGATGGGGTTAGCGTCTGATGGAGTGAGAGATATCTCTGAAGAGAGTAAGTGGGTACCTGGGACGTATCTCCAAATCCCCTCAATGAATGCTAATCGTATCTGATCTTATAGACTCTCTCTCTCTCTCTCTCTCTCTCTCTCTCTCTCTCTCTCTCTCTCTCTCTCTCTCTCTCTCTCTCTCTCTCTCTCTCTCTCTCTCTCTCTCTCTCTCTCTCTCTCTCTCTCTCTCTCTCTCTCTCTCTCTCTCTCTCTCTCTCTCTCTCTCTCTCTCTCTCTCTCTCTCTCTCTCTCTCACCTGCGTTCACGATGGCGTCTACCTCCAACTGGGTGATGTCGCCGGTGTAGAGGGAGATCCTGCCGTCCAGCTTCTTGTTCCTGGAGTGCCGAGGAGGCCCTCCTTCATTTGACACTGAACGACACACACACACACACACACACACACACACACACACACACACACACACACACACACACACACACACACACACACACACACACACACACACACACACACACACACAGTTTATAAAGGACAGTTTGACATACATTATAGACATGGTTTATATTTTGATTCCGGCAGACGTTCTATTTTAAATACTAAGCCGTGTGAAATTGGACATCTGGAAATATAATTGCCATAGTAACAGCGGGTCCTGTGTATAAAGTAGTGCTACTGTAAGGTTTACCATGAATAACTGTTTAATGTAACCATGTTTAAAGGAGCCGAGAGAAGCTCAGACAGGACCACAAGCAACAGCACCCTGGGCATATCTACAGGGATCTGCACCTAGTGCCCCTGCGTGACCCTGTCTGGTCAGCAGGCGTTCAGAGGACTGTCCTGAACCCTGGACTTGTCATTCTCTCTTTGTCCGTGTGGCTTTTTCCTCAAACAGCTGCAGTTGCCATTTTTGTCCCGGCAAGTCCAAACAGACTCCAGGTGAAAAGTGCCGGCTTTCCTCAGCACGGGTCTTGTTTCAGGGCCTGTCTTGTGGGAAGGGACAGAGGCACCGTTTCTGGTTCACGTTCGGGTCCATGCGGAGCGTCTTGAGGATAGTTTTGCCTCACTGAGGGATGCCTCTCCCTATGGCTCTAACGCTTTCTACTCCCATCAAGTAGGCCTTTCTTAGCGTTACCGTTTCGAACCTTTCCAGCCGGAAGTCCTCCCTCTCATTGGAGATCACTTTCTTTTCTCTCCTTTCTGAAGGCGTCCATCTCCGGCCTGATTTGTTTGCCCTCCATCCGGAAGGCCTTCCTGGATGCAGGCATTTCGGCCACCTCTTCGTTAAATGTCCCCCTCATCGCAGCCAGGCTGGAGCTAAGGTTCTGGACAGCTTCTTTTAGCGAGACAACATCGCATCAAGGGTCAGCTTCTCCTTTTGCTCTGCAAGGCGTTGCTCCTCCAGTCATTCTTTCTTTAGGGGGAGGTGTTCCAGATCTTGGTGAATGATTTCCTCCCGTCTCCTGAACTCCATGGACCTTAGGGACAATGTGTGCTTCTCTATTCTCAGCATATGAGTACCTGGAAGTCTTGACCATTCTAGACAACCAAGAGACAAGATACTGTTTCGTGTTTTGTCAAATGATTTTAGAAATAATCAATTGAACCATGCAGACTAGACCAGGCATTGGTTAAACCAATAGTTCACCCATTTTGCACATTTGTCTTAGATCCACTTCCCCGCGTTTTGAACCTCCATTCACTTGCATTGAGCAGGCTAAAAACACAGAAATTGCATTGAACAGATAAATATTGCATTAACAATATCTACATTTGAAGATAAAGGCCATCCCATCTTCTGTTCTTCTCTATTCTCTTGTGATAGCGACCGGCAAACAATTTCTAAATTGTTGTATATTTGTTCAAAGATTTGTTGTCTTTGTGATGGTCCAGCTGTAATGAAGCAGTTAGCTCTTCTGTTGTCCCTCTACAATCTGTTTAGAAAGTCGTTAACGCATCACAATACAAACCATGACATTCTTTTTACATTGTCTAAGATGATATGGAACCCCTTGCCTGTCTCTAAGATTACAGGAATATATTTTATTAGTACTATTGGGTAATGTATTTCTTCTTAATCAACTACTCAATTAAGACAAAAACAATGACATGGATTCATCCACACTATGATTAACATTTGTATGCCAGACAGACCTACACACACAAACGCATACACAAAGAGACGAACAAATACACAAACACACACACACACACACACACACACAGTTCATTGTCTACTTTGAAATCACAGTAAAGACTGTGATAATTGGCTGCCAGAGAAACGAGAAGAGGGAAAGTTATTTCAATGCATTGTCCTTGTCTAGTGTTAATAATGAACTCTTTGATTTATGATGAAGGGCAAGGCTTCAAACAAACCTTTTTTCAATGATAAATGGGGGTAGAAGACAAAGACCGAGAGTGAGATAAAGCAAGAGAGCAAGAGAGCTACATACGAGCTCTTGAAATGTTAAACACATTTTTGTAAATATCGTTATCATTTTTCAATGTATTAATCTCCATTGCTTTCTGTGACTTTGATGAAGTTCCTGTATTCATGTTGTTTCTTTGTTCACAGATTGCAATACTCCAAGGTGAGGTTAAGTAAAGCAGATGACACCAATACCAATTCCAAGCATGAATCTTTCAAACCGTGCCACAGCGTCTCTGTGACGCATTGCTTGTACAGGAGTCCCAGTCATATGTAATGTTTATATATTGCTCCCCCCAGCTGGATGCAAAGCTCATATCTATCATGCCACCATGATCATTATTTGCTCCATAATCATATTAATATTAAAATATATTTATATACATCAACGTGATATAACATGGGACAATGGAATTGGTCGTGTGGATCACATGGCCAAGTGCAAGAGGCCTCTTTAAGTTTATTTTTATTTTGTTGCTCTGCTGGAATCAAGTGGAATGACTTTGATCAAGGGCGGCCCTTAGCAAGTAACATAATTTAGCAAGTAAAATAATAAAAAGAAGTTTGATTCTTAAGGTTACTCTGCAATGGCTCCAGTTGTTGTCATGGTTGTGCAGCAACCTATATTTGATAGTATTGTTTTATTGTTCTCAGCCTCACTCGAAAGTTGCTGGATAAAATTGCTGCTGAACTACTTATTGCAAATGGGGCAAGAACATATAAGGAATGTGATTTAATCCTTCAGGTTCTTATAGTGTAAAAGTGTTACTACACACAAGCGTGTGTGCCCAGCCTTAATGAGGGGGAGCGGAAACATGTTGTGATATTATGGATGCAGCGTAATGTTGTTACATCTTTGACAACTGTATACAAAGTTATAAGCATAGGCAATACATGTCAATTTATGTCTGGCATGCTTTGTCTTAGTGTAGTCTTAGTCTTTCAGTGGTCACATCAAGATCGTTCATTAAATATCACGTTTCATAGGATTGTCTACACTGTAACTGAGCACTTAGTACAAACATTTATAAGGGAAATCTTTGAAACGTCAACACTGAATAACAGTTGATAATGATACTGATGCAGCAGGTGTTTGTCTATGTGCTTCAAGAGTAAGAGTAATAACAGCATCTTCCCTGTCACCCATTTTGCATAGTGAGCCTGACCGATATATATAGCGGACGGCCGATAATATTTGCCGATGTTAGCCTGCAGTGTCGTGGGTTGGCTTAGCAGAGTAGGAAGCGGGCAGTTTTCCCTGGGCTCATGTGTGCAGGAAAGTCAACATTTCCTTCTGTTGAATTCACGGTTAGGGCCGAACTAGCTAATGCAATGAAACGCTGGAAACGTAATAAGCATGGCCCCCATGTATAGTATTTTTTTTATAAGCCTTGACAACCACATCTCTTTTTTTTTTTTACAGATTGAGCACAAAAAAAGCGAGGTTTGGAATTTCTTCACAAAGCACCACAGTGGGGAAGTCACCTGTGAGCATTCATTCAATGTTGCAGTATGTTTTCATCTGCCATTTTTGTTGTCAGAATTGTGACTCAAAATGTCTTTGTAACCAAACTTGAGGCATGATGATGATGAATTAACAAAGCAAGATGGAGCTGCAGCTTGCATCAGCCTGTAGTTAAATATGTCAGTAAACAGTTGATTTCTTTTCTAGGGCTGTAGTCAACCAAAGAACATCTTGGTTGACTGAAATCCGACCAACTCTATGACCAATCGATTGGTCGATGGGGAAGAATATATTTTAAAAAATGTGCACGTTATCTCTAGATTAACTTAATCGGCCACAATGCACTGTACTCTACCTGCTTGCCTTAATATCACGTAAGTGCTGTTTGGAGGAAGTCAGTGGGTTTCAGATCTACTCTTGATCTCTCTAGTCCGACTTGGATACGGCAGAGAATTATAGGGGAAACACTGGCCTATCACAAAAAATGCAATACATCAGTCTGCATTTGTCCCTCCCGCCCCCGAATATAATGGCTTGAGAAGCGCTTATTTCCTTATGAAAGGAACACCAGCGATTGTCCGACCAATGAGAATTTGGTCAAACAGGTGCATATCGACCAACCAACCAGAACTTAAAAGCCCTATTATTTTCATTGTTCAAAACGAATAATAATATTGGCTGATGAATTGGTTATCGGAACGGCACTCTCTCTAAATATTGTAATCGGTATCATATCGGTGAACCCATTATCGGTCGGGCTCTCAGACCACATGATTAACAAAATAACACATTTTATATAGAAGTAGTAGTTTTTGTGTGACGCCTGCCAACCAGACAGCTTGTTAAACCAGGCTGTGTTGCAGGCTTACTGCCAGAGAAGCCATGCAGACACTGACCTGAAGAGGGACTCCACACAGGGATCTGGTCCAGTGACGTATAGCAACGAGTTCTGTAGAACCGACGCCTCTCATCCACTGGCAAGGACAACAACAGGTCTGAAGAAGAGATGAAGAAGAGATGATAGAGAGAGACAGAGAGAGACAGAGAGAGAGAGAGAGAGAGAGAGAAAGAGGGGGGGGGAAGAGAGAGAGGGAGAGCAATGAGTAAATCAGTTTTTAATTTAAAAAAGTTTGCTTTGTAACAAGCTAATTTGAATGATTCATGGTTTCAGGAAAACAGTGATTCGCATAACGCCAAATATATGTAATAATCTGGAAAGTGGAGCACCCTTAAAGTTTAAACGTTCAGTTCAGTTCAGTTCAGTTCATCTGAGGGTTTCTAGTCTAGAGTGCATTGATTATCGTGTGGTTTTTGTCTCACCCTTGGTCTCCTTCCAGTCTGCTTCTGCGGACTCAAGGGTCGCTTTCAGGGATTCTGTTCCTGCGGCCATGGTGACCTGGGCACTGGTGCGAACGCACACGGCCGCAGTTGTGGTGAACGCACGACAAATGCCGAGGGCAATTTGACAGAGCAAACCTCTCTTCTCCCAGGAATGAGTGGACCCGTCCTTCTGTAACGTGGTGGCTGTTGACAACTTACTCCACCGGGTTGCAGTGCTTGACTGTTTGGCGAACGACAGACTTCCCCTGTTGCATTTGGCTGATACAGTCCCCCTCCCCGATCCAAACAGGAAAGCCAGTGGTCGCATTGGAAGGGCGCCTGCAATACTCGAGATGTTTTTGACATTCATAAAGTCAAGCCGATTACCTGAAAGACGACCCGCGGAGGATAGGATTCGGATATGTGAACGGAGGGTGGAGGTTTTAAATGCCATGTAGCATGGGGTAAATAATAAGGCCTACAGCATTGCGTGACATGGGCCAGGGGCTTTATGCAGTTGACTTGGTTTCGGTTTTGATTCTTTAATATTTCACTATCAAACATGTGCCATTTTTGTTTTGGACGCCACGACGCTGGGAATGTACCAAAATAAGAGGGGTGGAAGCTAAGCAGATTTTAAATTTTAAATTTTTTAATTAAAGAAAGATTTACATCAACCCTTGCCTGCAGCTAGGATCGTTATGTTAAGATGGTGTTTTGTGTGCGACAGCGGGCGGAAGGGGATATCCAACAGTAGCACCAACCCATGTGTAGGCCGCCACACAACAAACCCCACGTTTCACGACTGGTCAAATAGATTGCCCAGGCGTTGTCGCCATCTACCGAATTCAAATAGAACAGTCAAAACGCATGCATCTGTTGAATTGGTTTACGCCGTGCGCGTCCTTTTTGTATAGTATTCCTTCAAAAGAGAATACATTTAAGGCAACAAGAGGAAAATGCAGCTAAATAAACTGATGTGGTTTATAGAAAATCAGGGACGACCACATGAATAACAGTAAACAGTCAATAAAGTGGTGTAGGCCTACTACTGGCAACATAATGATCCCATTTGATGTTTCAACACAATGCTTACAGAAATGGTTTACAAAAAACATTCCATAAAATCATGGAAGCTAATTAGGCATCTGTGATGAAAATGAGACACACCTCCGTTCTACAATTTATAATATCAGAGAAATGTATCTTGGGTTCAAATAGAGGTCATATTAATAGCACTTTGTCCATGATGAATGTGTGTGTGCTTGTGTGTGGTTCAATATATATTTTCTATATATCCTATACATAGAAAGTCCTATGCATACATGCCCCTTTAACATTATCACAAATGTAACACATACACCCCTACATCCTTGCGCACACCACATTGACACACAAGAAGCCACTGACAGCTCAGTCAAACTCTGAGCACATCATCCCACTCACATTTCCGCTTGGCGGAAATAGAAAAAAGAGGAACCTTTCTTTCTGCCATTTTTTTTAATTTATTTTTTACAGAACTGACACCACAGGCACTTGCCTAGCAGGAGTCACACAGACCTCAAGTCTCACGCACAGAAGTCAAGACGAGAAGGAAGGCGAGTACACAGCGGCAGAAGAACAACTTCAGCACTTTTACACACAGTGACCTTCAGAGGAGAACAGACAAGTCCACCGTTCACCAGGAAACAGGGCTTCCTTCCGCATAAGCACAGACGGAGGAGCCTGACGGTAAATGTTTGTTTGTTTGTTTGTTTGTTTGTTTGTGTGCGAGAGAGAAAAAGAGAGAAAGGCAATCAACAAGGAAGAGAGACATGGGGGGGGGGGGGGGGTAGATGAGCAAAAGGGGTGTGGTCGTGTATTCGTGGGGATTTCTTAATGTCTCGGGACGAGGGGGACGGGGGGACGGGGGGTTATGGAGTTGGGACTTTGTCTCAGGTGGCAAATATTTTGAAAAGGTTGCCTATACTGGATCCAGGACCAGGGATCTAGTCAAGTTCACAATCAATCTCTACTGCTCAGATCCTAACGTAGCTGCGATCTGTACGATAGAGAGACGCACAGACAGATGTAGAGCGAGATAGAGAGAAGATGTAAGACAAGCTAAACGAGAGAGAGAGAGAGAGAGAGAGAGAGAGAGAGAGAAAGAAGATAAGCTTAGTGGGGGTGGGGGTGGGGGTGGGGGTGGGGGTGGGGGTGGGGGTGGGGGTGGGGGGATGTTTGCAAAATGATTGAACACAAAGGTCTTGCACATGTAGGATTGCGTGGTCTTACGTTTGTAGCTCGTTGCACCTCGCCATGCACAGGAGAGGTGTGCTTTCATCGCTGTGTGTGTTCCGAAGAAGGCGTTCTGGTTTTGGTAAGACCAACTGCTTGGAGTGTTTTGAAAACACTCAGGGAATAACAGGAGTGAATATGAGAGTCACACTTCACTAAAAACAAGCCGATGATCAGCAGTGATGAACTTAGTCCTGAAAAGTCTCTCCCTTGATCTCTGTTTGCCCACAAACACACACACAAACACAACGTGCGCACGCGCGCACACACACACACACACACAGGTATTAAATTATTAAATGAAAGGATCGATTGGATAAACATTTTGCAAGGGGGTGAAAAGCGGAAGTATGTGTCCCTGCTGATTATTCATAAATGGAAAGTGTGTGTGTGTGTGTGTGTGTGTGTGTGTGTGTGTGCGTGCGTGCGTGCGTGCGTGCGTGCATGTGTGTGTTCACGTGTTCCTGTCCATGTGTCAGTCCTCACTAGCTGCCATGTTATTTGGCTTTGAGGTCTTGTGTGGTTGTATTTTTTTTTAATCGTTTTTATTCAGTTATTTAGAAGTAAGGTAACCATTTATTTAATATTATCGACTTTCCTGTTGAGCTTGAAGTGATGAAGTAAAATGCAACATGTTTATTTAGCCAAAACAATTGGATGTTAGCTAGCCAGAGCTGGATGTCAACTTAATATAGAATATTTGTTACTGGCGGAACAAATTATTGTTTCCGAGGTATTGTAATTGGTGTATTTTCTGTAGTGTTTTGGCAGTATATGACTGTAATGTCTTCAAGCCTGATGTTTCTCTAACAGTGTCATTATAATGGTCTCTCTCTCTCTCTCTCTCTCTCTCTCTCTCTCTCTCTCTCTCTCTCTCTCTCTCTCTCTCTCTCTCTCTCTCTCTCTCTCTCTCTCTCTCTCTCTCTCTCTCTCTCTCTCTCTCTCTCTCTCTCTCTCTCTCTCTCTCTCTACAGGATGGCAGACTGGGACTTATCAGTCACTGTGGAGGACCTGGGCCCAGAGGCCCCTGCCCTTACCATCAGTGTGACCTCTGACCTTCATATAGGGGGCGTCATCCTCAAGCTTGTGGAGAAGACACGTGAGGGCCCCTCTCACCCCGTCCATCAGTCTGATTGCCTGTCTTCATGTCTGACTTTATGCTTAGTTGGTGAAATCTGTCTGTCTTTTCCTCTCAGTTTCAGTCTCAATGAGCTGCTTTAGTAATGCGTGCACTTGAATGCGTAAATGCACCATTAAAAAATGTATTTTTGTTAAGCCTGTGACAGCCGGTTTATGTCCTGTGAGCTGTTCAACAACCCCCCCCCCCTCCTGTTGGCGTCCCCCCTGCAGAGTTAAAGCGTGACTGGTCTGACCATGCCCTGTGGTGGGCACAGAAGCAGCAGTGGCTCCTGCGGACATCCTGGACCCTGGAGAAGTGTGGCATCCACGCCGACGCCAGCCTGGTGTTCATGCCCCAGCACAAGCCTCTGAGGCTGGGCTTGCCCAACGGCTACAACGTCAGGCTCCAGGCCTGCTTCTCTGGGCCTGTGTTTCGCACTGTGCTGGGCATCTGTAAAATGCTAAGTGAGTCAGTGGTGGATGTTGTGTGCTTTTCCTGTAGTGTTCCCACTTCTCCTTTATACTCTTATCAGCCTTTTCCAACACAAAGTCTAAGTCAGTGATGGTAGATATTTGGTCTCCATTTCCTGTGAGATAAGCCTCCAAGATGAAAATTGAAGATAACTTATCTATAGTAGTTTATTCATTTTATAAGTATGTTAATTTCATATTCTTAAAAATGTGTAGTATGGACTCAATATACTAGTTATATTTCAAACCTGGACAAACAATTGATCACAGATGTGTCGGGATACCTCATCACAATCAAAATAAAGTTTCCTTGCCTAATCAGCAATATAGTAAAGTATACATACTGTGTAAGTTTGCATACAAAAAACAAATGGCTTTGACTGAAAACACCACCTTGTCTGTTTGCTGTTTGTTGATTTGTTTGCGTTCCGGTCTTCAGATGTCCGACACCCCGAGGAGCTGTCCCTGCTCCGCCCGCTAGAGGAGAAGAAGAAGAAGAAAGACAGAGATTCTGTGGTTGAGGTCTACGACCTCACAGAGGTGCCTCTCTCTTCAGGTACACACTTAGAACTATCAGTACTGTGTGATATGGTTCTTAGGATACGTCCATGGTACACACTTAGAACTATCAGTACTGTGTGATAGGGTTCTTAGGATACGTCCATGGTACACACTTAGAACTATCAGTACTGTGTGATATGGTTCTTAGGATACGTCCATGGTACACACTTAGAACTATCAGTACTGTGTGATATGGTTCTTAGGATACGTCCATGGTACACACTTAGAACTATCAGTACTGTGTGATATGGTTCTTATGATACGTCCATGGTACACACTTAGAACTATCAGTACTGTGTGATATGGTTCTTAGGATACGTCCATGGTACACACTTAGAACTATCAGTACTGTGTGATATGGTTCTTAGGATACGTCCATGGTACACACTTAGAACTATCAGTACTGTGTGATATGGTTCTTAGGATACGTCCATGGTACACACTTAGAACTATCAGTACTGTGTGATAGGGTTCTTAGGATACGTCCATGGTACACACTTAGAACTATCAGTACTGTGTGATATGGTTCTTATGATACGTCCATGGTACACACTTAGAACTATCAGTACTGTGTGATATGGTTCTTAGGATACGTCCATGGTACACACTTAGAACTATCAGTACTGTGTGATATGGTTCTTAGGATACGTCCATGGTACACACTTAGAACTATCAGTACTGTGTGATATGGTTCTTAGGATACGTCCATGGTACACACTTAGAACTATCAGTACTGTGTGATATGGTTCTTAGGATACGTCCATGGTACACACTTAGAACTATCAGTACTGTGTGATATGGTTCTTATAATACGTCCATGGTACACACTTAGAACTATCAGTACTGTGTGATATGGTTCTTAGGATACGTCCATGGTACACATTTAGAACTATCAGTACTGTGTGATATGGTTCTTAGGATACGTCCATGGTACACACTTAGAACTATCAGTACTGTGTGATATGGTTCTTATGATACGTCCATGGTACACACTTAGAACTATCAGTACTGTGTGATATGGTTCTTAGGATACGTCCATGGTACACACTTAGAACTATCAGTACTGTGTGATATGGTTCTTAGGATACGTCCATGGTACACACTTAGAACTATCAGTACTGTGTGATATGGTTCTTAGGATACGTCCATGGTACACACTTAGAACTATCAGTACTGTGTGATATGGTTCTTAGGATACGTCCATGGTACACACTTAGAACTATCAGTACTGTGTGATATGGTTCTTATGATACGTCCATGGTACACACTTAGAACTATCAGTACTGTGTGATATGGTTCTTAGGTTACGTCCATGGTACACATTTAGAACTATCAGTACTGTATGATATGGTTCTTATGATACATCCAAGATTGTTGTAAACAGAGAGAGAGATACGGGCTCAGCAGTATTTCTTATTTGTAGAATTTATCAGATATAGGTTGCAATTTTATTGTTAACATTATGAAATCACTATCGATCAGCGTTGACTACAGATATGTCCAGGTCATTTTAGGCTTTGAGCTAGATGAAATGTTACACATTGCGATTGTAAAGTACTTGTGCTTTACAAAACAGTTAAATGCATTTCATACAGCTTAATACCATTTGCTACTTACACTGACATTTATGTAATAAAATAACATTTACAAGTTTTAAGGCAGGTTAAGTGTTTATTTTGAAATGTAAAGCTATTTACTTGTGTATTTAAAATTGATATGATTTTCTTTTTTAATACTTACTGTGTACTGTGGAACTGTCCTATTGAACATTGAGTGAGGGCCAGTATTGTTACCATAGCAACGCCACTCACCCCTCTCTCTCGTGTCTTTCCAGTGTCCCAGGCTTGCTTGTACAACGGCATGCCGGCTCACTTTGCAGATTCCCCCAAGACCGAGGAGGTCCACAGGATGCTGTCCGTGCCCCAGCCTCCCCCCCCGCCCGAGGCCATCGCCAAGCAGTACCGGCCCGCCAGCGTGGTGGACAAGGCCCACATCAACAGCAGGTTGGTGGTGGTCCCGGTCAGATGGACAGATAGACACACACATGATCCGGCAAATGCACGCACACACACACACACACACAAACACACACACACACACACACACACACACACAAAATAACATATAGCCAGTAGCCGTTAGAAAAACGATTGAACACACACACACACAAATCAAGATGTCTGTGTGATATTCCCATGGCCCCTCAAGACTCTCTTCCCTTACCATCATTACACCCCCCCCGACATGACAGGTGGTTGGACTCGTCTCGCTCCCTCCTGCAGCAAGGGATCCAGGAGAATGACCGGCTCTGGCTTCGCTTCAAGTACTTCACCTTCCATAACCTCGAGCCCCAGGTGTGTGTGTGTGTGTGTGTGTGTGTGTGTGTGCTATTGACAAAATGTATGTCGCAATCAATATTGTGACAATGATTAACCAATCACTGAAGGGTACAATTAGGAGACATCACAAATAGTATCGTGGATGTGATCAGCAGGTTGCAGCGTTTGCATCTTTTTTATGTGCCGTTTCGAATAAAAGCGTCTGTCAAATGACCTCTCTCTCTCTCTCTCTCTCTCTCTCTCTCTCTCTCTCTCTCTCTCTCTCTCTCTCTCTCTCTCTCTCTCTCTCTCTCTCTCTCTCTCTCTCTCTCTCTCTCTCTCTCTCTCTCTCTCTCTCTCTCTCTCTCTCTCTCTCTCTCTCTCTCTCTCTCTCTCTCTCTCTCTCTCTCTCTCTCTCTCTCTCTCTCTCTCTCTCTCTCTCTCTCTCTCTCTAGTATGATGCGGTGCGTCTCGCCCAGCTGTACGAGCAGGCCCGCTGGGCCATCCTGCTGGAGGACATTGACTGTACCGAGGAGGAGATGATGCTGTTTGGGGCGCTGCAGGTGAGGAGGGAGCACTATACACACTGTGTGAATGAACGCCCCCCCCCCCCCCCCTGAGCATTTCAACTCAACGGCCCAATGGAAATAAATAAATAGTTGATGCTTCGAAATGATAATTGTGCCTTCCAAAATGAATCACTGAGCACCATATTGAACTGAGGATCCCTTATGTGTATTCCAGTACCACATCAGCAAGCGCTCGCTGTCAGAGCCCGAAACGATGAACTCCAACGCGGCCATGGATGACCTGGAGACGGCCCTGCTGTCTCTGGAGGTCAAGATGGACGGGGACAACACTGCCAACGAAATCCTGGTCAGACATCTTGGATGAAGGGCTATTTACAGAAGTACAGATTCGGAAAACAGATTGACTGCTGTGAAAGAGAAAGAGAAAACGTAGCTGGGTTTTAAAAGGGAAGGACTTTTGTTATGCTAGCTTTGTGTGAAATATATGTGTGAGGGTTTCCTGTTTTCTACCCTGCTGAGAAATGAATGCTGGGATATTTTTGCCAGTGTCCGTTGAATTCCAATTTCAAGGATTTCATATTTTATTTGTATATTGCATATAGGGATACATAACAATGTGTCAAGATGTGGCCCAACTAAGCGGATTGGCTAAGAGTGATCATTGTAAAAAGGTGTGTGTAGCCCACTCTCAGATGAGATATAGATCAGATGTGTTTTCTTTTTGATTGAATACAGGACAACATGGCAGCGCCAGAACTAAGTGACTATCTGAAAATATTCCGGTAAGATTCTCGTTCTGTAATATCTCATGATATTTCTCATATGGTGCTTTTGTATGTTATCCATCCATTTTCCTTACAGTGAAACCGTTGAAGGTATAATTAGCATATGGATATGTGCAGAAAGACGATGATATTAATAAGGCCTCGGGGATGGGAGGCAGCAGAACGTGAACAAGACAAGACACACAGAGACTGTGCGCCACGAAACCCACCAGGTTTGACTTGTATCTTACTTCCAGGCCCAAGAAATTGACCCTGAAGGCCTACAAACAATACTGGTTCAAGTTCCAAGACACCTGCATTTCCTACTTCAAGAGCAAAGAGGAGAGCGTCGGAGAGCCCATCCAACAGATCTATCTCAAAGGTAAAAAGAACATGAGAACTCCGTCTCAAAGGCTAACATGGCTGATAACACATTCCACTTTACTCCCTGTTATCTAAGGGTCACTGTGTATGATTCAGAGATTGTACACATGAAAAGTAATTCACCAGATTCAAATATGGATGTACATTTAACGATAGAAGGCCGTTGTGGCATTGTTGGTGTAGAACAGCTGCACTGAATACCCCTGCCTCACCTGCCCCACAACAAGGCCATTTTTCAGGTTGCAACTGCACTTCTAACTGAAGTTTAATGCATTCTGGGGTGGCATGGTGGCTCAACCAGCTGGTGTGTTAAAAGAAAACCTCTGGACTTTTCAACCTGGACCCTATTTTCGGATCGTTTTGGGCCTAAGAGGCTAATGCGGACAGCAATTTTTTTAATTGAGCGAGAACGCTGAAGCCCTAATCCGCGAAAAAGGGGATCAATGTAATCCATATGGGAAATAGCGCCCTGTCAATGTACGTCCTCTTGTTAATGTGTTCAACCAAGTGGTGGTTGAGAACCACTGATTTAGGCGATAAGCCTTAGCGAGCCAGGTTCAATTCAGAAATCTCTTACAAAGTGCACTTTCCCTCCACTGTCCTTTCCATGATCGCACAAAAACGCCCATGAAAAGAAATATCTATTTTAATAAAGTTTGGCGAAGTCTTCTTGTAATCACCACAAAAACAGGACAATCCTACTTAGTGCTTCTTCACTAAGCAGAATAATTTGACTTTAAATCAAGTGAAGATGTGTGAATGCCGTCCCCCTCCCCAGGCTGCGAGGTTGCCCCGGACGTCAACGTGGCAGGACAGAAGTTCCTCATCAAGCTCCTGATCCCGGCCCCAGAGGGCATGACTGAAGTCTACCTGCGCTGCGAAAATGTAAGCCACCAAGCACACGCACACATGGTTTGTACGCAACATTCAACCGCACACCCGTGCCCTTCACCCAAGCAAAGAACAACCGGAATCCCCTTTTCTGCTTTCTCAACCCTTCTCCCCTTATAACTCATCACACTCTCCTTCTTCTTATCCCTCTGTGATGGCCATCAAACGTAAAAAAAACACACCAAAACACAAACCCCTAATTTACAGAATTGTGTGTGGCTAGGACAATGCTCTGAGGCCGTCAGACGATAAAGCGACACCTCACTGTCTCTCATCTTCCAGGAGGAGCAGTACGCCCACTGGATGGCGGCGTGCCGGCTGGCGTCCAGGGGTCGGAGCCTGGCCGACAGCAGCTTCCAGAGCGAGATCCAGAGCATCCGCTCCTTCCTGGCCATGCAGAAGACCCGCGGCAACGGCTCGTTGGCGGCCGCCGACGACGCCATTAACACCCACAGCCTGGTGTCGCCGCGCTACCAAAAGAAGTACAAGACCAAGCAGGTGCCCTTCCGAGGGGGTGGGGGTGGGGGTGGGGTGGGGGGGGTGGGGGGGGGGTAGGTCACCTTTAGATCTCACACACACTGCAGCTCAGACGCTATGGAGGGCAGGGATTCAGTGGTTCTCACTCTGTGGGTCTCAGTAGGGGACCAGGTGATTCGTACCTGACAACAATTTGTGTGGATTGTTGTTGATCAACAAAGACCAGAACTAGAAGTACATTCCTGCTTCTCTCGTTTGATACGCCAATAGGCTATGGGCTGGTTACGCCACTACAATGCACAATACGTGGGGGTAGATTAGACCAAGATGATTGGAAAAAACACTGATATCATAGAGCCTAAAGCGCATAGACTATGTAAAACGAAGGGGACTAACAACCACAACGCATGCAGATGTCCCAGCAATAGGATCCTTTTTGAAGTAACACGGTACCTTTGGGCTCTCCTTCAGCTAACCCCACGGATCCTGGAGGCCTACCAGAACGTGGCCCAGCTCTCCTGGACCGAGGCCATGCTGCGCTTCCTGCAGATCTGGCAGGCGCTGCCAGACTTCGGCCTCTCTTACGTCGTGGTCAGGTACTTCCCATATGGTTGTTTTTGTTCTCCACCAAGACCTTTTCTTTTTCTTTTCATATTTGTATTCTATGTTGGATGATAACTTTTATGCGGTTTCAAATGAGGATTTAACCACTGAAACTTGCCAAGCAGTCCCTGTGCACCTTTACTGTCAGGGAGAAAGGGACAGCTTATCTGCAGCTTGTAATTATATGACTTCATAAATAAGTGGGTGTTGCAAAAAAACTTTCAACAAAGTACAGAGGGCCTCTCTCTTCTCAGTGTACTATGTGAAAATAGCTCTGTCGATGAAAAATGATTAGATATTGAATAATATGTCATGCTGAACACACAATGATGAAATAAACGTAATTTTTTTATTGAGGCAGCGGTCTATAATTCTATTTGGCGTAACAATTTAAAAGCACCGGTGAAGCCTTTGTAACCTATCCAAATATGTCACAACAAAGATTTAAAGATTTGAATGCCTATTTGATTTTCAACCTTTCAGAACAATCTTACTCACTCAGTTACTGCAGCAGCCAAATACGTTTCCATTGAAATTCATTGGATGAGATTATCTGCCTTCGGTGTACTGCTCAGGACTCAGTGTAATTTCACCTTCGCTTTTCACGATAACAGATTCAGTTTAGGACAGCCGAGTCCACAACCAATGCATACGCTAACACGCTATCATCACACGATAGCGTGTTCGTTTTGGAAATAAAGCTGAAAAGCTTACATTTTCCGGATGCTTGCCCTCCAACCAGATTCAAGGGCAGCCGTAAGGATGAGGTGCTGGGCATCGCCCCCAACCGGCTGATCCGCATCGACCTCGGCGTGGGCGACGTGGTCAAGACCTGGCGCTACAACAACATGCGCCAGTGGAACGTCAACTGGGACATACGACAGGTGACACCTCTACATACATTCGCCAACCCTCCCCCTATCCATCAGTTAGGTTCACCCACTCTTCATCCTCCTCGCCTTGGCCAAAGTTTGTCTGTAAAAGGACAAAAGACGACTCCCACAAATCAGAGGTTTCCTGGCTAAAATATGTGTTTTCTTTCGTTAGTAGTCTCCACTAACTGTCTTACGGCTCTCCACTAACTGTCTTGCGACTCTCCACTAACTGTCTTGCGGCTCTCCACTAACTGTCTTGCGGCTCTCACTGTCTTACGGCTCTCCGCTAACTGTCTTGCGGCTCTCCACTAACTGTCTTGCGGCTCTCCAATAACTGTCTTGCGGCTCTCCACTAACTGTCTTGCGGCTCTCCACTAACTGTCTTGCGGCTCTCCACTAACTGTCTTGCGGCTCTCACTGTCTTACGGCTCTCCGCTAACTGTCTTGCGGCTCTCCACTGTCTTGCGGCTCTCCGCTAACTGTCTTGCGGCTCTCCGCTAACTGTCTTGCGGCTCTCCGCTAACTGTCTTGCGGCTCTCCGCTAACTGTCTCGCGGCTCTCCACTAATTGTCTTGCGGCTCTCCACTGTCTTACGGCTCTCCGCTAACTGTCTTGCGGCTCTCCGCTAACTGTCTTGCGGCTCTCCGCTAACTGTCTTGCGGCTCTCCGCTAACTGTCTTGCGGCTCTCCGCTAACTGTCTCGCGGCTCTCCACTAACTGTCTCGCGGCTCTCCAGGTGGCCATCGAGTTTGACGGCAACGTGAACATCGCCTTCAGCTGCGTGACCGCCGACTGCAAGATTGTTCACGAGTTCATCGGCGGGTACATCTTCATGTCGACGCGGAGTCGCGAGCAGAGCGACACGCTCAACGAGGAGCTGTTCCACAAGCTGACAGGCGGACATGAGGCCCTATGAGGCCCTATGAGACCCTATGAGGCCCTATGAGGCAGGAGCCCCACACGGTGCCCCGTGTGCCTCTTTGTCTTAGGACCACTTCTCATTTTTAAGACAGGGGCAGGAACCGATGTTCTAGTAGAGCCCTACTTGGCTCTTTCTTTGATTGCATATGGCTGACCAACCAGGAGTAGATGTCGCTTTGTACCTCACAAATTTATCGTCTTGTAAATTATCTTATCAAAATGAAATAATATGCCTTTGTGGGCTACAAGGCGACATTTTCATTGGACAAAAGTCGCAAAGCTAGAGTCAATTCCAGGTCAAATAAAACAAAAATCGATTTGCCATATTACCATAATGTACAATCAGATAAAAAAAAAAATCTTTCTTTGCAGTCTAAATTGTCTATTTTGCAATGAATATCTTCCCTATATATCTAACCCTAAAAAGGTTGAATGATAATCATGCAAACTCTTCTTTGGCTCTTCTAAAAAAAAATTCAAGTAATTTAATTCTTTATGGCTCTGCCAACTGAAAAGGTTGCTGCACCCATTTTCCAATATAAGTCAGCGTGGGCAAGTGTTGCATAGATACTGTGTAAAATACTGGGTTGGAACTACAACTAATATCTTTCTTAAAGAATTTAGACAAAATTTGTACTTATCAGTGGATGAGTCTAAACAAATGCTTATTAAAATACAACAATTGTACAAGTCATTCTCCTTTAATTAATGCTGTCACTTTTTTATTCATGGCCCCAGTTTTGGGTAGTTTTCTATACAGGAAGCTTTGAGGAAGTGGTTATCCACTATCTTCCTGGCCCTTCTGTGTCTTGGAGAAACAGATGTGGCAGTCTGTTAGCAAATAAACCCACAATGTCTGTCTGTTCCCAATCTGGTGAATATCTGGTGTTCATCTGTCAAACTGTCTGTTTTCCTGTGCTTAACAATCTGGGTTCATGTCATTTAGCTAGTTTTTCTTACCATAGTTGGCCATGTTAGTGCAGCTATATTACAGGCTTTCAACCAGCCATTCTCTTTCTATGTTGATTACATCAACATATAGATATGTTGTCCCTCGTTGGTGAACGTACACAAATTTCAATTTAAAACCCAAAACACCTATGTAAATGTCCTCTAAGATAGACACACAATGAGACCTCTTACATATAATTTATTTCTTGCCATGTTACATTAGCCATTGTCCATATTGTGTATTTTTGTAATCCACAATATGGTTTGATCATTTCTATGGAGAAAAGAAAAAGAGACACAGCCCACTGCTGTCTTCAGATGGGGTCAGCCAAGTACTGCGACATCCAATAGCCTCTTGGTAGTTTTCAAGACTAGTGCAGTGGCAAGATACTCCCTGAAACAAGCATACAGAAATACAAGGATGAAGCCACTGTCAATTTAATGTAGGACCTTTAGAGGACTTTTAAAGAAGCTGCTCCCCCCCCAACTATCCTGAACCCTGTCGTAGCGGGGTTGGGTCTTACTTGTGGGCCTCAGCTGTAAGGCCTGGCTGAAGTACTTTGGCAGGAGTCTTCCTTCTGTGTCACCTGGGGTCAGTAGCACTCCATTCTCTGACCAGAAGAATTGGATACCGTCTAAACACAAAAACAAAGAAGAAAAAGATAATGCTGCATTCCAAATCGCATACTTTTTCTTTTTACTTGTAGTACGTACTGCGGCTACATTTACAAAGTATGTAGTGTTGCACACAGTATGCATACAATTGGGACATACTACAGGTGATTTCACTGATTAGCACACCTGTAGTGCCACCCATCGATTTAGGCTCAGTCGATGGGACGCCTCTTCTGCTGCGCAAAGGATTATGGGGCAAAATAGCCAAAAAAAAAAGCATGCTGGCTTGCATACTGCGAAATATGACCGGATGTAGTACAACATCCTGGTCTTTTTAGCATACTGCAGTTTCCCTACTATGTATTGGGACATACTCAATCTTTTTCTGGCACACTATATAGTATGGTAGTATGGGTATTGGAACGCAGGGTATATTAAGCACACTGGTATTCACATGTCATGGGCCTTATCACAGGTGTAGCTCATGAAGATAAGTATGGGTCAGTAGTAATGTCAGTGCCCTTAACCTCATGCGACACACCAGTGTATTACACCTCTGTGGTGAAGGGCTTTTAAAGAAGTCATTAGCTGCACACATAATGGGATGTGGTTTGCGGATAGTGTTCGTACTTACCGTTCAGAGCCTTTGGGACATCGATGAATAGGGCCAAGTCACAATTAGCCCTCATGCCTTGTGGGTAGTAAAACATAATGAATACAGAGAGTATAGGAATATATATATATATATATATATATATATATATATATATATATATATATATATATATATATATATATATACATATATATACTTTTTAAGTATTTAAAATAGTGCTTTAGGTATGATTTAAGAGCTAATATTTGAGTGTCATTCTATAGAAATGGCAAAGCCATCCGTCATCTACTGGGGAGTGAAATGCACTGTGAAAATATCTGTATCGAGTAGACTAAACCTGTCTCTGTATGAGACAGTTTCAATTTAAGAATGCTCCCAGCGCATTTCCGAACAATCAGGGCATCTGGTGCTTGATTGGTTCGCGGAATCCATCTTGGATCTGTCAATCACAGGTACGTAAATGCAACACATTTCAATGCCGGTGAAGCATAGAGATAGATGAAGCGGAGAGGATCTCTCTCTCTCTCTCTCTCTCTCTCTCTCTCTCTCTCTCTCTCTCTCTCTCTCTCTCTCTCTCTCTCTCTCTCTCTCTCTCTCTCTCTCTCTCTCTCTCTCTCTCTCTCTCTCTCTCTCTCTCTCTCTCTCTCTCTCTCTCTCTCTCTCTCTCTCTCTCTCTCTCTCTCTCAAAACGTACCTATAGCACCTTAAATAGACCTAAGAGTTAATACAGTACATTCAAATAGTTGTCCCCAACGTCTTTCTCACACAGCACACAACATGGACAGCTCACCACTTATGACGCCCTGGTCCCCTGGCTGCCCAGCGGCCAGGTGGATGTGTGTGCGCTTCATGCGGCTCAGGCCATGCTGCTGGATGGAGCTCCACTTGCTCAGGTAGGTGCCGTGGACCGCCTCGCTGGGGCAGTCTGCTGAACCGGCCAGGACCGGCCTCAGCTCCAGGTCTCTCACCTAATGGTGAGAGATGGAGAGAGATCTCTCAGTTGATCATTGGTTTCAAATATTACATTACAAACATACGATTAGAGGGGTCCTTGATCTACTCATTCCCAAGGGGAAATGTTGTAGCAGAAACTCTGATTTCTATCAAATCAAATATATCAATATAAAAAGGCAGATATGAATATCAAATATGAATAAAGTCACAATACAACTACAAAGTATCTGTATTTTAAATATGATATGTGCAATAACAACAGTATTAAAGTAGGTCATAGAGAAAACTAGTGAGGTTACCATACAAAGACGAGACCGGTGCTGTGGTAGCAAAAGTCAACAAAACACACTTGTTATAATGGTTAGGGAATAAAACATAGGTTGCCATAATGAAAAAAGTGTGAAAAAAGGTTTCTGTCAATATATCTTGTATTTACCAGACTTGAAATTTGCAGTTGACATGTTGCCCTGGGAAGCCAGATTTGGACCCAATTTCAACCATTTGGTGTGGTCTGTTTGTGCAAGGTGCTAATCACCTAGTTCTTATACGAGCACATCTAAACTAAGGGCATTCAGTCAGAAACATTAGCATCGATTTTGAGTTTCATTGGAGATGAAAACACTACCAATTCATTAAATGCATGGTTATATTTGTCCCATTTGTGAAGGGACAAAGAAATTGATAACAAAGCCAACATGTTGCAGCGAAGGAAACCCTCAATTAATGTGTATAGCACCGTACCGGTTTACACTGTTGAGTTTGCACTCATTACTACTACACTGTTTTGTTGAAGGAAAAGTGATCTGCTTATTGAGTGGCTGAAGAGTCAAGGTGTTTGGAGCTTGGCTTACATCTATCCAACTGTTGAGTACCTGGAAGATTCTCTGCATACAAAGCATGGAATAATACATTTCAGGATTTTGTTTCGCACTAGCAACATCATCAGGCTCTAGTGAAAAATGAAGGACTGAAATCCTCCAAAGACAAAAAAAATAAAATCTCATTTATTCTTGTAGTATTCAAATTGTCTAGACACTGGACGTGCAACAATGCCCCCCCCCCCCCCCCCCCCCCCCCCCCCCCCCCCATACAGGGATTTATTATGATGCACATAGACCTCAAAACTACAGAGAGAAAATAGGCTTTTCCGCCAAATAATGACATGCCTATTGGAATAGATGAATACAGTTGCACTGCGGTAGGCTATGTGACCCTTCTGGAAATCCAAAGCCTTTTTCTGAATTGAAGACACAAACACGATGCGCCAAAAATTCTAAGTCGAAATGATCTCAAGGTTCATGTTGAAAAAAATGAAAAGCAGAACAAAATAGGCTTGTGGTGGAGACTGCAACTGAGAAGCCAGCAGCATTCATTTCTATTTTTGGGACTGGTGTGTATAGCTCCATCTGGTATTCTAGCCACTGAGATGCTTAGCTCAGCATAGAGTCCTATCTAACACCATAGGAACTCGTCTAACCTATAACTTTATTTATTTTTTAATTTTTCGAGAAACGGCAACGAGTTGCAAAGTTCAAAAATCGGTGAATATTTCCATTTGCTTCAAGCTACACTTTCACTGCGCGACAACTGAAAAGATATGTATACATCGATAGCAGAAGCAGACAGAAAATAATGAAGAAGCCGTGGCCATGTTTGTTTCCGTCTAGGATTTATAGGGCTTGACGTCACATCGCAATGACCATTTTAGGAGCATAGGAATGTTATTGGTAGTCATGGTGTTTTGGTCATTGTTCAGTAATTAATCGTGAACTTATTTGTCATTGTTACAGAAACTGCCACAGCGTTTCTCATGCAAACGTGACAAGAAAAAGTTTTGATTAGCCTATGGTTAAGTTATATTTATGTTTATTTAGGATGTTACATTACTACAACTCTCTCGAGTCATCACAAAATGGCGGAGCATCGGCAAGAAAATATTCCGTGATGCATTCTGATGTAGAAGCCCTATTTTTCGGGTGAAGTGTGATAGAAGTATAGATTGTAAGCAAACGGAGCACACCCCCCCCCCCCCCCCCCCCCCCCCCCCCCCCCCCCCATCCCGATGAGATGTGTGCAGAAGACAAGTACCCGAATATGCAATGATTTTGGTACTTTGCGTGTACCTTTTCTTTTTGGCCAGATCTTCCTATAGTCAAAATAACATTTCTAGTTATATTCTGAAAGTCAAAATTACATTTATACGTTACATTCCTATGGTTTCCCTTAAATCGCTAGATCAAGTAATTTCTTACATCAAATGTGGGGTTTGTTTTCTTTGTCTGCAGGTGACCATAAATGCCTGGATTCTAGACGGTTCGCATCCTGTGTTTCACGGTAACAACAGATGTAGGCATAATAAAGTAATTAGGTTTCTTGAATTGAGAAACAAGCGTCTACTTTATATGGTCAAGCCTAAGGTTTGAGGAGTTGTACGATGTCACCAAAGAAGGGTTATCCTGAAAGAGTATGTAAGGCTCAGCTTCTGAGCAAAATGTTAGAGCTTCAGAGAGGGACACATGACCACTCAGACAGAGTCTGATCATTGACGTTGCATGCTTTTTCTTAGTTTAGATATCTTTCCAGTTCCCATTTTGTCTTTCACTTTGAGATGTATCTGACCAAAGGTTGATAGTTCATTTCATCTGTTCTTCGTTTTATTTATAACATGTTTGAAAACCTTTATAGGAAACAGGATTTTAATGGAATAGTTAATTTGATAATATAGCTTTAGACCAGGGTTTCACATTATTTCTGTTAAATCCATATACTTTATTTGATCATCCGCTGTATTGATCATCATACGGACATCAGAATGATCATTTATTGATTCATTGGAAATATTAAGTAATATTATATATATATAATATCAAATCATAAATCATTAAACCCATTCCCCCCTCATCACAAATGTAACATCAGCATCATCATGGCCCTATTTGAAACATTAAAATCCCATTTCAGTATCATCATGGCCCTATTTGAAACATTAAAATCCCATTTTGAAACTATATTATTCTAAATGTATTTTTCTGTTTTGTCTTGCCTGACAGATATATAGAAGTTCAAGGTATTATAAAACAAACAGCGGCAAAAGATCAGAAGATACATTGTCACGTTAAGACTGATATACATAAGAACAAAAAATACGCTTTAGTGTTTACAACCCTTGTTGTTACTAGTTTTCTTTGCGGATAAACAGGAAAACAAATATTAAGAGCAGCAAATAATGCTGATTTTAAAGTAAGAGAACTGAGAATGTTCTAACCTTTCATTCTAAATCCCACTTCTCAGTTCTGAAAAAGTTGAGGTTCTTCTTAGTTGAAAGAGTTCACTATAAAGGGGACGTTTCTATGTCAATTTCATACACTTTCCTGTAAAAACAAATCATGTCTTTCATTACTTGTGAACGGATGTATACAATGCACAAATTATAACAGGATTGAACGTCAACGTAGATTGGAGGCTGAAAAACATTTGTCAAACTTTTGCCTGGATGCAGCATAAGAGTCTCTGACTCAGGAACGTACACAGTGCAGACAGACAGTCTGCAGACTTGAACCTTTCATAACCCAGTCGTACATTTCCCATAATCTTTGCCTGTCATTTCCCTTTTCTGTGTTTCCAGTACCATATGAAATGTGTCTCAAACGTTTTTCATATATATATATATATATATTATATATATATACCTCTCAATGCAAACGTTATACACACATAAGCACAGGATACAACAAATATGAAATGTATACGGGAAGGTGCATCAGTGATTCCCATCCTTGGGATAGGGACCCTACTTTGGGTCCCCCGATATGCATATGGGGTCGCAAGAGATTATATGGATATTGTGTATATATGTATATATGAAATGACTGCCTTAGTCACGACAAACTAGAGTGTAGTAGAGCGATGTTGATTGGGTTCAAAAAATTTTTTGTGGAAGCAGATGCAAAAAGCTAAGTTAAGGTTGCAGAAATCTTCAGAGCTAGAAATGGTTGTCGGGAATGGTTGGGAACCACTGCATTACATATTCACAACAAAAAGAGCATCGCTGAGAAATGTCTTGCGTCGAACAATGCTTTGTGTGACCCCGGAACGCGAACACCGGTGTACGCGCAGACCTGCCAAGGCGGACATGCGCAGAGGACCCCGTCTGCTGCTGCGCGTTTCGCATGGCTGGACTGTGAGGCGACATATCCGCAAACACGTCTGCGGCTCATCCAACCTCTCCACCTACCTGTATTGTGTGGCCCTGGTTGGCTCGGATTTGCAGACGGCCGTTCTCTGGGTGGGGGCGGAGCTTGAAGCGCTGCTTGTCATCGGTGGCCACAACTCTCTCAACGTCTTCCAACGTGTAGGAGCGAAACTGGGGGTGAAGCAGGAGGTCTTCCACATATAGAAAGCCATCTGAATGGAATGGACCCATATCAAAGAACACAGTATACATCAGGGGTGTCAAACTCATTTGAGGTTGGCTATAATCGACCAAATGCATTCGGGCGGGACGAAAAAAAAACCACTTCTGATAGGCTGGAAAATAGGAATTATATATAATAATAGCCGACTGAAGTAACAGTAACACATTAAATTCTAGTGAGCATCTGACCTGTATTCATGTGGAGTCCCATTTGGTTACCTCCATGGCGCAAAGCATAGGTCATGGACTTTGACAAGCGGACATCTCTGTTCTGGAGTGGGGAAGGGGGATACCATTCATTACAGAGAGGCCAACAACATAAATTACCTGATTTATAATGCCTAAATATGTAAACTTTGGCCAAGTAATTGTCACCTCTTCACCTCGACATCCTCTTCTCCTATTTCCTCCCCTGTCATACTCCATTACAAAAGAAATCTGTTCCAAATATCCAAACTCGGAAGCTGAAGTTAACTCCCTATTCGTCGTTCCCTATACGCAGCTAGTGATGTACGACCAGGAAACGAGTCGACTTTCTTTCTTTTTTTACATAGTTGTTTAATGACAAACTGGTTACCACTGGTACTGTGACATGTTGAGTGATCAAAAACAATGTATTTGGTACTGGTAATCTATTCTGTGTTATGCCATATATCCCCCAGTATAGGATTCAGTCTGGCCTGAATATCTTTTCCCACTCAGAACCAATCTAAAAAATGGCTGGCCCATTTCAGGCCAGCGTTTCACGGGCGCTGATAGCAAGGCAAATGTATCTATTGTAAAAATCGAATAATAGATACACTATCATACATAATCAGATAGTCGATTGTCTAGTCTAGTGTTTTATTGTAAACAAGGAGCTAGCAGGTTTTGGGTAGCCCAAGGTGATTTAACTCATGAAAGGCTGGCCTGAAATACGCCGTACGGCCATTTTTAAAATCGGTTCTGAGTGGGAGAAGCCATTAGGGCCAGACTGAATCCTATACCGGGGGACACTACGTGAGGACGTCAATATGGGTGGCCCAAAGTGAATGCACGTTCTAAATCATGCTGTGCACTCATTCTCATTGAGACCCGAGCGTCAGCCGTCATTTTTCAATGTGAATAAGGAGCTGGCTTTTCAGCTGTCCATTACACCATGAAAACGATTCATGGTCCCATTCAGGCCGAACTGAATGCTATACTGGGGGATGTATGGCATAGCACAGAATATATTACAAATTACAAATACATTTTTTTAAATTTATCAATAAAGAATATCAAAGAACCAGTGGTAACCAGTGTGTCATTCAAATACAATGTTCAAAAAATTGAATCGTTTCCTGGTCGCACATCACTAGCTGCGAACCGGGAGCTAACTTCTGCTTCGTAATACATATGACATGATGTACATTTAAATATGTAACATTTGCATCATTCAATACTAAAACTAAACCATTGGAACAAAAATGTAAATAACTGCAAGCAGACAACAACATGGTTTGAAAACTAAACAATATAATTCAACTTAGTTTAAATCACCTAAACACAGTCAACAAATGTGCGATCCTTACTTCCGGTATATTGCCACTCGCTACCAGCAGGTGGCTCTGTGGTGCGTAGCGCTCCGTAGTACAACCCACCATAGAACAAGTTTCGTTTTGCCCTGAAATCAGTAGCTACTGCAGGAGGCTGAATAAAACATGCAAAACGGAGGAGTGCTGAGCAAATAATAAGGTAAACGTCTTTCTAATATTCGTTTCTGTGAACTAATCTGTCATCGAGCAGGTGCAATTTTAGATTTAGTGTTAAGAATGCCACATACATACGTGGTCATGTTTCAAAGGCAAGCTGGTGTTAGCTTTTCAGTCCTGATGTAAACACGGTGGAGCGTAGCGCTATTGAAGTAGATTATAATACAGCATTCTCTTTTTTTATTATATATATATATACAAAGACAATTCTGTCAGTTCTATGTAGGACTAGGTCGAATCCATTTAATTGTTGTTATAACTACTGTATGAGTGGCACTTGTGGTAAAAAATCAAGTGTTATTATTTTTCTGTCTCCATTTGTTGCATGTCCACTTGATGTTGAGGAACATTAGGTTTAGGACTAATCATTGTTTCACTCTTGCTTTGACATATAGGTCACCATGGCTCCGTAGGTGATAAAGGCACAGAGACCGTTCCTTATTGATAGGGGAAGAAAATAAAGGTGATTTTTCTCATTTGCTTGTGTCCATTTATGCTTAATCTGCCCAGTTTGTTGAGACGTGTTTAACTGTAGAATACTACCGCATTCATAACATAGAATAGCAGGAGGAAAGTCTTTTTGGTTTACTTGAATGCCTCATTCTCCAGCCAGGCGATGGAGTTCCCCCAGCACTCCCAGCAGCTGCTGTCAGCCCTGCGTCTGCAGCGCCAGCGCGGCTTCCTGTGCGACTGCACCGTCAGTGTGGGCTCGTCCCGCTTCCCGGCCCACCGTGCTGTCCTGGCCTCCTGCTCGCCGTTCTTCTACATGTTCTACTCGGACTCCCCGGGGTCCGGGGGCGGGGCGGCCGGCTCGGTCACGCTGGACAGCGACATCGTGACGGCGGCAGCCTTCAGCCTGCTGCTGGACTTTGTGTACGAGGGCGTGCTGCGGCTGGAGTCCTCCATGCCCGTGGAGGACATTCTGGCAGCGGCCAGCTTCCTGCACATGAACGAGGTGGTGAGGGTGTGTAAGAGGAGGCTGCAGAGGCGCGGGCCCCTGGCCGAGGCGGACAGCACTCGCTCCGAGGAGAGCTTTGCGGCGCGCGGCGTCCCGGAGACGGGGAGCGGAGGCACCGGCAGTGCCGCACCCAGGGAGCCCCTCCCCCTCCCGCCGCTGCCGCCGCCGCCGCCGCCGCCGGCGGTATCCATGACTACAGAGCACAGTCATTTGGAGTGCGTGAAGACAGAAAGCAGAGCAGCACCGGGACCAGAGCGCGCTCCGTTCGGCCCGGACCTTGCCGACACCACTCAGCCGGGCATGGACACCCCGCCTGTTGCCCCAGCGGCCCAGCCGACCCTGGGGCTAGCCTCCGCTCTCCCTGCCCCTGCATTTGGAGCGTTGGCTCGGCCTGGTCTTGGTGGCCAACGCCTCTACAGCCCCTGCAGCACCACTGAGGCATACAGGTTTGTGCCAGTTTGATCTGCTGTTAGTTCACTATGTTCACTATGTGATAGGCGCATACACATATGAGGGAACAGGACTCGGTGTGATTGTTGTTACATTACATTCACTTTCCAAGCTTATTAACAAATTATTATTTATGAAGAAATAACGAACTAAAAAAACAAAACGATGTAGCCTTATTCTTAACTACCGATACTAGTAAACTATAAGGAACTAGTAACTATTTGGCCGATCATTTTAGGATAAAACAAATGCACAATATCAATGAAAAGAAAGTGTATCGGAGGGGCTTTTTTATCAATCTACTTGAATTGATCTGATGATGCCTCCTCTTTCTCCAGTAACCAGCAGCCCTCCTCCTCCTCCTCCTCCTCCTCCTCCTCCTCCTCTCTGGGCGTGGCCAGCCAGTCCGGTTTCGGGGCGGTCGTCCTTCCGTCCCCCGGCCAAGGTCGGGATGACCCCGCCCAGCCGTGGCACTCGGAGGAAAGCAAGAGGACGGTCCCGCAGCCCGCTAGAGCGCAGGCGCTCGCAACCCCCTCCTCGCCCCAGCCTCAAGCAGAGCACAAACCGCAGCCCCCGACAACCCTCAGCCCTGGATCCCTCCAGATTCCCCCCAAGCCAGACCGAGTGCACCATCTCGCTCCTCTGACCCAAAGTACCCTGGAGCCGGAAGGCATGGTGGTGGGGCCCGCCAGTACCCCGGCGATGGGGGCCACGGAGATGGGGCCCGCCAGTAGGAAGGATGCGGGTGGTCATTCCGACACTCGGGTGGGCGGGGCGAGGACGGCTGCGGAACGAGCAGAGACGCAAGTCGGGGAGGGCGTGACGGTCAAGGTGGAGGCCATCGTGATTTCCGACGAAGATCTGGAGGAAGACGAGACTGACGACGAGGACGGAGGAGGAGGGGGGTTAGCGATGGAAGTGTTGAATGGGGAGTTTGACCCCGACGGGCAGCAGGAGGAGGAGGAGGTGGGCGGCGGCGGCGGCACACGCTACCTCTCCTCCCACCTGCCCCTGATGACCCAACGAGCCGCGGAGCACTTCTCCTTCCCCCTCTCGCCCTCCTCCGCCGTCCCTCGATCCCTCTTCCCGCCCAACGCGCTGGGTTCCGACCACCCCGCCTACTTCCAGGACTTCCAGGACTTCCAGGACACGGCCGGGGGCTTCCCGGACGACGTGCCGACGTGCGGCGTGTGCGGCAAGACCTTTTCGTGCGCCTACACGCTCAGGCGCCACGCCATCGTTCACACGCGCGAGCGCCCGTACGAGTGTCGCTACTGCTACCGGAGCTACACCCAGTCGGGGGACCTGTACCGGCACATACGCAAGGCCCACGACCGCAGCCTCCCGGCCAAGAGGAGCAGGGGGGAGCTGGAGCCGCCGCCGCCACAGCCAGTGCCCTCGCACCCACATCCACCCCTCAGCTAACACACACAGCTGCAGTTATCCACTCAAGCCCATTGGCGTCGCATCCTTGAAATGCCGATGTACAAAAATCAACAACATATGCACCATGTAGCAATGACCAGGCTACAGTCCAGGGTGATCAGCCACACAACGAGTAATCCGAAAGCAAAAGTTCCTTTTTTTATTGTCTCCTTCCGCGAAACAAAACGTCACGCTCGCCGTCCTGCTTGGACGCGCGCGTTCAAATATTTCTTTGCCGCTCACAGCCAGCCTACCGCGGGTCTGGACCCGACCTCACTGTGGGGAGAGCACAACACATGTCAGTCTTCTAATAGCTCCCTAATTGCGCTCATCCCCTACAGCTGCGTCTTGTGACCCCAATTGAGCCGCTCCGCCCCTTCTGTCTGCAGCCGGCGCTAAGCCACGCCCCCCCTTACCACATACCAGTACTGAGACTTTTTTAACTTATTTTATTTCGTTATGTTCTACACCAGTTTACACGTTTTGGACTACGACGAAACGCTTGCCTGGTTCTAGGCACTGGCTAAACTGGTTACGCGTGGCGTGTACTTTGATGCCATTTTAGAAGCTGTATTAACAACAACAAAAACAAAACAAAATGTCTGCACTAAAACACTAACAACCTATTTGAATCGGACTGAATTGCATTTTGCTTTACTATCATCCATTCCCAGCGGGGGGCCTGCCCGTCTCTCGCTCGTGATTGGTCAGGGAGGAACAAACCGCAGGACTCGATACGTGACAAAGCCCACATCCGGAGATTAGTAGTGTAATATAGTACAGTATACTATAGTAATATAGTAGTGAAATGTAATTTAGTCTGATTAAATCAGGCAAATAAAACGCTACCTTTCACTAGTTGACAACTTGGTGTGTGTGTTCCCTCCGTTTTAATATTTATTTTTACGTGTGAAAAAAAAGGGTTAGCATTAAAACCCATGCCAAATGGCAACTGTGTAATAATACGTAGCTTACGTCATATTTCGTATTACTGCTAGCATATGTTTGTATTAGAGGTTGTTTGTTGGCGTGTACTTTGAACCTATTGGCTATTACCTGTGTTCTATCCTCCTACACTGTTGAAAAATAATGAAGTGGACTTATTGTCTTATTGCCGAATTGCCTTGATCCGTTAATACAATGGTTAAAATTCTCCTTCTGGTTTTATGTTCTATACCTGCAGAGAAAGTGAAAACTGCTAGAGGGACAATACTCAATCGTACACAGTGCTTGTAGTAAGCTGCATACTGAAGTGCCACATTACAGTACTTAGGATCACAACAAAAAAGGTATTTGTAGCCAATATGTTAATGTTCATTTTATTATTGTGAATAAACGTTTAAATCTACCCTTTTGACTCCAAAAGGTAAAATATAGGATAAGGAAAATCTGTTGTTTGTGCCGCAGTAACACGCAAATGTTCATCATTGGAAAATGTGCCATGCTTCCAATGCACCTTTCACAGACACACATCACTTTATCTTGCTTGTTGCTGGTGTGTGCGGACAACCTCCACCGATTCTTCTGACAGTGGGACAGAGGAAGGAAGTAGTCATCTCCAATCAATCTTCTACTGCTCCATGAATCTGTGAAGCCAGGAGTCTAAGTTAAATACAGTCTAGCTTCATCCTCCCTCGTGTTGTGAACATGTTGGCATTACTATGCTAATAAGTAATTTCATCAATAGAGAATACATTTGTGGGCCTCCTGCCCTCTTAAAGGTTCACGTGTAGGTTAACCCCTGTTTCAGCTTGAATTTGACCGCTATCCGAACACTGAGCTGTTTTGGGCTAGGAGTTCTGGGAAGGGGGGGGGGGGGGGGGGGATGTGTTTTCCTGATGAAAACGACCCATTTGTGATACTTTCTTAGTACAGTCATTGTGCGTGAGCTTTTATAATGAGCGATGTATCTGAAATGCGCCGCACAAGGTGTGTGCGTTATGCTACGAGTGTCCCGAGAAGCTGAACCCGCTCTCGGAACCCGCCATCAGCGCCTTCCCCTGCCCGGACAGCGATCCCGGTGTCCCTTCGTCGTGACGTCAAGGAGAACTCTTAAAGGCACTTTGACGTCACAAATACTACGCCACTGGTGTTTGCAGCAGGGTGGAATGTAAACAAACTGGGTGGAGGGGACAGTCGAAAACAGGATTTTACTGCCGTTTCCTGGAGATCACCGTCTTATTATAGTGACAGTGAAAACAAGGCATGGCTTGCATTGTTGACGATCATATAAGACATCTAGCCACGTTCAAATGAAAAGATTTGGGGTTCTCTGCCCCTTCAAAATTAATCATCGACCCAAAGGATTATAAAAATTAAAAAAGCATTCTTGCTTATCCAAAACTTTGACGTGAGATTAT
Organism: Lota lota; assembly: GCA_026745465.1. Lineage (NCBI taxonomy): Eukaryota > Metazoa > Chordata > Actinopteri > Gadiformes > Lotidae > Lota > Lota lota. The sequence goes on from JACYXH010000509.1 coordinate 33,286, forward strand.
TAGACTATTGACTTATTATTATTTTATTTTATTATTCGTTTTGTTCTTGTGTTTATATGGAAGGCTACTCACGGCCTCAGCCAGCTCAGGCCAATCCATTGCCATGACAACCGTGTCGTCAGAGTTGGGAGGGGTTTCCAGGTTCCAGTAGGTCAGCTTGTCAAACGTGGAGGACACCTTCACTGTCCTGTCCTGCACACGTACAGACACACAGACACACAGACACACACACACACACACACACACACACACACGGTGATGCGGCGGAGCACACAGGTCAAGACCTCGTCAGTCCTATAAAATGGCGGTGCAGCTGTTTTGTGTACCTCTTGGTCCGAGCCGTTGGGGTTGACCTCCTTCAGCACCAGTCCAGTGTAACCCTGTGGGCAGCTGAGCTCCGCTCCTCGCAGGCCACGGCCCCTGAAGGACACGGTCTTCTCTGCAGCGGGAGATTACACATCACATACAGGATAAGACCAACCAGATTTATTATGTACAATTAGTGATTACTCAACGTATAAGCAAATCACTCATTAACCAACACTGTATTTTACTCGTTTAAATACTTCGTAACCTTAGAAGAAAAGAAAACTCATTGGAAAAGCATGTTGGTCTAGTATTTCTGGCCATGACTTCCCCTATAATTTGCAGTTCATGACAATAGCATACTTCCACATGATTTCAAACAGAACACTACCTTGTTTGCGGTCTTTGGTGGTAGATGTAAAGTACTGCGAGACCTGGGCAGAACCATTGTGTTCAATCTCACACGGCATTAGATGCACTGTGGTACGTTCGGCTTTGCCCATCGTGGACAACTGGACATGGGTTACACTGCTGTTACAAGCCATCCTGGCTATAAAAGAACACAGTGGGAAAATAATCTATTTTGTACAGATTGGGAACAATAAGAGTCACCTAACGAAGGGGTGGGGGGGGGGGGGGGGGGGGGGCGCAATGGTGGGGTTTCCATTAGCATCCATGGTCAGGGGTAGCGGGAAAGATGCGAACATCCTACAATGTTTATGGAATACCTTCACAAAACCACCACATCATCTTCCCTAGTCCTCCATTTAAAAAAAAATATGCTTTTAAATGTAATCTTTTTTTTATTCCTAATTGTACTTCTTCTACTACTGGTCTACTACTACTAGTATAGCAGTAACTTAACTACAGTTTTACAACTACACAACAACGCATTTCCTTCAAAGTCAATGCAAACAATCAACGCTCTTTCTAACAATGAAAAACGTCTTCTCATTAGTATAAACGTGGGGCTTTGAATTCAATTAACTAGCGTAGACAGAAATCCCGCGGTTGGTTGAAGTTACCTTTCGTTGTGATTCTTCTTCTTCTTCTCTCTGTTATTTACAGCTGTCACCGTCCAGCGTCATCGGCGCATTACCGCCACCGCGCGGTAATGAACAAGAGACTGTTGTATGAAGTATGAACAGGAGACTGTTGAACTGATAAAAGACAATTCGACGACATGTGCCACTCTCTTTTGCATTTACCGATATGTCTGAGTCAGCCATTTACCAAAGCTTTGTCACTATACAAAAATATTCTACTTAAAGGTGCAGTAGGTACGATTTGTTAGAAATGGCATAACCAGCCTTCAGCTATTACTGAGTGAAATGCTGTAATGGAAATTTCCCTTTAGACCCTTTAGTTATTTTCTATAGTAAACATTTCATTGTTCATACCGCGCTAATCGCCCTTGATGGAAACTGAGACAGCTTCAGCTGACTCAGACTCAGCAATACCACGAGCTACGTCCTGAGATGGCCGAACGGAGTAGTGGCCTATCTACAGCTGTGCCCTCAAGGACGTTTCCCTGCTTTCAACCTGGAGCGTGCCCACTATTCGGGGCTCACTACAGCGCTTCAACCTTTGTATGCTTGACGTGTTGTGTGGCCTCTCTACGCAGAGACTACCTTTATTTTATACTATTTTTACCCTTTATTACAATCAACTCTTTAAGTTTATTCTGAGTTACGTTGTCAATACAGTTCAAATAATTCCCACCACAATGCGCTGTGAGAATGTGTGTTTTGAATTGACTGCGCCTGCCCGTGTGAGACCATTTCGATTTTTGACCACTTCCGGCAAATTTCTTACCAATCAGGGCATCTCTTCTGTGATTGGTTCGGGGAATCTATCAGGGGCCTGAAATGCAAAATTTCTCATTGGTGGAGAACCATAGAAAAGGAGGCAGCAGAAGGTGAGGGGACATTTTTTGGTTGTTAATTTAAAATATCTTGCTCTCTTCCGCTCTTTTCTGCTTTCTCTCTATCTCTATTGAATATTACCTACAGCACCTTTAATTCAGTTTCAATAAGCGGAGGACTGAAGTGTGCATCAGCACTTAATCAGCAGGCAACCAGGTAACCCTATCTGCCAATTAGTTATCCATGCAATAGCATGTGTATATCCTAGAGAGGGAGCCATCTTACAGCATACCATTTTTTTGTGGAACACCCCAGAGAGCTTTTAAGTGTCTGTGAAGCTATTGGGTAGTTGCTTGAAAACACCATTGGAGAAAGGGCAGGCCTGGCTGTATTTCTTCTCTTTGCACCAGTACAGTTTGAAGTGGTGAGCGAAGAGGCCTTGGGGAGATAGATTTCTTAACAGATCATCAACGGTGTGAAGATCCAAGAGGTGAGTGAATCTGTGTTAGCTGAAAAATGCTTTTGATGCTTTTTAGCTTTTTAATAATGTCTTACACATTAATTCCATACACATTAATGTCTAGGTGACCCTTAATAACTTTTAAAACCTTCACATATTTATTGTTCATGTAGTTATACATCCTCGTATCATTTTATAATCTCGTAAAACAAATAACAAATAACCTAACCTAACAAATTAACAAATGACTGGTATAAATGGTATACCTACAGTATATACCAGATCATATAAATGAAGAAATGCTAAATTGTGAAAATATGCTAGGTTGCTATACAAAGACCAACCTAAGTTTTGCTTCTCCCTCCCTCCTTGTGATGCATCTGATGATGTCAACGGTTGCTTGTGACTGCTCAGATTGGACTCAGTGGCTTCATGGTCATCACACACATCAATGTGATGCCATTGTGTTCTTGGTCCTCACAAATTATTGACTCCAAGGACAGTTTTCATGATTTCCGGGAAAGATCTGAATGAATGAATTAACTATGACTGAGAGATGTCTGCTCTTCAGTGGAAATGCACTCAGAAAATTTATTTTGATCAGAAAATACATTTATCCTTTATTCAAACCCATAGCCGTAATGCAACCTGTATAATTCCCTTAAAAACCTGCGTTGTCTTCACAGCTGTATTGTTTTACCATTCCAATGAAACCCAGTAACTTATTTTTAAACAGTTTCTTTTTTAATTACACACTCCTTCTGCAAGTCATTTTGGATACAAGGTGATGCAGTACGATGAAGGTGACTGGATTCATTCATGTCAAATATGATGATAATGATGATGATGATGATGATGATGATGATGATGATGATCTCTTTTAGTACCCTCAGCACTCTGAATGGAGAGAGATAGTTTGGAGACCTCCAGGCCAGGCGGGCGTGGAGACTCGTGGACTGAAGAATCCCCCGCTGGGTCGGGTCCGGCCCGGCTGCGTTTCGGAGACGACGCTGCTGCTCCAGGGATGTTGCGCCGCGTCCGTCAGAAACTCCTGCAGGGGGCAGTGGTGCTCTGCACTCTGTTCCTGCTGCTCTGGGCGGCCTCTTTTATATATGGAAGCTTCTACTACTCCTTCGTGCCCAAAGCGGCATTTTCCATCCCGGTCCACTACTATTACAGGTGGCGCATCGACGTTCCATAGACTTCTAACACAGTCTTTGTCATACTGTTGTTGTTGTTGTTGTTGTTGTTGTTGTTGTTGTTGTTGTCGTTGTTGTTGTTGTCCTCCCCGAACAGCCGCGAGAAGCTTGTTGTGTCTCACTGTGATGGCTTCCTGATGGTTTTTTGTCTCTGTGTATTTCCCACTTACGGTGTTCTCCACTTCATACGCGTCCACTGATTCAGTATCTGCCTTTCTCACTCTTCCAGATGCAAAGTGTATGGGCGCAAGCAGGGCTTTTGCACACTTCGACAACACACACACACACACACACACACACACACACACACACACACACACACACACACACACACACACACACACACACACTAACAATCTGAGTATGAATTGTGTTTCTATCTTCAGATCAGACTGTGAGCCTGCAGCATTTCGACTGTGTTCCTATCCCACTGCAAATGTTTCTCTTCTCCAAAATGGCAGGAACCAGGTTAGTCATTTCCTGTCCATCTGTCACTGTTTTTATTTACACACTAACATGGTCACAGTGGCAAGAGAGAGACATAATTACCACAGATGATCTGGTACATTCAAGGTGGTTAATGGTGGTAACCATGGTGATAATAACACGGTAGTAAAGATCATGGTTCCTTATTGTCATCAGGCATGGCTAAGCATACCTCCAGCCCAGAGGTATACACTCATTCACTATCTGTTTCATGTCATATAATTTATAGAAACCAGTCAAAAGCATATTGATGTCCATTTTGAACTTTTGAACAATTCAGGTGATGTCACTTGGTCAGAAGTACCGGATCTCTCTGGAGCTGGAGATGCCCGACTCCCCGACCAATCAGCTGCTTGGGATGTTCATGGTCAGGATGACCTGCTTCTCCAAGGAGGGGGTGAGGTTGACCTCCTCTGCCCACACTGTGAGTGGCTCGTCCCTTGCCGTGTGTGTTTGTGTGTATATACTATATGTGTGTGTGTGTGTGTGTGTGTGTGTGTGTATGCTATATATGTGCAGCTAACACACATCCTCATCCTCTTATCTGAGCTCTTGCTCTCTACGTCTCTCTAGATCAGCCACCGGCCCTCTGCCTCCAGCTCCCGCTTTGTAAGTACGCCTGCCACCTCTGCCACTGTACACTAATGGTAAAAGTAAAGGTGTTATTCAGCTCAAAGATGTCTTCATGAATGTAGAAATCGATAAGACTGATGTGATAACTTTGTCCAATGCATGCAATTATTTGGTCAGAATTAGGTTTGGATTAGATCCTGTAGTGTGCAGGTTCATCCCATGGGAGTGTGCACATGCTGTGGTAGCTACTCATCCAGGCAGGGAATTAAAGTAGTAGTTCAACTACATTTTGCAGTACCCTGCTTGTACTTCAACCACATTCATATTTGCATAGTGATTAAAGTAGTTAAATGAAGTTTGTAGTCAAAGTCATAATGTGGAACATTTCAACTAGCTTAAAACTACCTGGACATATATTTGCCAATGCTGATCGATAGCGATTTCAATAATGTTATCAATAAAATAACATCCTATAACTACTATATTCTGCAAATAGAAAATGCCGGCCAGCCCTACTTTGTTAACAGTAATCGTACTATCGACACTACCAAAACCCCTCCCACTCACGCCCCCCAGCCAGCCGAGCTATGCTAGTTTGCATCACACAGTTGCATAACCAGTTAGAGTGGACAGAACACTGTTTTGGAATTTGTATTATTTGGAAAGTGTCTAAATCGCACACATTGTGACTTGTGACTACAACTACAAACTACAAACCATTCTGGGCCATAAAAGGAAAGGAATTATTTGGTGTATTTGTTGTACCATTGCTTCTCTACTGTAATTGAACCCCCTTTGACCAGACCCTCTTTCTTCATTCCTGATCGATGTGAAGGCATGCCCAGGCAATGCATTGATCAGGCAGCCACCAGCACACACTCCTTAAGTTTATGTGCATGTGCAAAAGGGCGGCCATAGCTCACACAGCAACAGTGTCATCATGGATAAACCTCGTTAATCTCAACCTGATAAAGAATCTCCACGGCCATACTCAAGCAATACATGACACTGATTAGCTCCACCTAGCATGTGACCTTTTTGGATTATATTTTGTTTAGAATTTCGTATCAAATGTGCATTGTCAATTTGGATTGAAATTAACACGTAGGTTGAACTACCTTTTCTAAGTAGCTTAATTTAACCCTTCCGTCGGTTTGTGAGTGTGTGTGTATGTGTGCGCGTGTGTGTGTGTGTGTGCGTGTGTGTGTGTGCGCGTGTGTGTGCGCGTGTGTGTGTGTGTGCACGTGTGTGTGTGTGTGTGTGCGCGTGTGTTTGTGTGTGTGTGTGTGTGTGTGTGTGCGCGCGTGTGCGCGCGTGTGTGTGTGTGTGTGTGTGTGTGTGTGTGTGTGTGTGTGTGTGTGTGTGTGTGTGTGTGTGTGCGCGTGTGTGTGTGTGTGCGCGTGTGTGTGTGTGTTGTGTTCAGACTATGCTCCGCTATCGCTCTGACCTTCTGAGGACGTTTGCAACGCTGCTGTTCCTCCCGGGATTCCTGAGCGGCGGGTCCCAGCAGGCTCAGAGGCTGGAGGTGATGCTGTTCTCCGACTACACCGACGACCCCGTAAGTGGCGGCCGGCCCTCCTGTCCTGTGTGTCCGTCTGTCTGCCTGTCTTCAGGGGCTAGTCTTTTGGGGGGGGGGGGGGGGGGGGGGGGGGGGGGGGGGGGACGGTTGTGGTTGTTGTTTGATCCCATGGTGTACATAACTGCAGTGGGCAGTTGTTTACACGTTTACATTCGCTGGAACTGTCGATAGTGTTCTTGTGTTGAATTTCTTTACTACGCATATTATTAATTATGTATATTTTATTATGTTGCTATTCTTGCCATATAATCCTTGCCTTTAATCTATTATGCCTCCTACTTATTGTTTGCCTGCCAGGTCGAAAAAGAAATACACAAATGACAATAAAACCCCTTTTGCCTGTAGTTCTCCCCCTCTGTGGAGGCCGTGGTGGAGGTCCTGTCCAGCGAGGTGCAGATCTACTCTGCTCAGCTCCACATCTACGCCGACGTCACCGGCCTACGGTGAGCGACGACACCACCCTGACTAGGAGAGCACGTCAGTGTCATGGTCCCAGTGAGAGTGCTGTGGGATCATCATCGTCATCAATAGGCATCCTTTGCCCGCACACATTCAAATTTCAGCTAAGGTCGTTCGTCGGGATTGGACACTCGTTCTATCCTGAATCCAACTGTGGTGTTTTTCCAGCAATATTCTAATGCCTTCTCCCGTAATTTCCAATATCCCCACCATCAGCTACCTGCTCTTCCATTACCCTGTGATGTCAGCATTCGTGGGCGTGTCCAGTAACTTGGCCTTCCTCAGTATGCTCGTCCTCTTCAGCTACATGAGGCTGTTGTTTGGAGGGACCAGGACCACAAGACCGATCCGGTGAACAATTGATGTTGAAAGGGATGCATATGCGTATGTGTGTGTGTGTGTGTGTGTGTGTGTGTGTGTGTGTGTGTGTGTGTGTGTGTGTGTGTGTGTGTGTGTGTGTGTGTGTGTGTGTGTGTGTGTGTGTGTGTGTGTGTGTGTGTGTGTGTGTGTGTGTGTGTGTGTGTGTGTGTGTGTGTGTGTGTGTGTACGCATAATGGCATGCACACATAATTGAAACGCTTACACTTTTATTTTGTCTGACAGTATAGAGAAAATAGAGTGATGCCAGAGAATATGAACACTTCAGAGGATGGATGCACTGCAGGTACACGCACACATTCACCCACACACATTCACCCACACACATTCACCCACACACATTCACCCACACACATTCACCCATGCACATTCACCACACACATTCACCCACGCACATCCAACCACACACATTCACCCACACACATTCACCCACGCACATTCAACTACACACATTCACCCACACACATTCACCCACGCACATTCAACCACGCATATTCACCCACACACATTCACCCACGCACATTCACACACACACACATTCACACACATTCACACACACACACAGACACACTTTGTCATGTATTAACCATCGCAGACTCCCTCTGACTAAAGTTGATGTGTGGTATCTTATAACAGAAACAAACCGTCTGGGAGATCCACTACAAATAAGAGCCATACATCTGGATGGGGAGGAAAGCCATAGACATGATGTTACAAAGCGGAACACACTCTTGGTCATTGGAAGCAGCCCACATTAAAACTGAATCAGCCATAGCAGAAATCAAGTACGACATGATACGCACACATGTGTTTGTGGTTGTGACTTACAAAGAGTAGATACAGGGTTGATGTCCAAGGTTAGGAATGTGTTACAGATGATGCTGATCCTGATCCATCGTGATGTGTTATCCCAAGGAAATGTTTTCATTGTGTTTCATTCTGACCTGGAAGTAATTGACTCAAAACACTCATGGCTGTAGGAAACATGGTATAACTTAATATGGAATTCATTCATTTATACACTTCAGAGTACTTATTTTTTTTGTATAATGTTGTGATTACTCTGATTTTCTTTTAACAGCTCTGCACAAGTTCAAATAAAAGATTTCTACGAATATTCTAAACGTAAAGCAGTGAAACATTAATTCAAAGGCACATCACATTACCCCCTTGTTGTTTATATTGTTTGTTTGCCCTGATCATATTAAACAAATCTTATACTGGCCAATGTATTATTTTCACCTATTGTCCAGAAATACAGTTTTAGCACCTTTTGGATAGAAATGTAGGGGCTGCATCTTCTTTTCAAGAATATTTCCATTCATCATCTATGCTCTTTTTCTAGTTGTAACATGTTTTGCAGACTGTTTTGAATCATATCTGTGAGTGTGTCAGTAGAATAGGCCTTTATGACAGTTCTGTTCCTGCATCAAGCTTTGGGAACAGTGTCACTGCATGCAAAATAATAGATGGCAAGATAAAAAGCAAAAGGAAATTAGAGTTGGACTGCCATAGTAGGCCTTCTGAGAGAAACCTGGGAGGACGAAAGACGAGGTACGTATTAGCGTTCAAAAAGTTCCTACACTGTTTTGTACAAAAATAACATTTCTTTTTTTTCTCATTATTTTGTGCTGTTATTTTGATGGATCTGTGTTTCTGTTTAATAATGCCCATGGACATTTTTAAGTAGCCCTATGTTTCTGTGTTTTGCAGCAACGTCTTTTGTCGGACTTTACTGCATGATGTCTTAAAAGGGAATACATGGAATGGACTTCGTATCATCCCTCTACAGTAATAGGCCTGCGAACAGCAAACAACGTTCACACGACTGACACAAGCGAAGAAGAACCCACGGATGAGGATAGAGAGGCAAAGAACAGACGCGAAATGACAAACGACGCGGGCAGCGGACATAATGAGCAGAACCTTGCAGAGGAGGACGATGATGTTTCTCCTGACTTGTCGGACGAGACGCAGCAGTGCCTGTCACTCAGGGGTCGGGCCATGCAGGGAACCTTCGACCGAAGGCCTAAACTCCGCTCAACTAAAAGCTTCCCCCCATACAGTCAGCCCATCGGTGGCCTCGGCTACGAGAGAGAGAGTGACCCAGAGAGTGAAAGCGACTACGAGACTCAGCTCGCAACAGAGTGCTCTCTCCCGCACCTCAATGACAAGGCGCCCAACATTACAGTGAACAACAGCAGTAAACGGATCGCGGAAGACGCGCTGCATCTTGAGAAGCCAGTCGCCTTTCGCTTGGACGCGTGGAAGACACCGACAGGGTGCTCCAGGGAGGAGAGGAGAGCGAGCCTGAGACGGAACTCGGGGGTTGGCATCAAGAGTACAGAAGAATGTGACGGCGGGATGAACTTGGACGGATGGGAGAGGAGAGAGCGATGGATTAGCAAAAGAAGGCCGAAAGTGACAGGGGCGCGGGGAGGGGGCGAGGGAGCTCAGAGCAGGAGAGACACAGACAAAGGTGTGAGTGATGAGAGAGTAAAAAGAAAAGAGGAAGGAGACACAAACGGCATATTTTCCGAGGTCGAAGGGGAGGAGGGCTTAATTTGCAGGAGGGGGGAAAGGACTGATAGCCGGACCTTGCAGGAGGGGGATAATGGCGAGGTTTTTCAACCACATCCCATCCTCTCCAAACTTCTGCACTTCTCCTCCTCTGACTCCTCTTCCTCCTCCTTCAGCCTCTACTCAGACAACAGCGAGGAGGTTTTCAGCGAAGGAGAGGACACGGACTACAGGCAGAAGACACTCAGAAAGGTTGGTTACTACCGCCTTATTTAGCTTCCCATGCAAAAGCTTTGTTTACTAAGCCTGTGGTCCAGGCGATTTGCATTGGCTTGAAAGAAGGCCTTTATACGGTCTGATTTGAATGGATTTTGCATGTCCCTACTCCCGCTTTTTAGGTTATAGTGCACTTTAGACATAGACCCCTGTTGAATAACACAATGGCTTAGGTTACTTCCACAAGCTCTTAGCTACTCTGGTTTTAGCAATGGTCCTATGGGCACAATAATCGTCTCTGTTTCAGCAGAATAAACATATTAAGGTAACCTTCATTTAACCAGGAAAGGAACATTGAGACTCTATGTAATATGTTGTGTTCCCAACAGTGCTTTTCATGGAAAACCCTAAAGACTATAATGCGCTGGTCCCTGGGGAGAAGCAGCTCCACATCCTGGGTCCAACTTGCTGGGCATCAAGGCATGAAAAACACACACACACACACACACACACGCGCGCACGCGCACGCACTCCCACACTCACCCACACATTCACAAACACATCCACACACATTCTCCACAAAACGTAATACCTTCTCTCGCTCTCCCCGTCGCTCTCTGTTGCCATAGGCAACTTCCAGCTGAGTGATGGAGGGGAGGTGCTGAAGCTGTTCAGCGAGACGGAGGCCACATGTCTGGACCTCCTCATGAGGGACCCGCTGCGGCCCTTTGTGCCCCAGTACCATGGGCTGCTAACCCGGGGAGAGGAGCGCTTCACCCGCCTGGAGGACCTCCTGGTTGGCCTCACGAGGCCCATCATCATGGACTGCAAGATGGGCGTCAGGTAGGGTTAGCATGGAGGAGCACTGTAGTTGAAGGGGATTTACTCTACTCTGCAATCACAAACTGCGCAACGTTTCAGGGCATTCATAAAGTCCAGTAACCAAGCGCATTGTAACGAAACAACCATGAACTCATTAGAAAGAGGACATGATGTTTTGTGAAGGCCGGCTAAATGAGCAGCCACACAACAGATGATAGCTAAATTAGCGTGCTCAAAATGAATGTTCATTTAGCACACTATTTCTATATTCAGGCAGGCAGGATATTGGATTTTAATATTAAGTAATTAGTAAATGGTGAATGTCTGAATAGACCCTTTTCCCAGAGGAATCATTGAAGGACAGAGACTCACAGTCTTAGGTACCAGGGCATGGGTAGTGGACTAGACTAGTGACGGTAAGTCTACTACCCGTGCCCTGGTACATAAACGTAGCACGACTAGAACCCCAGAATTATTTTCATGAGTGAGTCGGGCAAGGAGAATTGCCAGAGCCCTCAAGTTGTTAAGCTGACAACCCCATACAACAGAAACACAAGAAAAACACAACAGTCAAACAAGGCAGGAAGGGGTGGGGTCATCACAAAGGGGAAAGTGTTACTTCATATGATAGACTGGACTTTCGGATATGCATTTAGCCCCTCCCCTCGAACAAAATGCTTCCCATTTCGCCTTTGCTGTTTATTAACAAAGTGCACCCATTGAATAAATAAATGCTTGTGCCATGGGTGGGCTTGGTTTGGGATTCTGTTCACAGAACCTACCAGGAGGATGAGATGGGGAAATGTCACAAAGAGCCCGCCCTGCGGACGGATATGTACCACAAGATGCTGAAGGTGGACCCCGGCGCCCTCTCGGCGGAGGAGCACGAGCAAAGGGCCGTGACCAAGTGGCGCTACCTGCGGTGGAGGGATACGACCAGCTCCACGTCAGCGCTGGGGTTCCGCATAGAGGGCATCATGGTAGCATAACACAACACAATACCACCAGTCGGTAGTTTGTACAACGGGTTCTGAAACGGTGGACTAGAGTGTTTATAGATTCAAATCCATCCACACATTTGATTTCGGTCAACCCAGGGATTTTGTCCCCTCTCCAAATCCGTTTGATCCGTTGTTCAAAACGGATCAAATGGATTTAAAAGGCTGTTTGAATGTCCATGTGGTTCAGATTGCTGGATGGGTTTTATCATTATTATGACAATGCACACAAAGCAGTAACATCATCAATGAGTGAACGGTGTGTTTAATTACTGTACACCTTTGGGTGACACAGTCATTGCTGACTGACTGACTGCGTTGTGGGGGTGGGATGTCCTCTCTTTGTCAGATGGAGAATGGCAGTGTTCAGCGGGACTTTCGGAAAATGCTGAGCTTAGCGCAAGTCACTGAGGTGCTCCTTTACTTCACCAAGAGTCGCCTAGACATCCTGGTCAGTTCACGCTCTCTATATTCACAGCGTAAGATATATTAAGGAGTGTGATGTTGAATAAGGGTTATGCTTTGGGTGATGCCTTTACCCCCTGCAGTCAAATACAAAAACAGGGAAGGCTTGATCTAAATTAACTGAAAATATTCATTATTTAATTGATTTTGGAAAATAAGGCAACCAAAATAATTGTATCATAGGAGCATGTTGAACGTCTCAGTTGCTATGCAGTATTATGCAGTTGTACATTGTGGATGCAGGCAAGGTTGTATGTTGATTGGCATATTCATTGAGAATGAATTGTATGAATTGAATGAAATAATGAATAATGAAAATGTAGAGGTTATTTAAAGCGTTCGGGGGAAGGTTTTTGGAACAATCCTGAAAGATAATAGATATAATATGTATAAATAGTCCTTCTAAGATGTGCTGTAGAAGTGAACTTCAACAAACTTCCTTAATACTTACTCAAGCGCATTTCAAAATCAACAGCACTTAAGATGCTAGTTTTCCCAACTTGCCTGTCACCACCATTGTTTTCCTTCTTTTCATCCATTGTCCCATCCCTTCCGGACAGAGGGCCTACCACTGCAGACTGCAGGCTTTAGGAGATGCCCTGGAGAGATCTCCCTTTTTCAGCTCCCATGAGGTAGGTGGAGGAGGAAGTGCATCAGGAGAAACTTGTATAGTCTGTTTTGTTCTTTGCATAAAGAGCATTCATATATGACCACCAAATGAATAGAGATAAACGAGCATTCATGTATGACCATCAAATTAATAGAGAATAAAGAGCATTCATATATGACCATCAAATTAATAGAGAATAATGAGCATTCATATATTATCACCAAATGAATAGAGAATAAAGAGCATTCATATATGATCATCAAATTAATAGAGATTAAAGAGCATTCATATATGATCATCAAATTAATAGAGATTAAAGAGCATTCATATATGACCACCAAATGAATAGAGAATAAAGAGCATTCATATATGACCACAAAATGAATAGAGATAAAAGAGCATTCACATATGACCATCAAATTAATAGAGATTAAAGAGCATTCAAATATGACCACCAAATTGATAGAGAATAAAGAGCATTCATATATGACCGCCAAATAAATAGAGAATAAAGACGCCATGAAAGATTGTTCCACTTAAAGTTTGATTCTACAAAAGTCTGATCATTCTGATCATTTAAAATAGGCATATTTTACATCCTTTGCTACTTCATTTATAGCTGATAAAACAATAACCTATCTGCATGCTTAACCAATAATGCAATATGTACAATCATTTCAACCTGTTATAAATTAATAGCCTAACAACAATATCAATAATATTAATAATATGATGGCGATAACAATAATATGTGTGCACAACCACTCATAAAAAGCCTGCCACAGGCCAACACACAGCTAGCATTTTGCCCCTTTTATTCAAATCAAACTCATGAAAATTCAATCAAATTAGTGTTTTCTTCTGCACTACTTCACCATCATGCTTGGAAATGTGTGATGTATGATGTAAGCATGATGCTCTCTGCTGACTCTTTTTTTTTTTTGTCAGTGAAAAAAAAAAAGGCTGGTCATTTACTACACTTAATCAACAAGAGTGTGTCACCTTTCCAACCAGGTGATTGGCAGCTCGCTCCTCTTTGTCCACGACCACAGCGGCAAGGCCAACGTTTGGATGATCGACTTCGGGAAGACCACCCCTTCTCCTGACAGCACCAGGATCCAGCACAACGTCCAGTGGGCTGAGGGAAACCGGGAGGACGGGTACCTCATCGGGCTGGCCTCCCTCACCTCCTCGCTGCACCAGGCCATCACCCTCGCCTCCCAGCAGCAGTAGACCCACAGAGAGGGCTTGAAGACAGAGTGGGGCGGCAGGGGACGGTGGGGGTGTCAGTCAAATATAGTTTGCCGCTGGCAGGCCCTTCAACAAAGCAAGAATTGAACACACTTCAACACACACTGCAACAAGCGGGTAAAACTGTACCAGAACAGACTGGGTGAAGACGTTACTGGATATTTTATTATTATTATTATGACTATGCATGTTCTCCTTGACACAAAACAATGTACATATTAAAGAGACAATATTTTTGTTGTCTTTCACGACAAAAATAACTTCATGACATCTTCTTGTTTAGTGCAACAGGGTTGTCCATCCTTATCTCACACTCAATTGTTGTTCTGGAAAAAAATACATCTGTTCGATTTTTATGGTGGTGCAATAGTTTTTCAATAGTTTTGCATGTTATAATTGACATTCATTAAAATCCTATATAATGCAGTTAATATAATACTACACCAGGTGGCGCGCGTCTTGCATCCAGAGACAGATTCCCGACGGCGCCTCTATCCGCTCCAAGCACACTTGTTCGTCATTTTCATTTTAGATTCCAAATGACTAGCCGAGTCTGTCACTTTCTGTCATTTTACAATATTCATACAGCCAAAATAGAAGCATACTGGTGTAGTATAGGGTATAAGCTTTAAAAAAACGAATCGTCTGCTTACATTAACACAGATTATGGTACAGTTAGACCGACGCACCTGATACAGGTTGTAACGTTAACTCAGTTGTCAGTTTAATAGTGTTTAATCATTCATAAACTAACTTTAGCTTTCAATTGAAAGTCTTTTTTCTTTTTTTGTATGGGGTGGCAGCTAAAGCTTTAGTTAGTTTTTAGAAGCCATGGCTTTTACTCGCCGTGGCTATCATAACTTTGCTGTTGTCGCACGTGTTTTGGACGAAGGTAGGTGAAAAGCATGGCCGGGTCAAAGAGTCGGCGCCATTTATAGTAAGGCCTGGGCTATGTGAGCACACTTCCACTGGAGTTATGTTGCATGGTCATGTCAGTGTATTCGACAAGCTCCATGAACGGGAGTTAAGAGGCCCAGAGAGGGCTGTCGGGGAACCCAACAGGGTGCGCTGTTGGCCTAGGGCCGTTGTTCCAAGGGCCTTTGTTGTCGGGTCACAATTATGAAAGCATGGCAGTTACACATTACGCCGTCGCGTTGCAATAAAGTGAACAAAATGCGTTGTCAAATGTTTGTTTAACAGCTTATACAGCCCCCCCCCCCCCCCCCCCCCCCCCCGAACAAAAAGGAAAGAACGTGTTGTTTTCCACCGCGCGCCGCTTCCATGCACGGTGCACCGGAAGCAGATGAGGAACGTTACCGTTGTAGCTGTGAGCACGTACTGCAGCACGCACCGTGTTTTTCTAGCTTCTAGCTCGGTGCCTAATCTGAGCGATATAACGCTGCGATCTTTATCAATGTCGCGGTTATGAACTGTGAGCCCCCGAAGTCTTTCGCACAAGCGTAATATAGTCACGATAGTTGTTGGTATTTCATTCTGTACGTGTCCGTGAATTCGCTGCTGTCTTAATACTGTGAATATGGCGGAAGGCGGCCACTACTACAATGGTAAGTGACTCTAATGTAGACCAACGCTTGTTTGAATCCCTTTATCTTTAGATCCTGATTCCTTTTCCGTGAGGAGAGAGGTCAGAAACAGCGGTTGTTCATTCGTAGGAGGTACAATCATATGTTGGGCTTCAGTTTTGCCAATGAGGAATGTGTTTTAACCCTCTTAGCAATGCCCTTCAATACAACAGAAGGATAAAACCTTATAATGTTGACTGGTGCTCAAAAAGTGATCGATGCATTGTTGTTACTTTTATTATCATATAATGTTAACATATAATGTTAACATTATATACAAATATTTCAGTATGATGTAAGAACAGTAGATGCTATATTGCTGTAGAGCTATAACCTAAGCTCTCATTGCCTCTTCCAGAGCATGACGACAGGGCTGGGGCACCATACCGCGGCCGCAAAGGCCGGGGGTCCCACAGGGCCCGGTCCTATAGTGATGGGCCCCGCAGGGACAGACAAAGGGGCGGTCACCCAGGCAACTTCGGGGGCCCCGGACCACGATCCAGACTTGACGACATGGACGGGGATGTAACCATGAGCGACAACTCACAGGACAGCACCTCCCAGCGCAGGTTGTAAGTGTGTCATTATAATCAAACGAAGTAATATCAAAGTCCAAGACATTTGACTTTTGGCAAGCCAAATGTCTGAAGTCCTGTGTGAATGTGTGTTTGACCACTGTCTGCCCCCCCCCCTCAGCAAGCCGTACAGCAGGCCCTATCGCAGAGGAGATGGCCGCTTCGACAGAGACCGTCGAGGAGGCAGGGGAGGAGGTGGATATAAAGGAGACAGGGGAGGAGGAGGAGGAGGAGGAGGAAACTCCGGTGGAGGAGGAGGGAAGAACCGGACAGGCTGGTACAAAATCACGGTTAGTGTTAATGGACCAGGTGGCCATAAATCAGGTTGGGATCAAGTGCAAAAAGGTTGCTGAGACTTTGTTTCTGTTTTTCCAGATACCACACGGAAGAAAGTACGACAAGAAATGGCTGCTGACGGCGCTCCAGAACATCTGCTCCGTGCCCTTCAACGCCGTACATGTGAGTAGCTGCACTTGAATATTGTAGTTTTTAGGGTTTGTCCATCTGTGTCAGTGTTTTCCCTAGGGTGGAGCAGCAGGCCTGGTGGGGTTGCCACGCGCGCCAATCGTGCACAGAAACATTGTTATCTCTGTGAGGGAATCTGTCGTTGTCTTCGATTGTTTGCGTTCAAATGTATATTCGCTAAACCGGTTAAAGAATTAAGACAATTTGTGGAAACACAAATCTGCGTGGCACGGCACGGTTCGGTACGGCCAAAGGTGCCAATGGAAAAACGCCATAAGTGTCCGAAAAGCTTAAACTATACCGTGGCGCTAATAACGCCACAGGATGTGTGGAGCTCGTTCTGGGCAGCCGTTGATTTTGATGTTCGCGTCCGGGAGAGGGTTAAGCTTATCGGACACCTATAGTATAACGCCGCTCTACGCGTCCACACACACCTCGCCATTGTGACAACGAAAAGACCGCTACATGCGTTAGAAGCTGAGTGGAATGTTCCCAAACTGTTTGGCACATAGGATTTCACTCTTTGTTTTCTCTTAATTGCTCTCATCTCTTATTTCAGTAACTGTGATAAAATGGCATCAATTACTAGGTTGACAATCATAATTTTCTTGGCCTGGCGGGGGTTCTCATTGGCTTGGCGGCCTGCCAGGCCTGTACAATTATAAGGGAATCACTGGGTGTTAGATTTTTTTTTTAAGAAAAAGTCCCAAAATGGAAAAAAGCTGATCCCATGTGGGTAATAATAACAAATCTTCTGACATTTTGTTATTTTCCTGCAGTACAATGTTGACAACTACAGGGCCCATTTTTACGTGGATGATGTCGCTACGGCTACCGCCCTACACAAATGTTCCCACAAGATCACAGACACAGACGGCTATAAGGTAGGCTGAAGTGATGCAGACTAGTACCAGCTGTCTACTAGGTTTTTAATAAGCCGCGCAAAAATTAAACTACTTTCGGATCCAGTTTTAATGGGTTTGGATTGCTTCGGAGCTGATCTGTGCATCACTTGTAATATACAGCTAATGTGCGGCCGGTTCTGTGCATCAAAGTGCAACTGGCGACCTAATTTGTGATGGTCTTTCACTCGGACATGTGTTCTGCCTCAGGTGGAGGTCCATATGAACGCAAGCGCCCCTCCATCCTTCCTGCAGTCGGACCTGAAACCTGAACACTTGGAACACTTAAAGGTGAGGCCCCTTAACAGATGCGATGCAAGGATCTTCTATTTATAATTGAATACACTGTTGATTTGACTGATTTGTAATATTATGTTTTAACATTTGTTAAAATCGTCCCAAGCAATGCATGGCAAAGCGTTTTGACGGCTCCCAGCAAGCGCTGGACCTAAACAACCTTCGGACAGACCCAGGTGAGCAGGCACTGTGCAGTGGCAGATCCAAATCAATTGAATATCCATTCATTATTTTCCAAATCCTTTGCCACAAATTACATGGACATTGAGAGTAATTTCCATTCCAACACTATTGCTAAGATGCTACAAATCATCGAGATTCCTGCTAATCCTACCCTGTCATTATGCATCTCAAGAGCTGATCTCCCAGAACATTGAAGTCATCCTGAACAGGAAGACGAATATGGAAGCTGTCCTCAAGATTATCGAAGAGAACATTCCAGAAGTAAGGGTCAATGCGAGGAACCATCTTGTTATCTTTTGTTAATTATTGATAGAAGAAAAAGCCCCTCACATCCAAAAAGGTCTAACGTGATCACCTCTCTCGTTTGTTAGTTGGTGTCCTTAAACCTGAGCAACAACCGCATCCAGAAGCTCGACGAGTTGACCAACCTGATTGGCAAGGTGCCCAACCTGAAGACCCTCAATCTGTCCAACAACGAGGTGGGATTGAATGACACATTGGACTTGGGCTATTACAGTATTTAAGATGGCCCAGAGAAACTTTATTAGCATTACGTTTTTTCAAGATGACCCCAATTTATTAAAGCATTTTAAACAATCGAGCATTTCCCAGTGAAGCATGTACGTTGTCTAATGGAATCAATTGGTGGTCTTCAGCTGAAGTCGGACAGAGAGCTGGACAAGATCAAAGGGCTGAAGCTGGGGGAGCTGTGGCTGGAGAGGAACCCTCTGAGCAACATCTACAAGGACCAGGCCTCCTACATCAGGTCAGTCAGACCTCGCACAGTTTTTGGGACGGGGCGTGGGGGCATATATGTTAAGGTTAGGTCTAAATGATGGGCTTGGTTGGAGCTGCAGTTGTGGGTCGTGATAAGAGATCCAGTCCTAACCAGGAACTCTTCGTATACGTAGGAGACAGGGAGGATCCTGTTGATGAGCCGTTCGGCATCCCATTTAACGCTTCTTATTCCTCAGCAAAGGGGCTTTTGCGTGCGTGTGTGTGGAGGCAGGCATGCACCCGTGATTGGAATTCAGTCCCATGTTCACTAGTCTTGGGCCTTGCCATGCGATTACCACATTCTTTCTAACCTTTCCTGTTTGCTAACATTCAGCTGTAATAGGTGCTAAAAAAAACATGAAGACCGTTCACTACGCAACAACTGTTTTTCTATTGAATTGTATGTATTACTTTAAAGTATCAATGTGAAGCGGTTCCCAGCATACCACGGCTAGTTGACCTACCAGACTTCTTCTAAAAAGTGCTTATCCCACCACAAATAAAGTTTAGTGTCAATCTTTGAAATAAATGTAGAATATGTTAACGCTATCAATCCTCACCACAAATTAGTGGTGTATGCAGGTTAACTCGAAAACCATCCCTTGTGGAGTTCTTTAAGTACAAAGAAGGTTGATTACGGGAGAGGAGGCATACCAGCGCATGTGTCAGAATTGACTACAGTTTGGACCAATCAAACTAAACGTCTACTGGTGAGTGACAGCCACTGACTGATTGTTTCCCCTCCCCTCGTGGCATCTTTGCCCAATCGGCATCCTGCAACAGGCCAGTATGGAAGGCTGGTTAGCCTATGACGGGTAAGATCCCACCTTGAAATCCCGGGACAACCTAAGGCAGGCACAGTCACGATTACTTGGCCAAGTCACTGTGAGCGCTGACTCACCTGATCATAAAGTGACCAGAAGACTTGGAAGAGATTAAACCATTACAGGAAAAGCCATTGGGTTGAGAGGTGGAGGAGGGGACATGTGTCAGAATCGGAACAAAAATGTGATGAAGAGCCAAAAGGAATTCCGCAAATTGATCTTTCAGTTGAGGATCTGTGGCTTATAACAAATGACACTGCAACTCTCTGAACGCAAAGGCATGAGAGCATTTGTGGCAAATATCCAAACCAAAGAAGAATATTGGAAAATAATTATATACGGAAACTGAGAAACTGTATTGCCTGAAACGCCATCAAATGAAACCAAACGTGCGCATACTTTTGGGGCTGGGGCCCATATATCCACCCAATATTGGTTGCACATCCACTAGAGATCGCTGGCCAGTTGTAGACAAGCATTTCTATCACAATTGCCCACTGCCTGTAATGTAAGCTAAAGGCTTGGGTCCAAAACGAAATAGTAGACCTCTAGGAGCTGAAGCTTCCTGTTTAGTGCAGGTACCAACAAAAAAGTGGTGCGCGGGTTTTGGTTAGAGAATCGGACTCTTGCAAATGTTGTTATTCAACAGTAAAAGGCCAAAGTGGGGGAAAGCTTTGGTACTGGTGGGAGCCGACTCACCTCGTGACTTCACGTTTCACCCTTCTCACCCTCGGGGCTGTTTGGGTTACTCTCCAAAGGTCACCAGTAGCCATCCAACATGCTTACCTAGTTTTGTCAGTCAGGAGTGTGCGTTTGCGTGTGTGCTTTTATCCTTGAGCCTTGAGCTCTTCTCCAACATATCGGCCCGACTTCAGGGGATGGAGGGCCGCATGGCGTCTTTAACCACAACCACCTTTCTCCCCCCCCCCCCCCCCCCCCTTAGCACTGCAAGCTATGTGAGGCAGTTATCCTTTCTAGTTTCCAAGCATCGTGTGTGTCTGGGTGTGTGTCTGTGTGTGCGCGTGTGCCTGGTGTCCTGCCTGGTCTGGTAAGGTGAGTATATATGTCTGGTAAGTACACTTTATGTGGGATGTCGGGCAGTGCACAAATTAAACGTGCACGAGCAAGGAAATTGCGCAACTTGAAATGCGTACTAGTACTTTGACACAGTGTCACAATAACATGTGTAACATTTTGTCATTAAATATTTTCAACCTTGTTTAACCACATTGTGGCATGGTCTAGGGTTGGGTGATATAAAAATGTTCAGCCTATTAAAACCTCTTTCCAGAGCATTGTGGTTTACGGTTAAACAGTAAAAAAAGAAAGAAATGTATTGGATAATGAAGCGAGATTGCATCTTAGAACGTCTGTTTCCAATGTCCAATGAGCTGCTACGATCTCTTTTACTACTGGGTGGAAGCAAGCGTCTGCAAATCCCTTTTTTTTCCCCCATTCTTGTTTCATACATAATGAATCTATTAGCAAATCCAGTAGATGGCTACTAGGCAGTTTGAATAATAGGCTAGTAATGAATTGTGAGCTTCATAATAACTTGTGTTAGTTGGCCTATGAGTCAACAAGAAAATCAAGTGGTTTCTCCGAGGGATGGAATGACATAGCCAGCCAGCTTGAGAACACCAATGGCATCGTATTTCTTTTTTTCCTCCTCCGTATTCTACATGAATGGCGATATAGTTCAAGACATAATCTTTCCTCCCTCGTTCGCACTCATCTTAACTGCTTTTTAAGGTCAAGGAGTAAGAAAGAGATCCGCCAACATTTTACACCTGGCTTCCATCAATATTTATAAAGCCTAAGCCTTTTGCACATATTGATCATGAAGCTGTAAAGGTAGGGGTAATTTGGGGAAAAGAAAATGGGGAATTCAAGCTGACGTTCATGTGAGGATGGGGGGGGGGCCTTCACATTAGTCTTTTTAACCAGCTCACTCACGGCGAGAGCGCTAGCTGCCCTTTCGGAGCCTTCACTATCCTAGGCTTGTGCTCAAGCCAAGTAGATGCACCCCGCTGACTGTAGATCCACATAGTCGCTGACTGGATGACGTCAGATCAGACTAGCCTCAAATAACCGCAGCGGGCAGTAGGCACGAGCCCAGGTCAGTGGCAGTTAGACAAATTCAAATGTGTGAAAAGAATGAAACAAACACTTTACGATACGGTATTGACATGGAATATATTTTACACAACCGGAATATACTTTTCGATCTGAAAATCGCCCAACCCTAGCATTGTCTTACATTGTTGTTAATGTTTATGACATTAGCATGTTAAGTAGTATGTAAGCAGGTATGGCTGGATGTCTGTTAAGGTAAGATGTCTTGCCCCGTCAAGCTTAGTTGCTATAACTCTTGACTTTTGTGTTTGTTCCTGTAATACCAGTGCCGTGCAGCAGAGATTCCCCCGACTCCTCAAATTGGTAAGCGTGGCCATTTTCTCCCCCTTGTGGCGCTCTTTTCAAGGTTTTGGGCGGATGACGTAGATGCAGAAATACATAGAATTTGTCGTCATTACAATGCCTGACATTATTCACCGCGTCACGCCATGGCTCTCTTGTGGTTCTTACTGTGTTGCCCCAACCAAATCGAATCCTTTTTTTTGTTGGTAAGGACGGACAAGATCTCCCACCACCCATTGTGTTTGACGTGGAAACGGCCACCGTCATCCCCACCTGCAAGGTGAGACACTGCACTGAGGTGCCCTCTGTTTGACGTGCGCAGATCTTTTATTGAAGGCACAGAAACCTTCCAGAGGGCACACTGCGACTGTCCCAATAGGTTGGACCCCTGCTGTCTTTTGTTTCTTTTTATTTGACCCTTTCAGAGAACTCCAGAACAGGGCCTGTCGCTGACATACCCTTGTGGTAAAATGTGTCAATATAAAATTATATATTTTATTTTCATCCATTTACAGGGCAGCTGTTTTGGCTCTGACGAAATCAAGGCCATCATCCTACGCTTCCTGCAGCAGTGAGTCTCTGTTCACGCTGCGGCTGGTTTACCGACATTGTTAATATCTCACCCTGGTCCATGTTATTTGTTATGGTTGTATACATACGTCCATATGGTTGTGTTCCAGGTATTACAGCATCTATGACTCTGGGGACAGACAGTCCCTTCTGGACGCCTACCACGACGGCGCCTCCTTATCTATGATGACACCTTATTCTACTCAAAACCCTTCCAGGTACAAAATGATACCGACCTACTTCAATTCAAACAAGATGCATATTTGAATAAGAGAACACCCGTTTCTGACACCACCATGTGGCCACCAGCAGGACAGGTTGACCTTAACCTCTTGCTCTCTCCACAGGAGCAGTCTGGGAGAGTACCATAAAGACAGTCGCAACCTGAAGAGGGTCAAAGACACTAGTGAGTCTACTATGCACACCTGACTATTACACTGAAAACAGAAGCTTATCCTTTAATG
Source organism: Lota lota (assembly GCA_026745465.1). Classification (NCBI taxonomy): domain Eukaryota; kingdom Metazoa; phylum Chordata; class Actinopteri; order Gadiformes; family Lotidae; genus Lota; species Lota lota. The sequence goes on from JACYXH010000509.1 coordinate 56,531, forward strand.
TTTCGTCTACCCATTGTCTGTTCCACATTTGGAGCACACGTGTGCATTGCGTTTCTCCTCATCCAAGAACATTTGTGTATTTTTCCCTTCACTTGATATTACTTTTGTGCGTACATACAATTCGTATAATTTTATTTATTTATTGATTTTAGATTACGTTCCAATAGACTATGTGGCAAGGTAAAGCGATCCATGTGTCCATGTAGTTGAGGTGTTGATATTGACTACTGTTGTCATTTCATGTTTTTTCTGAAGAGCATGGGCTACAAGGCCAGACAGAGTTTGGGCAAGCGCTTAGAGCGCAGTGCCTCGAAGGAATGGTTTAGTATAGTGGGCGTCCATAGACCATGCCTCACATGCATCTGGAAACACACACACACACACACACCTCAGAAAAGCCCACACACATCTACAGCCACGCATCATTGTGATGGCGGTCAACCAGCCAAGAGCTGTGGCCACAGTCTTGAATAAAGAAGACACACAGAATCTGTGTGTGCAATCTGACCGATGCCCACTCCGCATGTATGAATCCTAGTCATCTTTATTCTAGATAAAGTTATTCTACATCCTCCCATACAATTATATCACATGCCTGTGCTTATTAATACTATTTTGTTTATTATTATTGTTGTTTAACGGATATAAGAATATAATTATATTAATGAAATCCGACTGCAAAAACTGTATTATAACAATAGTTTATTTAAAAATGTAACTGTAATCATTAGTCAAAGCCACAGAATAGAGAGAGATTATTTGACCAAACACAAGTCACTCGACTACGTCTAAGTCTGGACCACTTGTAGATTTTGTGAATATCTAGGAGAACATTCTAAATATGGTTCTTGCATGAGGCCCATTGTCTTGTATGTGTGTACGTAGATGTATTTGTATGAGTTTCTGAGGATTTTCATATCTCAATATTTCATATTCAATTTATTGTGATATATCCCAGCGTCTTTAACACTTTAAGGTTTCACTGATTATATTTATATTGTGTATTCTTTTTACTTTTGTGTATATGCATATTGTTCTCTATTTATATCAAGAAATGTGATTCCTATTCAGTTTTCACTGTTATGTTTCTGCCTTTGGGTGCAGGGCCTGCGACACTATCCCTTGGGATGAATAAAGTGCTAATGATAGTCTGAATAACCCCTCCTCTGCCCCTGCAGCCATGCGCTTCCGTCTGCTGAAACACACGCGGCTCAACGTGGTGGCGTTCCTGAACGAGCTGCCCAAAACACAGCACGACACCGCCTCCTTCAACGTGGACGTGAACACCTACACTGTACGTTCTACCGCTGGTTAACTTGGCACTGTGTCGCCCCTCGTTGTTTCAAAGTAGCATGATCACGTCGCGTCAATATCAGCCTTTTATGAATGGCTGGGCCAGCACCTGCTGTAGCCAATCAGAGGGCCTGCACGCCTCAAGCGAGGTTTAGTTTCTATGCTTGAAAATCGGCAACATTATATTCAACATAACTGGTTTCATAAAAATAACATGTCAACTAGTGCTGTGGTCAGTCTCTCTGTAATAGCCTTTAATGGTAGGGAGATGAATGACCATAGATTAAATCAAGAAATTGGCACTGTGAACTGCATTGTGAGCTCCACCTCTTTCACCAAGTTATACTTCAACACATAGCGCTAGAAAGTTAAATACCTGCTTATTTCTAGACACTTTCAACTAGACTGGTTTCCTGTTATTCCCTGCAGCGGCTCAAAATACAAGCGATGCAGTATTAAATGGAGGGGTAAAACGAGAAAATGTCTTTGTAGGGGATTCCTTGCTCGGTTACTCTTGATTCATTTTTTTTCTTTTGCTTTCTTCTGTAGACTACCTTGCTCTCATTCACAGTCAGTGGAGTGTTTAAAGAAGGTCAGTACTCTGCTACCAGACTTTCAAAGTTGGGATTATATGTAATACTCTCAGGTGTATATGTTGTCTATGAGTGAAAACATGACTGTTTTCTGTCTGTCATAGTGGAAGGTAAATCGCGAGACTCCACCATGGCCTTCTCTCGAGTGTTTGTCACGGTCCCTGCTGGCAATTCAGGGTAAGCCTAAGCATAACGTTTTCTATTGACTTCCTTCCTTCCTGCTACGTGCCTTGTGTCTATATTGAATGTTGATCTAGAAACGACATGTTTTACAAAAAGCGTAAAACGTATAACAAAATGGCCCCCTTCATCTAGTCTTCTGTGTCATGTAAATCAAGGTATTCACCTAATGGTGGAACACGAATATCAATAACACAACAATGTGTTTGTTGCCCTTAACACAGATTATGTATAGTCAACGACCAGCTGTTCATCCGAATGGCCACGACAGAGGAGATCCGTCGGGCGTTTGTTGCCCCTGCGCCCACTCCTTCCTCCAGCCCCGTGCCCACCCTCACAGCCCCCCAGCAGGAGATGCTGTCGGCCTTCTCCCTCAAGTCTGGCATGAACCTCGAGTGGTCCCAGAAGTAAGTAGAACTATAAGTTAGGCAACGTTAGGCATATCTATGTACATGTTGGTGGGAATGCTGGAAAAACATAGACATACGCTCAGGCTGTGTGGAAGAAAGTAGTGAGTTTCTCACTATAGCATGTCTGTACATGCAAAACTCGATGTTAAATAAACAGAGGTTTGAATTTAATAACCGTGTAATGTTAAGTATATCGGATCAGGACAACCCTTAACAATATTTCCGACCTCATTTGGGACGAAAACTTCAATTGTCATGACTTAATGAAAGATGATTGTTTCGATATCTGCTGGCCCTGATTGGTACTGAAGCCATTCAAATGCTAATTCAAATGCTATGGTGTCTTTTCTTTGCTAAAGGTGTCTTCAGGACAACGAATGGGATTTCAACAGAGCTGCTATGATCTTTACACAGTTGAAGGTAGCCTGACAACTCTTCTTACTTTATGTTGTAATTGTGTGATTGTCTTGTCGACAAATGACATCAAGCTAAATTATTTCCTTTTCCTTTTTTTTTTTTTTTAGACGGATGGCAAGATCCCAGATGTCGCCTTCATAAAGTGAAGCTGTTATCCAAGGAGAATAGTGACATTGGTTTCAAGCAAAGAGCTCTATTTTCTATGGCTTTTGTTCTAGCCCCATCCTTTTGTCTGTTAAATGGACTCTATTCATACCGAGAGACATATTTTGATTGCTTTGTTTTAATGAACAATGTCACCGCTGACTGACCTAAATCTTATAATAAAATTTTGGTTGTTATTGTTACCTTAGTCTTTCTGTGTTATTTTGTATACAATGCCATTTCATGGTTTCATGTAAATAAAATATTAAAATACAAATAATGTATCTTATCATTCCACAAGTTGCCTAATTTACTAAGCTTCATGAGCTACTGTCGCATGAGCAATACAGAGGTAGGGAGTACTATTTTAATTTTGTTTTTTAAATGAAGTCTACGCATTTACTAGCGCAAGTAGACTGACCATAGATCATAGTAAATTGAGAAGTAGTGTCAGCTCCGGCATCAAGTTTTCTGTGGTGGGTCTGGTCTTCAAGAACAATGCGGGTGTCAGGACAGCTACAATCCCCTTCAGGATTCGCGTTGCTGTCGCCGTGGATGTCTCCCCAAATAATCGGAACATGTGCACCATGGAGCATGCCAACCGGTAGCTTCACCATCCGGTTATGGGAACAGGAGGCCTACCAAGCCTGAGCCAGAGAGGCTAAATGACGACACCGCTTTTGGCCTACCGAATGTTCCACTATAGGAAACTTAATAAAACGCCAGTAGTGTATATTAAGACTAAAAATATACGTAGACATCAACCATAGACCTACAACCGTAAGGTTGTACAGTATAGACATGCACAGTAAAAAGGAGAATTACACATACATTTAAAGCAGATTGGATATAGAATTGCGAATATATATATACGCTTTTCTTTATTTTTTATTAAATACATAATACAAATCGACTTTGTATTTTTGAGACCTTACAAAGATGGCGTACTTCAGAGTCTCTTCCGGAAGTGGGCACGCTGGCGTCATTACGCACCGTTGTTTATCGTACCTACAGTTCACGTATAACAATAAACAACCCAGAAACAAGGGATACGCGTAAGGACTTGTCGCTTGAATTCGAGACAGATGTTGTAGAAAATATGAACTTAAACAACAAATAGCAAGTGTACCATCTTGTAAAATCCGGCTGGATTCTTCACGGTCCTGACACAAAGGATTTTCGAGTTTTGGTGTCAAGAAATAACAAGACTTACGGTTCACCCCCTTCCTTAGCCCCTCTTTAGCTAACCGTAGCTCAGTCTTTGCTTGCACACTTTTGTTTGGTTTGTTATGCAGTTGCCAGAGGACTGTTCTCGCGTTTGTTCTCCTCTGCCACCTCTTTGTTCCCTCACTCCGCTGTCTCTGGCCCTATGTCTCGCTGGCTTTTCCCTTGGTCAGGCTCAATCAAGAAGCGGGCCTGTCGGTACCTCTTGCAACACTATCTCGGCCACTTCTTGCAAGAACGATTGAGTTTGGATCAGTTAGGTTTGGACTTGTACAATGGCAGTGGTGTCATCAAAGACATCAACCTCGACGTTTGGGTGAGTTGGCGTTGAAAGAAGCTGTCAACTTTCCAGCACACACTCCTAAATGTGTTTGTCGAACTCGTGCACCCCTTGACTATTTCGCAATTGGAGTCGAGTTCATCAACAGTCTTCAACGTCATGTGTGTCTCACTTTTACAAACTCTTGGAACAGCAGTTAGAAGAAACAGCGACGAATAACAATTTCAGAGTCGCTCCAGTTGTTATTGTTTTCTTACATTTACCTACTGTACCTCAATCGTAGCTCGGTTGTCCAGCACCATGATCGAAAACACATGACATTAAAACGTCCACCATTCCGGTTTTGTTTGTACTCTTAATAGGCGGTTAATGAGTTCTTGGAATCTCTCGGTGCCCCTCTGGAGATTGTGGACGGATTCGTGAGCAGCATAGCGGTGACCATTCCCTGGCAAGCCCTTGTGACAGATCACTGCACTTTAGAAGTAACTGGACTTCAGATAACATGCCGACCCAAGTATCGAACCAGTAAGTCACCTGGCAACCCAAACGTGTTATGTCTCTCGCTCCCTTTTCCCCTAATGGAAGACAGGACGCAGGCTCTGAAGCATTATATGCATGGACACTTTAATCTAAATACACTGGTTGACACTTGGGCTCACGGCCCATACTTCATTTCAGTTTTAATATCACTGCTGGTACTCATTCGGATTACATTGGTTGACTGATCAATTATTTGTCTTAATAAATAAATGAATCAAACCCAATCAACAAATAAATGTCAAAACAAGAGAAAGATATTTATTTGATACCAGCTTGTCCAACCAAATGAGCTCAGAGAAAATATTCAGTGGCAATAAAGCAAATGGTTATATAGTGATGTGACTCTTCTTTCATTGTAATTCTTGTCTTTCATAGCCACAATCCCAATGATAAATTGCTGAATGCTCTTTGAGAGTGGATTTGTGCTTGTGCTCAGGTGGGAGTTGGGACTCCCAGGGATGGTCATCGAGTATGACCTCCAGCATGCAGCTGGCTCAGGAGTGTCTGAAGGACCCCCCAGAGACGTCCGAGGAGCCACCGGCGCCGCTGGAAGGGCTTGAGATGTTTGCACAGACCATTGAGACAGGTGACTAAATCTGTGTTCAAGGAGTGGTTCCCCGCAGAACTTTGCAGGTTGGTGTTCCAATGTCCAGATGGTTCAAATGAAGAGACGCCAACAGCCTGAAGAGAATGATTATATCAAACTTAAGGCACAGCACCAACTCTGGTGAAACATATATATTTTATTTTTATTTTATTTTATCGTCTCTCATTTCTGAGTGATGTTGCTTAGTACAAAGTGTGGCAATCCTGGCAGATTTTTGTCCAAAACATCTCTAAAGCACAACTTCCTGTTTTGTCATAACATTTCTCCCAATTATCATCAGAGATCTGATGACTTCACACTAAAGCTAGGGTAGGCCATTTAGAGAAACCAGCGAGAGTGAGCTATATTTTGACAGTATCCAACCGAAGAAATCCCACCCATCCCTTCAGGCCTCCCTCCAAAGCCACCCTCTGCAAAACACCTGACTAGCTCGCAAGCTTTAGCAATAAGTCTGCCTATCCTTGTGGAAGACTCCGGTCATGCACAATCAGTGCAAGGGCAGGTAGCCGGGTAGGTAGGTACACACAAAAATGCTTCTAAAATAAATTGCCTACCCTACCTTTAAGGCAGCGTACAGATAGCTTTTTGGTAAGGATATCATTTTCTTTACATGTATGAAATGGTGCCTACGTTGCTATGATGTCTGGCTAAGCACCATTTGCAAACCTTGACACATGGCTGTCTCGCTTTCTGTGTATGTGTGTGTGTGTGTGTGTGTGTGTGTGTGTGTTTGTGTGCGCGTGCAGTCCTCCGTCGCATCAAAGTCACCTTCGTGGACACCATCGTCCGCATCGAGCACCAGCCCCTGGACCTGGAAACGGGCGTCGCCTTAGAGATGCACATCAAACGGTAAGCCCCTCCGTCAGAATGTGGGTAAGAGGAATGGTTTTTGTTTCGTAATTAATCCCATTTTTCTTCTTCACCAAATTCTACCGACACATTTTCAGTATAATGCAACCCTCCATTTGAGGAACATCCTGAAATACCCTAAAACAGCAGCTCCAATTTAACCACAGATGTCACAGCAAGTGATTGCAGGGGGAAATGGTGGCCTAGTGTCAAATTTCACGCTTAACCTCCCCTCCTAAAGCCTCCCAGAAGACGAGGAGAAGATGCTATCTCACTGTCAAGTTTAGACAAATGTGCTCCGGCATGGCTCCATGCACTGCCAAAGTGTCCCCAACAGTATATACTCTGGGCCTGTAATCACATGGCTGGTCATTAGAAAAAGATGTTGCATGTCATTGCATTGTTTCCGCCATAGGTTTCCCTTCTGGGCCACATGTGATTCTAAACCTGAGTCTGACATGTGTGTCCTAACAGCCAAGCAGGATGGAGAGGGCTAAACCTTAAATGTAGGTGGAGGGGAGGGGTGGTGATCAGTTCCTCCTTAAGACTGCTCTGACCACCATGGGAGAAACTTTATTGGGTGACCATATTTTTTACTACTGTAAGTTTACCACAATTCAGCAAAAGTTAGATCAGAAGTAGTCTATCCCCATAATTATGCTGTGCAGCTGTAATTCTAGTGGGCTGGTGTTGTCACTTAAGTCAGCTGACGTCTGTGTGAAATGTCCACCTAGTCAGATCACTCTATAAATCACACTCCCCCCACCTTCCCCTTAAGCACTATCCACCAGCTTTATGAGTAGTGGCAGAGGCAAAAGGTTGTTAAGAGTTGTGGCTAGTCACCAGATGGCCATGTGGACTACAGAATGGGATTCTTTGTAGGTGTGATAGGAAAAGCATTTTGTTAATTTAGTTGTAAATGTGACCCAGTTCCTCTGCTTTGATGATATGAGGGGGGTTGCACATTTCAGCCTTAGTGTTTCTGACCATTTAGATCCACAATCTGTTACATGCATACAGAAGTGCACATAACGACATGAAACTGAATAGCAACAATGAAACTGAATACCAATAAATGACAAGAATTAGGTCTTCCCACATTGCAGCAGTTCAGCTTTAACCTAATTGTTTACTAATGTTAAGTTATTAATTCTGCATGTTGGTACAACAGATGAGCCATTGCTGTGTGTGTGTGTGTGTGTGTGTGTGTGTGTGTGTGTGTGTGTGTGTGTGTGTGTGTGTGTGTGTGTGTGTGTGTGTGTGTGTGTGTGTGTGTGTGTGTGTGTGTGTGTGTGTGTGTGTGTGTGTGTGTGTGTGTGTAGGCTAGAGTACTGTGACGAGGCGGTGCGGGAACCAGCCAGCCAGAACGCTGTGCCTGTGGACATCCACCAGCCCCCGGCCTTCCTGCACAAGATCCTTCAGCTCAGCGCCGTGCAGCTCTTCTACGAGAGCACTGGCACACACCAGGTGGGACACCTATACGGCCTTCCTTAGGTTGTGTAAGCAATCTGGATTATCTTCTTGAGATGGACAGCTGTCACCTGTGTGGCCACCATAGCTCTCTCTCTCTCTCTCTCTCTCTCTCTCTCTCTCTCTCTCTCTCTCTCTCTCTCTCTCTCTCTCTCTCTCTCTCTCTCTCTCTCTCTCTCTCTCTCTCTCTCTCTCTCTCTCTCTCTCTCTCTCTCTCTCTCTCTCCTCTCTCTCTCTCTCTCTCTCTCTCTCTCTCTCTCTCTCTCTCTCTCTCTATATATATATATATATATTGAAATGGATCAACTTACATTGGGTATTGCACTAAATGACTACAATGAAATTACATTGGTTTTCCGTTAGGAACCTCGTTCGCATGGTAGGTGTATTTAGGTGGGGTAGGTGTAATTACTTAAAATAACTCAAATTAATTGGATGACTTGAATAGTCTGATTTGTGGTGGGGACAAGATTCGAATGGCACGCTTGGTTTTGAGTGGGCTGTATCTGTGAAAGACGTAAAGAGGCAGAGAATGGGAAGAGGCACCATGTGGCAGGCTCTTTGTGTGACGACGCTACAGCCTACTGGTCACTGACTCTTGATTATTTTGATCCCTGTCCACTCAGGGTTCTTCAGCCACTGACCCCCAAGGCTCTGCAGCTGCTAGTGAAGGAGAGGAGGAGGAGGAGGAAGAGGAGGAGGAGGACGATGATGAGGAGGAAGATGAGGGGGAAGAAGAAGAGGAATCGCCCCCCAAGGCGCCCTCTCGCCCCGCCCAGCAGCCCCTCCTCATAGGAAGCTGCTCGGGCTTCATCGAGACCATGGTCAAAATCAAACAGAATGATATGCTGCCCGGACCAAAGGTGTGCTTGTGTGTGTTGTTTTGCATTGGAGCCAGCATGTACGATTGTACGTCTTATCTCTCATGTCCTGCCACCTGTCACTGTGTTTATTTATTTTTTATGTCGTGTGTGTGTCCATGTCCATCAGTTGGAGCTGGATGGTAAGGTGGGCTGCCTCCACCTGCTGCTGTCCCCGGATCAAATCATCCACCTGACAGACCTGATGGCCGCTCTCTGCATAGACACCGGTAAGGACAAGAGACCCTCCACTCTGATCTTCTGATCTTGTATTATATTGCATTTTTTATACATTCATTCTCTTAGACTGAGCAAATTTAAAAGAGCCAACCGTGTTTGTTATGGTAGCCCCCATCTTGAGTAAAAGAGCCAACCATGTTCATTAGGGTAGCCCCCATCAATAATGTCACTAATGCCGTCAGTTATGTACACAATAGCTAAGGTAAACAAAAAAAGGTAAGTACACAAAAAAAGTACACAAACACTGACGCCCATCCACGAGCGTACCTGTTTAATAATTGACCAGATAGAATAATGGTCGGCTTTGACACCTCTCCCACCCAACTTGTCGGGAACACAAGCTAGCAATGTTTGCCAACATTCCTGTTATGAGGAGGTTGTATTCAAGTAGCTGTATGCCATCTGACGAGTTGTTCCTGTTCGATTTGCCCTAGTTTGATTGCATACATCCAAATGTGCTTAAATACACACAGTGACAACTTACTACTGGACTGGACTTTGTAAAGGGATAACAGGGTCACCTACATTGCAGGCCTGGCTTCGAATACTCCTTTTTCTGCTTTGTGTAATGTTTAGAAGTATTCCTAGAGCTTTCCCTGTGATAACGCTATAAATCCGGGATATTTTCTTAAATCCAGCGCCGTGCGTCCTCTGTCGTTAGCATTTACACAGGTGCACTTTGTGTGAGACATTGGTCTTCCTTTCTCCTGCATGTTTAAGCTTCTTCTTTGTCACACCAAACAAATTAAATATCGAAAGGTCAGCAAATACGTAGGCAACTGCAAGGACCAATCAAATCTGCAGTTACTCACGCAGACACATACCCCCTCCTTCCCTTCCTCCCAGAGCCAGAGAGTAAGGGCGCAGGGGTCCACAGTCAGCCCCTGGACCCAGAGGACCTGCGTCTGATTGAGGAGGACCTCAGCAAACAGCTGGACTCCAGCCCCAGGGACCGGGAGTGGGACGAGGAGGCCGACATGGACCCTTTCCTCTGTGGGATGGAGAACGGAGGTGGGATGATGTGGGGGGGGGGGGGGGGGGGGGGGGGGGGGGTTTGTAGTAGGACATCTACAATTGGAAACGTTGTTTCGATGTCGCATCTGAATACATTGGCCCTGTTTACACGAGAGTAATATCTAGATTCTACAACTTTGACATGGGCTAGGATTGTTATTAGATAAAAAAAAAAAAAAAAAAAAGAATCTGTTTATACAAAAGGCACAGCACGCTCACAACCGTCTCAGCCTGTTTACATGTAGGGGCAGTTTATAAGAGATATGAGAGATATGCGCACACACCTACAGGTTTCACATTTGTGGTTTTTCCATGAGTGGACGGGAACGGGGCGACTGTGGTGTGCCAGTTCACATGGCTTTTTGGATAATGCCGCGAATCATGTATTGTGTTGTGTGCAAGGTGTGGTCTCTTGCCCCCCCCCCCCCCCCCCGTCCCTTGCTGTAAATGGCTTGACGACCGGTGTCCTGTATGTGCGCTCACAGACATGTTCTACTCCATGGGTCCCGGGCTGATGAGCATCAGTGTGGCATCTGCACGCTCCGGCAGCGAGCTCTCCGACAGTGACATGGAGTCCTCCACGCTCAGCCTGAACAGCCTTTCACAGCCTGCCCAGGTGCCTGACGCTCTCTCTGTCCACACCCCCTCTTGCCTGTCTGTCTGTCTGTCTGTCTGTCTGTCTGTCTGTCTGTCTGTCTGTCTGTCTGTCTGTCTGTCTAGTCTGTCTAGTCCTTTGTCTTATTGTGCCTCTCTGCATAAAACCATCTGGTGCGCCTAACTATTTGCCAGGTGGTCTTTCTTTCTTTTCTGTCCAAGTCTGTTTGTCTGTTCATCTATGGCGGGCTATATGCATATCAAGATTGTAATTTGAACTACGTATCCTTTGGGATTTACGTGATATTATTGGCATGCTAAAGCTAAAACATCGAAGACCTTTGAAACAGTGTTTCAAAGAGCCAAGTGATCTAATGTTTACCATCTGATTTAAAACCTCTGCAACAGCAGATCAAAACCATTCGTGTGTTGAAGGCTAATGTTGATTATCCTCCTCTCTCCCACCCAGGGCATGTTGGGCAACTATCCCAGACGTTATCCTGTAGCAGGTTCCATATCCAGCCTATCCCAGGCCAGCACTCGCCCCAGAGGTAACCACCTGCCTTTGTTGGGGAGTCTAAATCAGATCAGAATCAGAATCAGAAAAGCTTTATTGCCAAGTACGATTTTTAAACATACAAGGAATTTGTCTTGGTGATGGCCATGGGCCCTTAAATCAGAGCTGAGCAGAGATAAGCTATCCAGATGGACTGGACTAGTTGCATGCAAAAATGCACTAAGTTCCCAAGATGGTCATAGCTGTATATAAATAATGCTTTGGCATCCTTTTTTTATTTTTATATATCGCAGTTTGTAGCTATTCACGGTTCCCTCTGTATTATTGATTTTCTACTTTTTATCCATTTGATGAATATTGACAAATCACGCCACACACACAAAATTATAAATAGCTGCTCTCTAGGGCTTGGTGTTCATTATATTCCAATCCAGTATAATAAGGAAATATAGCCCACACACTTTCATATTTCATATTTAATATGAAATATAAATATTATTTATTATAGTTGTGTGCATTTTGCGTATATTTGTCTCAACCTTCGCCATGTTGTTATTGTATGTGTAAAAAAAAGTGCTGTATAAATAAAGCTTTAGTTTCCGAGCCCTCTGCCCTTCCCCCAGGACGCTCCCACAGCGGCCAGTTTGAACCCCTGAAGCCAGACGCCTTGCTGCGCCTGTCGCTGGGTGGCCTCACCCTGACTCTGCTGCAGGAGGACCCGCCCCCGGCGGCCGGCGGCGCCCCCTCATTGGCGCAGGTGTTCTTCCGGGAGTTGGCCTTCTTCAAGGACAGCATGTTCAGCGAGAGGGACTTCCACCACCTCCGGAGGAGCTTCGCCGAGGCCTGCCCTCACTCCAACATCAGGTGGGCGCGCGCACACAAACGCACGCACACAAACGCACACAAACGCACGCACGCACGCACGCAGGACGCCCTGACGCTCGCCTGCTCCTTCGTTTACCCGCGAATATGAGTATTTTTTTTAATGAGGCTGACCCGAACATGTTCGTGCGGTACACTGTGGTACTATGATGTAATAATGTCTCCGCGTCTCCACCCCTAGGCTGACAGGCGCGGCGGTGCAGGTGGCGTGCGAGACGCGGAGCGGCGGACGCCACAGTCGATCGGTGACCTCTGACCTGTCGTTCAGCCGGCTGGAGCTGCTGGAGTGCCTCTGGGGGGACGGAGGGCCCCAGTACTGCCAGGTACCGCGCCTGGTTCCTCTCCCTGTCTGACCCCCACCGGCCATCCATACACAGGAATAATATGCAATGTCTTTTCCTCGGGTCGCACAGCCTGAGTATCGGCACTATGTCTGCCGTCCTACTGTCCATCTTTATCAACGGCCAGAATGAATGAGTAAGCGATAAGATTAGATAAATGTATGTCCTGCTCTCTTCTGTGTGTGTGTGTGTGTGTGTGTGTGTGTGTGTGTGTGTGTGTGTGTGTGTGTGTGTGTGTGTGTGTGTGTGTGTGTGTGTGCGTGTGCGTGTGTGTGTAGTTGCTCCAGTTCCAGAAAGCCGGTCTGTTCACATTGGGTGCTGCCGCCCGACCCTGTGCTCAGTTGCACTACGGCCTCACCGAGAAACAGCAACGCAAGGTACGCTTAAACGCACACTCGCTCGCTCTACTATACCATACAGTCTGTTTATTTAGCATATTACCCCTTATGCTTCAGTGTGTACCACAGAATTTGATTATATTTGTGGTTGTAGCTGACTGGGTGGGGGGGGGGTGGGAGGTACACCCATGCTTACTTCAATTAATTATTAAATAATACCACGTATAAGGAGCTCCACTCCAAATATTTTAATTGCCAAGTAAAATGTGACAACAACAAAAAACACAACACTATATTCAGGTCCATTGATTTACGTTGTGTCAAAAGGAATAACAAAAAAATATATATACAGTGCTCCATTGCTTCACTTAGTGTAAAATAACTGACTAACATATACAGCGAGTGCTCGGTTGCTACACCTTCTCTTATAACTGACTAATATACACAGCGAGTGCTCGGTTGCTACACCTTCTCTTATAACTGACTAACATACAGCGCTCGGTTGCTACACTTTAAGTGTCTGCTCCACAGCCTAGTGGTTGCAGAGTTTGCACCCTTTGTTTGAACATCTTATTTTACGGGGCTTTTGTGAAACCATATTCCAATGCCCTGTCGTCTGGGAAGGCCACAGGACCACCACCCATTTTTGGAGATCCCCAAGCAGCCAGCTTGCGGCTGTGCTGTCTACAAGGCACAGAAGAATAGAAATGAGGTCCCCTTTCCTGAGAAATCTGCTTTTCTGACATGCCCCGCTTCTACGTCTCTCTGCGCTTGCTATCAATCTCCCCTGTTGCTTCTGCCCTCGCTCCCTCAGCAGCATCAATATCTGGCGGTCAATGTTGGCAGTGTAATGTGGTCATATTCGAAAATGCTATTTGTCAGCATATGGCTTTGTTCTAAGTGTGGTTGTGTTTGTGTGTGTGTGTGTGTGTGTGGTTGTGTGTGTGTCTGTGTGTGTGTGTGTGTGTGTGTGTGTGTGTGTGTGTGTGTGTGTGTGTGTGTGTGTGTGTGTGTGTGTGTGTGTGTGTGTGTGTGTGTGTGTGTGTGTGTGTGTGTGTGTGTGTGTGTGTGTGTGTGCGCGCAGGGCAGGCAGCGAGTGGTGCGCCGGGACAGCGTGGTGAAGGTGGAGCTGGCGGAGCTGAGCGCAGAGCTGGACCTGGACGTCCTGAGTCGTCTGGGGAACCTGAGCAGGGCCTTCAGCCACTGTCCCACACAGACCACCCAGCCTGCAAACACACAGGTGCTGACACACACACATTTGTCAACATTGTGTGTTTTTTTGTTGTTGTTGCATGCAATAATGCACTGACATGCCAGGTAAGATGCAATATTTGAAGAAGCACAATGTTTTACAACTAGATACTAAACGCCACGTTGTGATGCCTTTGTAGTAGAGCTCCCTACCACCTACCGCCTTAAATAATATCAACCCTAAAGACCCATCTCCCTCTCTCTATGTCCCCCCCCAGGTCCTCAGCAGCGAGCTGTACTCCACCTTCTCCCTGGCGTCTCCGCACGCCGTCCTGCGCCTGCGCTTCCCCGTGCCGGACCTGCGGCCTCCGCCGGCGCGGCGCCCGCCTACCCAGAAGGCAGTGCGGCAGGAGACCCTGGTGCTGGAGCTCTCTGAGCTAGAGCTGAGGCACCAGGAGGCACCGGACCTGCAGGGGGAGCAGCGGACGCAGCCCCCGGGCCAGAGCCCCGCCGAGGCCCCCCGTCTCACCCAGCTCCTGGAGGCCTCCTTCAGCGACCTGCAAGGTGAGGGCCGAGTACCGTCACTGCCGTCTGTTTTTGCAGCCGGTGAGACGGCTCATATCGGCGTCAGCAGTGGTACCTGGAAACATCTGGGTGGAGCAGAGAACAATGGACTTCTAATGTCTAAATGGCATCGTCTACGACTAAACTTATGTATTTATATTTAATGAGGGCATTTTGGATACAAGTCACTAGGGCGCAGGTAGGGGTTTGGCATCTTACTTCAGAGTGCCAACAGGTGTGCATTAGGGCTTGAACCCAGAAGTGGGAGTCAGACTCTATAACCACTGTGTTATCCTGCAAATGCATAGCCATAGCAGGCTCAAAGAAACGACTGTCAACATCAACTTCTATTGCTCAGTTTACATTAGGTCCTCTGTCAGTTACCTACTTAGCCTCCAGCCAACAACAGCCTTTATTGTTTGCATGTGAGAGCTCTGTAATGAAAGTCAATTTCTTCCTCTCCCAGGGTCCTATGAAGGGTGGGAGGGAGAGTCCTTTCCCTGTATCAGGGTGAAGAAGAACAGTGAATCTCTTCCCAGGTGAGCCACTAGGACATAGCCATGTAGAGAAGTATTCTCTAGACTGAAACGAGGCTAACGCAGTTCAAGTCAAAAACTCTTTAGCTTTTCCACACACAATTTCCCACACGCTTATCTTGACGTTGGACAAGCAAAGTCAAAATAAGTATGTCATTATATCTTTTTTAACAACTTCTTTTTCTGTTTTTCTTTGCTCTTTGGCATGGGACATGGTTGTGTATAAATAGTAAATAAAGAGCAGAGAGAGTCTTCAACACCAAATGTTATCAAATTGATCACCCCTTATCATTCAATTGGTGCACGTACCAAAACCGAGTTGGGGTCCAGTTTCACTCACTCACTCACTCACTCACTCACTCACTCACTCTCCCACTCACTCACTCACTCACTCACTCACTCACTCACTCTCCCACTCACTCACTCACTCACTCACTCTCCCACTCACTCACTCACTCACTCTCCCACTCTCTCCCTTGCTCGTCCCTCCCCTGTCAGGATATCGGTGCGTGTGAGTGGAGGGGACGCCCTGGGCTCAGGGCCAGGCGGTGGGCTGGGCTGTCTAGCCCGGGACCTGGCCACCATGTCCTTCGAGAGCCCCTGTGACATCGGCGACAAGACCAGCTCTCCCTTCTCCTCCAACCGCACCATGTTCGAGACCGAGGAGGTAAACCTCGCACAGGGCGCCCAGGGCGCACGGACATGCTGAGATACGCACAGGCACCCACACACACACACACACACACACACACACACACACACACACACACACACACACACACACACACACACACACACACACACAGACTACACAGGCTAAAGCATCCACCCTGTGCCAACAGACCTACAGGCACAAAGAGGCCAGGGTTCTCCAGAAAGAACGTCATAGTTGAGCCGCTATGCTCCTGCACAGCGCATTCAAAAAAACATTGAGTTGACGCCGTTGTTTTCTCCCGTTTAATTACTGAAATGGCGCAAGGAAAACAATTCAGTGACATACGTTTTGAATTTGAATAGCGCTTCGAACAGCCAAACTACAAGATCACGAGTAAGTGCTGTGTCGAGGAGGTCAGTGACTCTGGTCAGTCCGACAGAGTCGCACACCAGGCGGGCCACGGAGCGCCGCGCCGGGCAGCGAAGCGAAATTACGACACGCATCCCCTGTCGGAAGGTTCGATTTGAAGCCGTGCTCTGTTTCGATTTAACGGATGGCGCTGCGATGCACGCTAAGGTTTTGAGCAGAGCTGGAAGTTATAGCGTTATGGCATAAAACAAAAAGGTGATTTGTGCAAAGTTTCACTGGAATTGCACATTCAAGATCGTCCGAAGAATTAACACACACACGCACTGTTGTGGAGGACGAATCCCTGGAGTGTTACTCGAGTGAATTACCTGATTATTCTCTCCCCTCTCTCTTCTCTCTCCCCTCTCTCTTCTCTCTCCCCTCTTCTCTCTCCCCTCTTCTCTCTCCCCTCTTCTCTCTCCCCTCTCTCTTCTCTCTCCCCTCTCTCTTCTCTCTCTCCCCTCTTCTCTCTCCCCTCTTCTCTCTCCCCTCTCTCTCTCCCCTCTCTTCTCTCTCCCCTCTCTCTTCTCTCTCCCCTCTTCTCTCCCCTCTCTCCCCTCTCTTCTCTCTTCCCTCTTCTCTCTCCCCTCTTCTCTTCCCTCTTCTCTCTCCCCTCTCTTCTCCCTGGCCGGGGTGCAGATGGTGATCCCCGCTGACCCGGAGGAGATGCTTCAGTTCCAGGCCCACTGTGTGGCCCACTGCCGGTGTGCCATGGACATCAGCCTGCCGCTCGCCTACATCCTCCTGCCCAGCAAGCAGGCCTTCCAGAGCATCTACAACAGGTGGCGCCCCAGACACGCACCTCACTCAACACTACGTTCTGGCCAAACTGTGTTTGGCTGACAAAAAACACTTCGTGGATTTATTTTCCGTCTTTTTCTCTCCCTTTCTCTATCAACCCGCAGGATCAACAATGACCTCTTAATGTGGGAGCCCCCTCCTCCGCCGCCTCCTCCGCCCCCTCCTCGCCCTCCTACCTCTGACATCCACCACCCCATCCCTGCCCACCTCAACCGCCGTCACCAAGACAACGAGTTCCAGCTGTGCAAGTCGGCCTTCAGGCTCGGTGAGTGTGCCAGATTTTTGGTCAATATCGGGCTTGTGCATCATGACTTCACATCGCGATGGCCGCCGCCATTTTGTAAGTATAGGAGCACAGGAATGTAATGGTATTCTGAGCATTATTTAACAATGAATCGTGAAATTATCTGTCATTATGGGCTGACATTGCCGTGTTTGAAACTGCCGCACAGTTTCTCGTGCAAGACGTGGCAAAACAAAGATTTGATTAGGCTAGGTTACGTTATACTTACGTTTATTTTGGATTTTTCATTACTACAACTCTCTTGAGTCCTCACAAAATGGCAGAGTATCGCCAACAAAATATAGAAAGCAACGACAAAAAAATATGTTGCCATAGGCTCGAGTAAGAATGTTTTGTAACTTATATGGGTGATTCTCACGAAATCCAGATTTAGAAGGTGTCCAGCATCAGAATGTTTAAAATGCCCTTAAAGCCAATTTTCTTTTTGCACATATAAGATTAAGGTCTGAACTTACTATAACCATTATTTTCAGAAGATTTAAAAAAATATTTCCTATGGAAATATTTAAATTTTTAGAAGAAGTCCATCAAAAATTATCATTACCGCAACATGACATTACATTAAATATAAGGTTAGAATGTGTATTTTTGTCTAATGTTAAAGGAGACACTTATTACTCATGCTCAAATCTATGTAAAACTCTGGAGAGATTACTTTTTCATATTTATTATTTTTTGTAATTTCCTAATTTTCTCTCATTACCGAAACATACATGATGATTTACAGTTTCTTTTATTTAATTGTTATAGTAAAAGATAACATACCCATTTGTTATGTGGCAGACCTTAAATAAGTAGTGTTGTATAATATGTATATACATTTTAAAACAAAATATGATTATCTAATTATTACTTAATCTGTAAAAAAGATACATGTTGCGGTAATGAAAATGTAATTTCGGTAATGACGATCAATGTTTCGGAAATGAGATTTAGCTGGTTAGGCATCAAACCCCTTTGTCAACAGTGAATGTTGACAAAGGGGTTTGATGCCTAACCCTATTTATACATATTTAAAACACATACAATTTTTAAAATAATATTTATTTCATAAACAGGGTTTGATTTTCTCATTTATCGTAATCATCACAGTACCATGCCTTGTGTTAACAAGTGTTGTGTTTACAAGTTACAATCTTATGCTCATAAAGAATCATGTAATATAGCCTACACTGTAGCACTAACAAATATACAACCATTAGTATAAATCTTATCATTCTAGTATAACATACCATCATGTGGTCCTGAGAAACATTTAAATGTAACAGCATCATGTGCTCTTGTAAAATTATTTTAGTTAGCATGAAAAACTTTGGTCCTGACATTCAACCACACAACCTTTTTCTGAGAATAATTTCATTTGAAGAACTTGAATAGCAGCAACTCAATTTATGAGTTGGTCAAACAACTAAAACAAACAACTGGAACAACTGCTTAGTACCAATCACGTTTTTCCCCAACTGTAACTCATTCATGAGCGTTTCTTGTGTTTTGCCCATATGTCAGGTAAAATGCAGAAATGTCTAGCAGAGGAGGTGACAGGAAGTGGTTCTGGGATTATGTCCCGTATGTCCTGTCGATAGTACCAGACCCTTTCTCCTGGAAATCTGATGCTCGGCACATAGAAGCGATTCTCCCCTGCACAAGTCATGGTGTCGACTTCATACTGCCCTTCAGCAATCTTTTTGAAGAAACATTTTTATAGTCTCTACACATTTTGGCTGGACAGCTTGTACTATAATGTAACTGGAGAAATATTCACATATTAACAGAATAAAATTCACCTGTGTGACTGTACCAGGGAACAAGTCACCATCGTATTCAACCAGGACCCACTGTCCAACCTCTATGGTGGCTTCGGTTCTGTCAGGGTCCTCATCTCTTCCCTCAGAGAACACGTGGCAATTTGCAGAAAAGCACTGGCAATTTTTTCCACAAAAGCATGACACCTCCCGTGTGTTTATGACTCCCGGTTTTGTGGATGTCAGCTGTTAGGGTGGAATTCAAAAAGACAAAGGTGAATTGGAGTATCACACATTGACTAAGTTACAGACATTCTTTTTTGAGACTATTTCAGATACTGGTGTGGTTAATTACATGGGGAATTTAAGTTATTTATTTAACTTCTGCAACTACATTTACTTATTTACTTAAATGTCTTCAAATTTACTCATATAATTAATATAAATGTTGACTCACTTGGTGTATTTTCAGTGTCCCAGGAACTGTTTTCAGGTTGGGGGGAACCAAGTCACAGCTGGCCTTTATTTTCTCCTCTGATACTTTGTAAAGAGTCACTGATGAATTGTTCTTCAGCTGCTCATACAGAGACTCTGCATCAGGAATACTGGTCCCATAAGAAACAATTCTGTCCGCAAGATTCTTCAAGGCCCCACCTACTCCGTCTGGTGCACCTTTGCCATGTGATGCCTCAGTATAGTTCCAGGTCACCCATTGAAATCCATGCATAAAGGGCACAGTGGAGGCTAGATAGAAAGATGTTTTGTTTCTATACTGGGAAGTTGGGCCATCTGAAATGAAATGTAGGTTGTGGGCTTCAGGATACTTTTCTCGTATGTATCTCAGCACTGGGTCAAGATGAGCCCAGGTTGCCACTGCATCGTGCTGTAGGCAGTCTGAGAGGGATGCAAAGGCTTCCACTCTGCCCCTACTGAGATAGAGTACCCCAGTGTGGAGGGTTACCTGATCATTCCCAGTTCCAAAATGGGTGTCCTTGATTTCTTTGGCATATTTGCAACTGTAATTTTCGCTGTAATCCACATGCACAGCAACAGCATCATCTGTCAGGGTATCTTTCATTGCTTTCAATGTCAAATATTGGTGCTTGACATTAAACATGTGAATGGCAAAACCTGGAAGGTGTTCTCTTGTTAGGGCCAGCAACCGCTCAATGGATGAGGTACGCTTTTCGAGGACGGTTTTCTTTGTCTGCCTGTCTTCTGTTGATCCATCCTTGAGGTTCTTTGTTACAGCGACAGACCTTGTGATCCACTCTTGCCAGATGACAGTGTTCCCCTGAGTGAGAGGATCCAAGGATGTGGGAAAGGTCTTGTCAATGCATTTTTGACATCTGCCATACATGCAGGACATGTTGCCAGTGTCACATACAGTGGACTGCACAAGATCCTCTGGGCTTGATGTTTCAATGATTCCCAGTTGTTGCATTCTTTTTATTTTAAAGCCAAAGTTCTCGTGCATTTTACATGCACAAGTCTCTCTGTCTTTAACTTTAGGCCTAATAATCCAAAATGGCCTCAATCTAAAGAACTGAGCTTTGGACACGGTTTTCTCAGGATGTTCAGCAAGGAAGCGTCGATGGAGTTTTGCCAAGGTGTCTGTGAGTGCTCTTTTTCTATAAATTTGTCCCTTGCGACGAATCTCTCCAGCCTTGCCATTTATGACAGTTGAGACATCATCCCGATGTAGAAACATGCTCACAACCTTGCCAAGTTGTTTCCGCCCGCTATTGATCGGCAGTCCCTTTTTAACCTCTCTGATCCTGACCCTCTGTGAGATATTTGCTGGTAGCCTTGGCATTGCACTTTTTGGTCTATTAGCCGCCAGCCTTCTAATTTTTCGGTTTAGTGTCAGCAGTTGTGTTGTCTTTGCCCAAAGTCTCTCTTCAGCATACCTTAGCTTTGCTCTTAATTTGGCCACAGTCTTTGATGCCCGCTCTCTTTTTTTAATGACTGGCCGTGTTCTCTGTGGGGTGGATGCCTCCATTGGCCCTGTCAGGTCTAAACTTTCTTCTGCTGGTGTTCTGTTCAGATTTTCATTATTTGTGTCCAGTTCCTGTCTGTTATTTTCTTCATTTGCAAAGGAATTTTCTGCTTCACTTAATGAAGATGCTGGGGTTAGATCTAGAAGTGCTTGCTCTTGCTTTTTTTTTCTGTAATATTTTGCTGACTTTTTCCTCCATTTTATTTTTTTTCTCTCATGCTGTCTATTTGTGAGGTCCTGAGTAGTCTTAATTTTACCATTTTCCTTACGTTTCCGATACCTGGAAAAGGAAAAATGAATGAAAGGTGAAATGCAGTAAGCACTGATGTAAATACAAACTTTAGACTATGATCAAAATTGCACACAATTGTTCATTTAGGAATAATAGGTGTGTGTGTGTGTGTGTGTGTGTGTGTGTGTGTGTGTGTGTGTGTGTGTCTGTGTGCACGCGTGTATCCTTCACGTTTGCGTGTGTGTGTGTGTGTGCACGCGTGTAGCCTTCACGTAAGTGTGTGTGTGTACGCACAAGCATGCATGTCTTTGTGTGTACTTGTGTTTATGTGCGCATGCGTTTGTCTGTGTGGGAGTGCAAGTGTTGGTCAAAACAATGAATCCAAGTTATATTTTTTCCCTATTATCACCCTTTCCCCTGACCTCTCTCTCTCCTTTCTTCTGTACTCCTCCAGTAACACTGGATTGCTGTATATTTTTTCTCTATGCTTTGCCAGCCTGTCTTTCGCTGATGCCCTTTTCTTTTCAACTGATGCTTGCCTGTAACAAAATACACAATAGCCATCTAAACGTAAAAAGACATAGAATTGTTTCACAGTAAAACTATTTAATATCAAATATTACATTTATAGTAGGTGGCCTATACTGCATTCATACTGCTTTTTGTGGAAGTACTACATAAAAATGTAAAATTAGAGACCCCTGCTGGCGGCTTGTAATAGCTAATTTGTTTACGCAATCTGTTCAAGAAATGTTTAAGGCAAATATCAACTTATATTGAAATGTTGCTCATGTCCCTCCTTCATAAGTCTGTTTCTCATTACCGAAACGTTGATTCTCTCCACCGCAACAGGCCTTCAATTGTTGCGGTGAATGATAATGGTGTTGCGGAGGATGAGTGACCTTAAACATTCTTGCTAACTGTGGAAGCTAAATGAGGGTTAATGTCATATGTCAATCCTGTTTTTAAACAAAAGTATGCTTAAAATGTGTGTCTAGATTCGGATTCGGAAGAAGAGGACCCTCAGTTCCACTCGGGTGACGAATCAGCAGAGAGGAGAGCGTCCCAGCCTCGCCCAAACCACAACCTCAGCCTCCTCACCCTCACTGTGGTCATCGGCAAGGGCCGCCTCCAGGCCATGACGGACAGGAAGGTTAGCCAACCAACTGCGTCACATTCTGTGACTGGGGAATATAATGGTTTTGATGAGGACTAGATTTTCACCGGAAATTGGTTTATTTGGTTTTTAGTCTTTAACTAGGGATTAGTCTGTTCATTTTGCCCTTTTTATACTCTGCTAAAAGGACCATAATCATGGGGAGCTTGTGTTGGACCTGGAAGGAGGGAAGATATTCAGCGTTGCACAGCACCAGAACAACCCCAATCTCAACTTCCTGTGCTTGGAGAGCAGGAGAGTGGACCTTTATCACCAAGGTCAGTTTTATTTGACCCCCCCCTTAGCAAAACATGTTTCACTGAAGAAAAAAATAAATAAAATACATTGATCACGATGTTTTTACAATATAGATTACCAGAAAATTATTAATTTGTACTTCATTATTTTCTCTAACAGCTGTAGTGAAAGAGTCCCCTCTCCCAGAACGGTTGGAAATGCCCAACTTCACTGTTCCAAAGAACCTGGACCCAACCATTTACCAGACGGAGGTGGGGGTGAGCAGCGTGAGTGGCAGGGAGAGCGGGCTCCAGATGCTGTCAACGGCTATCAAAATTACCCTGGACCCCAAGAGGAATGTCAAGGTGGGTCCTTCCCAATTATCAGGCATCAACCACTCAATCATCAGCATTACCAGTACCACATTTTTTTTTAATGGCTAACCTGGTGATTGATTTTCATGCAGCCTCGTCCTCTCGCACACTTCAATCTTCAGAAAACACAGTAGTGAAGGATGCAAAGCAATGTATTGCATATGCATTTTTTTTAATGGAGATGGCAAAATGACCTCAATCAAACCATAACACAAACTGACTGAATGTGTTGAATTGCATTACAGCGGTATTTGATAAGAGTGGGACTAGACTGCTTTGTATGCCAGTCCAAGCCATTCACCCTCCTGTTGTTTACGCAGGAGTTCCTGGTTGCTGTGCGACTTCAGGGGGCCACCATGCGCCATTACGTCACTCAGAGTGGCCACAGCTGGTACGAGCAGGTAGGGAGACGGTCCTGATGCCACTCACTCCTCATGGCTCGTGCTCCTTCATCCTGCACTGCAGTGTCTTCACAACATAGCAATACAAAGATCATATGGACCAAAAAGAGCAGGGAGGAAATGAAAACGTGAATTCAAATTCTTCTCAAGAGGTCCGATGATTTCTTTACAAATGGCAAACATTGGTTGGACCTGATCTACTCTATTCTTGCCATAAAAAGAATGGCTTTAACATATTTATATTCATGTGTCCATGTTTTGTTAAATCTTTGTTGCAGCTCGTTGAGTTTCTGGACGTCATTGACGACCCCATTCTGGGATACACAGCGCCTGCTGTCATTACTATCCTCCACACACAGCTGGCTACCTGTGCTGTGGACTACAGGTCTGTACACACACACACGCACGCGCGCGCGCACACACACACACACACACACACACACACACACACACACACACACACACACACACACACACACACACACACACACACACACACACACCCAAGGCTCATATACCCGCGCACGCACACACACATTCAAACAGCACAAATATGACCATTGGAGAAAACCCTAGCAACACCTGAGGCATTTGATACACTCTTGAAAGTCCCATTTATTTGTATAGCTCTTAGTTTCAGTCTGAAAAGCCTTCACAGGCCCACATTTTACGACACCCCCTACCCCTCAGCTCTGGAAAGAACCGATGAAGCTGAATCAACAGATTTTTGCAGAGCTGCCTGCATTTATACTTATCCGGAAATGGAATCGCGAGACCGATGTCAGCGCCATTGAAAATATGTTGAAAAGCAAAATATCCATGTGAAAAAGATGTTGCAAAATAGTTGAAATGCACTGCTGTAAGGTGATTTGTGTAGAACAACCAACTAAAAACACTGTGTTTTGATTTTGCCGGGTGCATTCCTTTTATTCCGGTGTCTGGCTGTCTTAAACAAAACCAAACACTGTAATGGTAGCAAAAAACCTACTATAAAGAAAACCTTTATCAACCATTCTCTTTGCATCTCCACACAGGCCTCTGTACCTGCCGCTGAGGGTCATCTTCACCGCAGAATCCTTCTCCCTGTCCAGCAACATCATCGTAGACACGGCCACCTTCCACCTCCGGTAGGACCAGCACAGCAGCACCCACTGCTGTTTGAACCACCAAGGGCTCTGTCTTTTACCAACAAGGTCGTGGAGTCCGTGTCCGGGGCTGTGCTAACAAAATAATTACAAGAACACAAGATTAGAGTTGACTTAAAATATGTTAAATCAACACTGAATCACAATGTGGATGTGATCAAATACTCAATGCTTCTGAGTCCTGACACCCTCTTTCCTTGTTTTTATGGCTCTGCGACCATGGACCTGTAGCGCTGGAATGAGCTCTCACCCGTCTCTCTGTCCTGTTTTAGATTCATCCTGGACGACTCGGCCCTCTACCTCTCGGACAAGTGTGAGAGTGACACCGTAGACCTGAGGAGAGGTAGGACACAAGTGTGTGTGTGTGTGTGTGTGTGTGTGTGTGTGTGTGTGTGTGTGTGTGTGTGTGTGTGTGTGTGTGTGTGTGTGTGTGTGTGTGTGTGTGTGTGTGCGCACAATCAGTCTGTAGGTATCGATAAATTAAGTAAATCCTGCGTGTGTGTGTGTGTGTGGGTCAGTCATCACCTGCACTCTCATTAGCCATTCATCGTTTAAAGACGTGTGTGTGTTGACATGGTCTGCGCGCTCTCTCCACAGACTATGTGTGTGTGCTGGACATTGACCTGCTTGAGCTGGCCATCACCACGTGGAAAGGCAGTGATGCGGGCAAGCTGGTGAGAGAGAGGGCGTCCGCACAACAGAGTGGTTCCCTGGTTCACCCACAGCGGTTGGCCAACC
Organism: Lota lota; assembly: GCA_026745465.1. Taxonomy (NCBI): domain Eukaryota; kingdom Metazoa; phylum Chordata; class Actinopteri; order Gadiformes; family Lotidae; genus Lota; species Lota lota. The sequence continues at coordinate 81,807 of JACYXH010000509.1, forward strand.
TGAAGTCATTCCAACTCCCCCATTGTGTGTGTCTCTGTCTCCCTCTTCCTCTCCCCCTCTCACTGTGTCTCTGTCTCCCTGTCTCTCTGTCTCTCTTTTCCCTGTCTCTCTGTCTCTCTTTTTCCCTCTCTTTCTCTCTCTCTCTCTCTCTCTCGCTCTCGCTCTCTCTCTCTCTCTCTCTCTCTCTCTCTCTCTCTCTCTCTCTCTCTCTCTCTCTCTCTCTCTCTCTCTCTCTCTCTCTCTCTCTCTCTCTCTCTCTCTCTCTCTCTCTCTCTCTCTCTCTCTCTCTCTCTCTCTCTCTCTCTCTCTCTCTCTCTCTCAGACCCAGCCTCTCTTCGAGCTGCGGTGCTCCAACAACGTGGTGCACGTGCACACGTGTGCCGACTCGTGCGCGGCCCTGGTCAACCTGCTGCAGTACCTGGTCTCCCAGGGCGACCTGCACCCGCCCCCGCGGCACACCGCCCCCACCGAGATAGCCGGGCAGAAGTTGCCGGTAAGGGGACCCCCCCCCCCCCCCCCCCCCCCCTCCAAGTTGTAGTTGTAATTTCACCCTGAGATTTAACACCAAGACTCTTTGCATTGTGTCGGCCTATCGGATGGAAGCACATCCCTGATTGCGTCACCCCATGCTGTTTGTGCCCCTGGTGTGTCCCAGCTGTCAGAAACACCCGCCTGCCCGCCACCCTGTCACCCCGCCGAGACCGCCGAGATCAATCAGTACGATTTGGCCGACGCCCTGATTGACACTGAGAGGAGCCAACGGGAAGAAGGACCAGAGTCAGGTAACGAAGCTTAATCCTCACGATACCAGTGCCATTAGCAGTCTTACATTGACATTAACAATGGACGTAGGATAGTTTGATTTCATTTGTCCACCACCTGCTGTTTCATTCTATGTGCAAAATATTTAAGTGACGGTGACAACCGAAACCTTGTTTCTTTATTGGCATTGACGTGCCTGCATCCTGTCCAAGATGTGGATGCAGCAGGGGGTTTGGCTGTGAAAGCAGCAGCTCAGATCACCGTGTCTCTGTGGCTTCTCCTTCACCGACGTGCGTGCGCCCAGGTTTCCCCACAGTCCCGCGGGGGGACCCAGTCTCCGTCTACCTCTTCCCCGGAGAAGCCCCCAAACGCCGGCCCTCCTTCCCGCCGGTGCACGGCGGCGAGGAGGACGACGAGGAGGACGGGAGGAGGAGGAGGAGGAGGAGGAGGAAGAGCCGGACCTGGAGCTGGACGGGCTGGTCGCCACGGCGACAGAAGCCCAGGCCGACTCGATGTCCCAGGAGGGATCCGAGGGCTCCACGGACAACGAGGACTTCTGCATCCTGGAAGCTCCCGGCATGGGAATACCGGTCAGGATCCCTGGGCTCTTTGTTACTCTAAGCTCTGTACATCTGGGTCCAGCGCCTGGTTCCGCAGCGAGACACTCTCACCGCAAATTGGCTTTTTTCTTACTCTTGTATTTTATTGCCAGTGTAAAGTGTCGTGCATATTGTACCGAACAATATGCACGATTTGCGATTTCAAGCTAGCTCCAGTCGAAAGAACCGTCCACTGCTCCTCACCCTTCTCTCTCTTTCCAAACACACTCTCTATCTCTGTCTCTCTCTCTCTCTACTCGCTCCAAACACTGCCCACCCTCAAAAAGCCAGGCAGCATTAGCATTAGCATGTAGCTTAAAGTAAGTGTCCACATGACGTAATGTGTTTTAAGAGCGCATTTCAAAGTAAATTGATTTAGCATTTTGTACTTTATTTTTATTTTTATAATCAAACGTATTATCATTATTCCTCATCGAGCCCCGCTCCCCACTCTGTTAGCCCAGGGACGGGGAGCCCGTGGTGACGGTGCTGGCCCCGGGGCCCGTCAGGGTGAAGGACGGCCACTTCTCCAGGCCGCGGGGCAGCGCCGACCTGCTGCGGGCCCCCGGCCGCTTCCCGGTCCCCCAGAGCCGCGTGGTACTGCGTGAGGTCTCCGTCGTCTGGCACCTCTACGGGGGCAAGGACTTCGGGGGCAGACCCCTGTCCATGCATGCCACCCACGCTAATAGGTAACACACACACACACGCACACACACACACACACACACACACACACACACACACACACACACACACACACACACACACACACACACACACACACACACACACACACACACACACACACACACACACACACACACACACACACACACAGGTCAATTGTTTTGGGGCAGTTTTCTGTCAAATGAAAACATCTCACATCTTGCATTGTGTTTTTTTTTTTGGTCATTTACTGGGCATCTCGTCTCATAATAAGTTCGGCTACAAAAGCTGTGCATTACCATATGACCACATATACATTTATTGTGAGTATGATGCCAATGAAGGATTATGCATAAAACGAAACCTAAAATTCCCCTTTTCACACTCCGTATTCAGAGTTGACAATCCACCAATGCCAGTTCATTCCTTCCCTTTTTTCCCTGCTCTCTCTCTCTCTCTCCCCCCTGTGCCTGCCCTCCTGCCTCCATCCAGGGGTCGCTCCGTGCCGGCGGGCGTGCACTGCTCCCCGTCCCGCTCAGCTGGCTCCTCCCGACCTCAGAACTCCTGGCGCTGGGCCGGGGGCAGCGGCCGCCAGCACGCCCTGCTCATGGAGATCCAGCTCTCCAAGGTGAGCTGGCCCACGCACGGCTCCTCCATCGAGCTGACCAGGAAGCGCTCACCGCGGATCTCTGAGTCTCTAGGAATGAAACATTGCACTGTTTCAGTTTGTTTGTACGTTTTTGCGTTCTCCACACCCAGGTGTCCTTCCAGCACGAGTCCTACTCCGCGGTGGTGGGGGGACCCGAGGGCGAGGGCCTGGGTGTGGGCCCGTGCCCCGGCGGGGAACAGCCCCTCTCCAGGCAGGTGTTCATCGTCCAGGAGCTGGAGGTCCGGGATCGCCTGGCCTCCTCTCAGCTCAACAAATTCCTCTACCTCTACACCAGCGAGAGCATGCCCCGCCGGGCCCACTCTAACATGGTGAGGGGGAGGCCAGATGGAGAGTCAGAGACGGGGGAGGGAGGGAGGGAGGGAGGGAGGGAGGGAGGGAGAGAGAGAGAGAGAGTGTGAGAGACAGAGAGCAGGGAGACGGGGAGAGTGTGAGAAACGGAGAATGTGAGAGACCGAGGCAGTGTGAGAGATTGAGGTTGAGAGTGAGAGATGGAGAGTGTTATGGAAAGAGTGAGAAACTGAGGGAGTGTGAGAGATGGTGAGAGTGGGAGACGAAGAGAGTGAGAGACGGAGAGATGGTGAGTGTTAGTGATGGAAAGAGTGAGAGATGGTGAGTGTTAGAGATGGAAAGAGTGAGATGCTGAGAAAGTGAGAGACGGAGGTCGTGGGAGGGAGTGACAGATGGAGTTTGTGAGAGATGGAGCGTGTGAAACGGAGAGAGTGAGACGGAGAGAGTGAGAGACGGAGGGAGTGTGAGAGACGAAGAGTGTGAGAGAGTGAGAGACAGGGAGTGTGAGAGACCGCGAGAGAGGGCGTGACGGAAGAGGTTATTATTGTACGTGTGTGCGTGTGTGTGCGTGCGTGCGTGTGCGTGCGTGCGCGCGCGTGTGTGTGTGTGTGCTCTTGACACGAGTTCCTTGTGTGTTGCAGCTGACGGTGAAGGCGCTGCAGGTGTGCCCAGAGTCTGGCCTGGGGGGTCCTGAATGCTGCCTGCGGGTCAGCCTGCTACCCCTCCGCCTCAACATCGACCAGGTCAGCACGGCCTCCGTGATGAACACGAGACGACCTCTGTAGAGTCCAACCATTTCTTCTCAAGGAGAAAAAATGCGATCCGTTCGCCCTGTCCAAATATAGTAACGTGCTGCACGATGTGGATCTAGTCCCGCCTAGGTTTCTTTCTTTTTTTTGTAAGTGTGCTTGCTGCTCCACTGACAGAAGACAGGATTGTATTATGGCTTAACTGTGTAAGTGTCTTCCTCTCCCCAGGACGCCCTGTTCTTCCTGAAAGACTATTTCAGTAACCTGGCCTCCCTGGTCAACCCGTACCTGCCTGTAGACCCTGCAGCTGAAGGTGGGCATCATGTTCTGGACGGTGCTTCTGAATATGATCATCTACAACTTGAGGACGTGTTCGTTGAAAAACAAGGTTATATCACATATGCTTTACAGATGGCTAACTTCATGTTTATCTTTTTTTTCTCAGTGAAGGCAGACTCCGCCCAGAAGTCGAGCGAGGAGGCGGAGTCAGGTTCCGGTCTGGGTCCCGACCTCGCAGCCTCCGTGGAAACCACCTATAGCGAGCAGAGCTCCTCGTCTGCCGGATCCACCTCCTCCTCTGACCAGCCAATCTACTTCCGGTACTTACAACCACCTTTTTATGCCATTGGCTTTCTATAGGCTTTCTATAGGCTTTCTATAGGCTTTCTATAGGCTTTCTACAGGCTTTCTATAGGCTTTCTATAGGCTTTCTACAGGCTTTCTACAGGCTTTCTACAGGCTTTCTATAGGCTTTCTATAGGCTTTCTATAGGCTTTCTACAGGCTTTCTACAGGCTTTCTATAGGCTTTCTATAGGCTTTCTACAGGCTTTCTACAGGCTTTCTATAGGCTTTCTACAGGCTTTCTATAGGCTTTCTACAGGCTTTCTACAGGCTTTGTCGCTTTTTTTCCACGACGGGTAACGCTGGACAGTCAGCGTTGATAAAGAAGGCCTCAATGCCTCAAATCAACTCACTTGGTTAACCTTTTTTATACATTTGGGTGCAAAGCATTGATCAATGGATTTAAATGTGGTCTCGGTGTGCTGTATTTGATTCCCAGGGAGTTCCGCTTTATCTCTGAAGTGCCCATCTGGCTGGACTACCACGGCAAACATGTTGCCATAGAGCAGGTGAGAGCGTGACGGAGCGCCGAACCGCTGCATCGTCTCTCTCTATTGGTCCGGGGAAACGTCGCTTCCTTCGTTTAAATGTCTTGGCTCTCTTCAGGGAACCTTTGCGGGGATCCTGATTGGCCTGGCCCAGCTCAACTGCTCCGAGCTGAAGCTGAAGAGGCTGTGCTGCAGACACGGGTACAAGCAACCCCCCTCTCCCCTGCCTCCACCGTGCTAGTCTTATGACACCAGCCGGAGCATATTACTTCACAGTTACAATGGGACTGGAGCCCATAATTGACTCAGTGCTCAGCACGTTTTTTTCACGGTCGTTCTCTGCAGTTCTTTCCGTTTTTTTCTTATTGGTCTTTTTTGGTCATCTCCCCTTCTACCCAACACCCTTCCCCAGGCTGCTGGGCGTGGACAAGGTGATCCAGTACGCCATCAGCGAGTGGCTGACCGACATCCGCAAGAACCAACTGCCAGGGATTCTGGGAGGCGTAGGCCCCATGCACTCTGTAGTCCAGCTGTGTACGTTGTTCCCCTCACTTCCTGCACACCCGCAGTACCAAACGAGGAAGCAAAGAACGGGAAAAGGCTCGTGCTTGACCTCCCTCTGCTCCCTCTGCTCTATGTAGTCCACGGCGTGAGAGACCTGTTCTGGATGCCCATAGAGCAGTACAGGAAGGACGGGCGCATTATCCGCGGCCTCCAGCGGGGGGCGGCGTCCTTCGGCACCTCCACGGCCTCGGCTGCGCTGGAGCTCAGCAACCGGCTGGTGCAGGCCATACAGGTACCCTGAGGTCCCCCGCTGGCTCCTGGGCCCCCCCCCGCCTGCGGGGGGACCTCAGTCCCCCTCTCTGCACTAAATGGATTAAAAAAAGAGTGTTAGAAGAGAAACATAATGGTGGGGTCATGCTGGTCCCTATAAACTCCATGTTGTGTGTACTTCAAGGAATACGTGAAATGTGGTTATAGATGTTTGAAAAAAGTTTATTAAATGTAATTGAAAGGGAATCAATTCAGCATTTGTAACATATGTGTGTGTGTGTTTTCGCATAAAAATAGGCATTTGATGTCAAACATGAGGAGGCGTGTTTGTTCCTTTAACGATGCATGTCCATTCCGTCATAATGTGCACGAGGGCGTTGTGTGATTCTCCTCTACCTACCTGCAGGCTACAGCGGAGACCGTCTATGACATCCTGTCGCCCACCCCCCCGCTGACGCGCTACACCATCACAGAGGGACGGGCCCCAACCGGACGGCCCCGTCGGGCCGTGCAGCCCGCCGACCTGCGGGAAGGCGTGGCCAAGGCCTACGACACCGTCAGAGAGGTGGGTCCCTTCACCCTGGCCTGGGCGCCTACCCCTCACTCACAACACAGCCGTGACACAAGCAGCGAGGTCATGCGCTTCATAAAGGCTGCCTTGTGAAGCAAACCCTTCAGTTCCCGAGACGGCGAAGACAGCCATCCCACGTGCGTCAGGATGTGAGGTGCTTAGACCCTGTCGTTCTCCACGTCGTGAGTCTTCCTGGCTGTGTGCGTCAACCGCCAGCGTATTCCCCAATCGAGCGCCATTCAAAACGTATCGTACTTAGGTTCTGCCAAGCTCTGCAACCGACCACATACGTACGGTGCTAATAAGGACGGCCTCAATGTGGATTCCAGAGTTGAAATGAACGCTGAACTCATAAAGTACTCCATCTAAGAAAACAGGGTCCGTCGGACAGAGGAAATGAAAGAATCCCCTACCTATTGAAAGTAGTCAATATGTTTTTAATGAGGCAAAGTCAGCACCGGGTTGTGAACGGGAATTGGAAGCGCGTGAAATCAAGCAACTCTCCGCTTGCTGGCGGTTTTGGGGTGAGAGTTATGGTTGATACCTGCAATAGGGCCCAAAGTCACTGAAGGGAAACAAGTCATTCAGTTGGGCATGCGTCACTGGCACCAGTGATGTATGCCCAGCTGGCACCATCCCTGGCACCAGTGATGTATGCCCAGCTGGTACCAGTGATGTATGCCCAGCTGGCACCATCACTGGCACCAGTGATGTATGCCCAGCTGGCACCATCACTGGCACCAGTGATGTATGTATGCCCAGCTGGCACCATCCCTGGCACTAGTGATGTATGCCCAGCTGGCACCATCCCTGGCACCAGGGATGTATGCCCAGCTGGCACCATCCCTGGCACCAGTGATGTATGCCCAGCTGGCACCATCCCTGGCACCAGTGATGTATGCCCAGCTGGCACCATCCCTGGCACCAGTGATGTATGCCCAGCTGGCACCATCACTGGCACCAGTGATGTATGTATGCCCAGCTGGCACCATCCCTGGCACTAGTGATGTATGCCCAGCTGGCACCATCCCTGGCACCAGGGATGTATGCCCAGCTGGCACCATCCCTGGCACCAGTGATGTATGCCCAGCTGGCACCATCACTGGCAGCAGTGATGTATGCCCAGCTGGCACCAGTGATGTATGCCCAGCTGGCACCATCACTGGCACCAGTGATGTATGCCCAGCTGGCACCATCACTGGCAGTAGTCATCGTGTGTTCTGGACTCAGTCTGGACTCAGTCTCTCTTCTCCCTCTCCCCGCCTCCCCTCCAGGGGGTGATCGACGCGGCGCAGACCCTGTGCGACGTGGCGTCGCGTGGCCACGAGCAGAAGGGTCTCCCCGGGGCGGTGGGCGGCGTCCTGCGGCAGATCCCGCCCACCGTGGTCCGCCCCCTCATAGTGGCCTCCGAGGCCACCTCCAACCTGCTGGGCGGCATGCGCAACCAGATCAAACCGGACGCGCGCAAGGAGGACTTCCTGAAGTGGCGCACGGAGGAAGGCCAAGAGTGATTGTGTGTGTGTGTGTGTGTGTGTGTGTGTGTGTGTGTGTGTGTGTGTGTGTGTGTGTGTGTGTGTGTGTGTGTGTGTGTGTGTGTGTGTGTGTGTGTGTGTGTGTGATCGAGTCTAACAGCGTTTTGGGAAAGCGTTAAAGGGAATTAAGTGACCGGATGCATGTGTTTGTTCTACAGAGAAACGGAGAGTTTGTCCTGATGCAAAAAAAACAAGATAAACCCAACAGAATGACAACTGCTACTCGGAATGACTTATGTCCAGTATTTTACACATCTCGCTTCCTTACACATACATTTTTTTCCCTATGTCCCCCAACTTCTGATGCAATCGGGTAGAGGCCATCAAGTCTGTCCATCAAGTTAGTACACCAGTATGCTCTTTCTCTCCTTGCTCTTTTTTTTTTTTTTTTTTCGGGTGAATTATGCAAACATATCAACACCACACTCTTATTACTCTTAAGACCTCTGAACCTTTCCCTCCCTCTTCATGTACCGCATATTTAAAGTCATTCAGCTGGCGCTTGATGTGGAACAAAGATGTTCTCATAGCTAAGCAGTAGTTGTAGTTGTCTGGAGGTTTAGGTGAGTACAGTGAATTGAAATATGTCCACTCTTCCCCAGTGTCCTGTGCCATAAAAGCTTGCTAAGTGCTCTTTTTATATAAAAACAAAAGAAGAAAAAAAGGTGGCCTTCCTTGATCACATTTTCTATAATCCTAATCCCTTATGACTCATATTCATACACGTCGCTAAAAATGAGTGGGGTTGTCTTCTATTGCACATTCGTTGTCTTTTCGTCCCATCAAAGCCAAGTGGATTCTTTATTGTCTCTGTAAAATAGGAATTGGTGTCGCATTAGTGCTTCTGTTTCGTTCCCATCAAGACCTCAGGGCATTGAGAGCTCCAATGCCATTTGAATAACTAATTAATTAATACAATTAATCTGGTCTCTTTTAAAGCTCCGTTTAGTTGCCTTCCTTTCTTTCTTTTTTCATTTGTTTTATTGGCCGTGAACTCTTTTTGAATTCTGCATTTTACAGATTGTTGTATTATTGTGCCGTGTAAGTCAGAAACTGTAAGGGCTACCGATTCCACATTTGGCATCAAATTTCCTCACGCAACAAAAACCCATTTCATGTTTTGGTGGCAGCATTCTTCATCCACGCTCCAATTCCAACCAACTCGACTTTTTTTTAAATATTTTAAAAGTTTTTTCAATACACCCAAGGCGTCAACAAATTTGGACAACGGCATATCTAGACTGAGCCGAACAAAGTCCATCTAGGTTTTTGATAGTCCATGCTGTTCTACTAGAATTTCCCAGTTTCACTATATTGTGGGCAGGGCCTGTTGTACATCACCTACTATAGATCTTAGATAAATTAACTATTGAAACCAAATCCGGGAGAGAAAAAAAATGCACTGATCAACTCGCAGTGTCCTGCCACCTTTTACCAATAGGTGGCGCTGTAGCATCGTCGCGTCTTTTAATTGCCATTCGGCTTCCTCGTCGTAACGTCTCGCAGGGTACAGCACTGAGAAAGTACTGGGAGCCACTGTACAGGTATAATACAATCTGGGTATATAGTTTGCCACGGATTGTCCGTTCAAACGTTATTATGTGGACGCAAATGGTGGTCATTTATTCTCCATTCTCTCGTTCGCACCTGAAGTCCACTTTCATGATGGGTCACATAATTAGTTTCCTTGGACACAAGGTGGCATTGTGGCGCTTGCAGCAATATTTTACTTTGTTTTGCTGTTGTGTTCTTTTGTTAAGCATTAGTGTCAGCTGTCACTTTCATATTAATGGAATTGTGTACATTTAAGTCTGGTGGTAGTGAACGGAAAGAATTCGAGTTGGTGGTCGAAAAAAAAGTTTAACATTTGTATATTTTCGTGTGTGTGTGTGTGTGTGCGCGCGCGCGTGAGAGACGTGCACTTGTTTGTGCGCGAGACTGATGCATGTTAATGAGGGTAATTGGTTAACTAGACCTGTTAAAGCTCTCGTGTGTATTTACTATATCATACGCTGTATGAATGACCTGTATAATACAAAGATGATAGGTATAACAATTAATACATGAATAAAAAATTATTATGAAATCGTTTTGATTACGTTTTTTTCCCCTTAAGCTGACGAACAGCTGGTACTATTAATATCGTGGGTAATTATGTCAATTTAAGGTAAAAACGTTCAAAAGTAATTCCCATCGATAGCCAACGGGAACCTTTCTGAGTTAATGTTTCAGGGAACGTTGGATCGACGCACCGAAGAAACTTCCGGTTCACATGTGATGTTTCCAAAGTAGGCTTTTTGAAACCACCTGACAGGCGAATTTAACAATAAGTATTACGCACAGTCGACAGGCTCCTCGCTTTCAAGACCATTCTAAAGACACCTCTGCCTTTTTAAAGATGAAACTACTAACGCATAACATGTTGACATCTCACGTGAAAGGCGTGACCAAAGGATACCCACTGCTCATCAAGGTACGACCATGTCTTGTTTTTAACGTTGTCTTGCGTTGTACGAGTTTTACTCTTAAGACGGTGACTTGTTTCCTTCTTATTCGGCAGATGGGGGTTTATTTCGCCTGCCTCGTACGTCGGATCTAAATGATAGTTTTGTTTGCGTCCGAATGGTCTAACTCGGGGACGATTAAATAGGTAACTTGTTAGCTCGTCGAAGTACCATTGTAAATATCTTTGGGGTGGCCTGGTAAAAAAAAATATTTAGATAGCGTTAAGTTATTACCTGGTGACTGACAAGGTCACCTTCCCGTTCATACACATTGCGAAGTGTTTTGTTCTGACGTTGAAGTCAACTGATGGTTTATGTGTCTTCCCTTCTCATAGGCCACAGAGGTCAAAGTAAACGAGGTGGAGTTCAACTCCCAGTTTGTAAGCCGAATGATCCCCAAACTGGAGTGGAGTGCACTGGTGCAAGCTGCGGAAGGGGTGAGCCAGGTGTTCCGTGGGTTACCACCGTCTTTCCGTGGACTTTCCTTGACTCTCAACATTTCAAGCTAGCACAAACTCTAGTTCCACACAGCCAAGAAAGAGATGTGCCTTCTAAATCGTCCCCTAATCCTCTGTCCTCTGTGTCACTAACTGAGAAGAACATCTTATTTTAAAATAGGACATAGATAGATAGATAGATAGGTAGATATGGAGTGTCAAAATTTTTACCAGACATTTCAATTGAGCTGCAGCCCTGAAGGAAATGTACATTAAAACACTTGAGTGTTTACTCATGTCTGCCCTTCCCTGCCAAACCCCACACAGCTGGGCCATCTGGAGGACCTGCCGGCTGAGCTGGTGGCCGACTACGAGAACAATGAAGAGTTTCTGAAGAAAGTTCACAAAGTACTACTTGAGGTACACTTGTTCGGATGACTCTGTGTGATGTACATCAGTGTATAGTTGAGGTTTGTTTTCAAAACATACTATATTGTAATAAATCTCCAGATGAATACATGCGCAGACCTCCAAAAAATGTTCAGTTTACATGGAGATGTCAGTGATTACATAAAAGAAGTGTTTTTTTTGGGGGGGGGGGCGGTGGCCGCAGTAATCTCTGTCTGTAAAGGGTTTGTTGCTGTTGCAGGTGGAGGTGGTTGAAGGGAGCTTACAGTGTCCGGAATCCGGCCGGGAGTTCCCCATCTCCCGCGGGGTCCCCAATATGCTGCTCAATGAAGACGAGGTTTAAAGACGGGTCTGCGGCCAATAAGGATCCCATGTGGGATTTCAAAGAACAGTACATCTGGACTCTGGCTCGACCCGGTCGTAGTCTTATTGTTTGGCTATCTTTTAATTGGATATAGTTTCCCGGACACCGTTTTCATCCAGAGGGGCGCTTTCAGTTGGATTTATTTTTATAGTTGTTATAATGTTGGTTTTTATTTTGTCTTTGTGCTTTTTCTCAATAAAACAGTTTATTCCCTGATATGCATGTCTGCTTTATGCCTGACCTTTTTTTTTTTTGCCTCATGGAGAATGGGCTTGCACCACTTCACCTGTGGAAATAAGCACAGGCAGAGAAGTGTTTTGGTGAATGAAAACGTGCTCTCACAGAGGTCTGAACCCTTCGTCCACCAGCTCTGTAATCAGCTCCGGGCTCGTGAAGTACTGAGACATGACGTGGCAGTAGCTCGGCTATATTTGTCTTTTGGAAAGTAGCAGTAAAAAGTAGACGTTGTTTTTAAGGATTTTCTTCCCCCTTTTTCTTTCCAAAAAATAAAAGCTTGAAGATGCAGTGTGTGCCCCTGACCGACAGGGTGCATTGTCTTTGATCGGCGGTGCGCCTACGGTCTTGCGGTAGGCCTATTGACTTGTCTTTTTACTGTGCGATGGCTTCCAACGACTTTTTAGATCCACGTAGACAAATTAACTACGAGGCAAAGTCTGTTGACATCATTTGCCTCTCAGCCTTCAAGTTGGAACAAGCTCCCATTTGTTCCCATGCAGCGTGTTATCATTTGCAGAGGAGAGACGGGAGGTATATAGCAGTGCCCACACCATAAGCCCAGAGGCTGCCTGCTTCCTGTCTCCTGTATCCTTCTCTTTGCATGCCTCTCTCTCACACTCCCTCTCTTTCTTTCTCCTCTACCTTCCCCTTCTACTTAGGGCAATTATAGGGCTTCACCCGCGACTATAATAACGGTATAATGGGATGGCAGCAAAGTGGCAATAAAAACCTCCCCTGACAGATTAACGGCCTCTTCCAACTTCCCAGCTGTAATTAACAGTAAGCCTAGGATGGTAAAATAATAGATTGAAAGCTGAATATAGAGATAGAAAAGAGTTATGCAATTTAATAATAAAGATTGTACGCGCCTTTATAACTTTCCTTTTAAAATAATTGCAATATAGTTCAGAGAAAAGTATTATTTAGCATAATGGCAGGTTTTGGAGAATTATCCTCTCTTGATTAGAACAAAATGTTTGACTTTCCCGGATTAGGGAAATTGTGTTTAGGCCTGCTATGCCCAGAATAAATATTTACCTTTGTAGAGAGGGGGGGGGGGGGGGGGGTTGCAAACATTTGTGTGGACACTTTGCTCCTTCTTTTTTGGAGATGCCTAACTTGCGTAAGCATACCCTCAATATCCTTGGTGTCACGTCTCCACCCCCCTTCCCTCCTTCTCCCCCCCATTCCCTCCTCTCTCTTCGCTCTCCTCTCGATGCAAACTGTAAGGATCCCTTTTAGTGGAGCCTTTGGTCCCAGGCTCTACATACCCGACTGACTTTTGGCTCTACGGGGTTATAGTGTCTTCACACTATCCACCCCCACACAGCTGGCCCAAATGTGTTACTTCGACGTAGAAAAAGTTGGATAACTGAACTGAATCTCAGTTAACCTGAGCAGGTCTACATGTGTGATTTATTGAGACGTTGCTCAAGGGGTCCCGGGCAACACAAAGGCGTCCTTTCATCGAGAGATTTTATTTTTTGCGATCCGACTTTTTTTTTTTTTATGTGCGGCTGAAAAGCATTAAATTTACTGGACTGGATGTTGGGAGGACGAGTGAGACACCGGTTTACTTTCTGTCAACATTTAAATGCTTTTTATTGACTCGTTTCGGGCAATGGGAGGATCTCCGAAGACCTGTAACTTGACTGGGTTGACTGTTGAACGGGTATGGACTTGATGCTTTTAGATTCTTCTCCTGGTTGACTGCGTGGAAGAAAACGTGACAATTCCGAATTTTTTTATAAATAAATAAAAAACATAATATTGTATTTTGGATATTTACGACATGGGCTGAGCTCTGTGTTAGTCGCTCGTGATGAGTTTTTGCCGGGAACGATATTAATCTTTGAAGATGTCTGTTGGAAGCCTTTGAGTGATTTCACAGTGGTGTGTAGCACGTTTGTATTTGGAGGCATTGCGCACTGACGAACTGGCAGTGGAACCGCGGGTGCGCACGACACATCAAGGACGTTTAGGTGCGCGACTTGGGAATCCAGCGCTCACTCCGGACAATGTATCTCACCCACCTCATCTTCTTGCTGCTGAGGCTGGCTGTCACCCTCGACGGGCTCAACACGTGCCAGTTTTTTAACCTGGACGAGCAGAAGTCAAAACGCATCGAGGCAGTCCGCGGGCAAATTCTTAGTAAGCTCCGCATCAGAAGTCCACCGGCCAGGCAAGAAACCCCCCCGACCGAAACGGTGCCCCCTGAGGTCATGCTCCTCTACAACAGCACGAGGGAACTGCTCAAAGAGCGTGCGCGTCTGGCCGAATCCGCGTGCGACCGCGAGAGTAGTGAAGAGGATTATTACGCAAAAGAGGTGCAACGTATTGACATGTTGCCGCCCCGGACAGATACCAGTGAGTCATTCTCCTAGTCCTAGGACTCTAAAAAAAGTCCTGTGACTGACCTTTTAACGAGCAAAACATGCAATTTAGCCTATTATAATCGGTTTTACGCGTGCGTAAAAAGCACCACAATCAGCAGGCCAGTCCTTTGTCCAGTTTCTAATTAAGCCCAAAGCTCTCATTAAAGTTAGTGTCGGTTTATAGCCTCTTATCATCAACCATAATGTCTGTGATGATGATGCTCTGTCTCGACACACACCGCAGAATCAGAAACCACCGCGCCACCAAAGAATACTTTGGAATCTGCTCCATCCCACATGGGCTTAATCGCTCTGCGCCATCCCAATTCCAACCCAAACGTTCACGTTTTGTGTCTCTGGCGTGTGTCTTTCCTCTACGGGTGCCCAGATGCGGTGAACCCGGTGTCGCCCAGTCCCCACTACAGGACGGTCCACTTTGACGTCAGTGGCGTGGAGCTCGCCAACAGCACCCTGGTGAAGGCCGAGTTCAGGATCTTCCGGGCCCCGAACCCGCAGGCCCGCGCCGCCGAACAGAGAGTGGAAGTCTATCAGGTACGCTCACAGAACATCCGAGCGTCCACCCAACGCTCCCCGTAACATTCCCGACCATCGCCACGTGGAGCGGAGCCAGAGGAAAGGATTTCTGTTTATGGGGTGTATGCGGTAGAAACACTGTTGCTGATGCAGTGCAAGCAATGGACGAGCAAGTTACAGTAGAGACACACACATTTCCACATATTTCGTTGTTTTTAGGATGGCATTATGGTGTATGGTTTTTAATAAAATCTATTTGGTTGCACCTGCCTTTAACTCTTAATATGAACCCAGTGCAGATGCATTTTGCTTAAAGACAACTAGAAATGCCATCACAGCTAGTTATAGCTGTAATTTTCTGTGTTTGCGTGTGTGTGTGCGTGTTTGAGTGCGTGTTTGCGTGTGTGTGTGTGTGTGTACGTGTTCGCGTGTGTGTTTGCATGTGTGTGCGTGTGTGTGTGTGTGTGTGTGTTTGCATGTGTGTGGGTTTGCGTGTGTGCGTGTGTGTTTGCGTGTGTGTGCGTGTTCGCGTGCGCGTGTTTGTTTCAGCTGCTGATGCCCGATGAGGAGAGCATTTCCACACAGCGCTACGTGGACTCCCGGACCTTGCAGCCCCGGGCCAAAGGGAGCTGGATCTCCGTGGAGGTCACAGAGACGGTCAAGGACTGGCTAGGAGACACAGGTCAGCCCAGAACACACCTCAACCCCCAAACCACCTGCCCTGTCTCCTGGCCCTTCCTTGTTCTTACTCCACTTCAATGGTTTTAACAAGGAGTCCAACACAGTGTTACAGTTTCTGATTGGCTGAATCTGTTACCAGGTGATGTCATCGAGCATTCAATGGTAGGCATGGGACATCACTGGGAACCAATTTGAGCCAATCAGGATTCTAATTATTTAACCTGGTTTTGTACTAATATGTTTGTACTTTGTTAGACATTAAAAGACTACACACAAGATGTGATTGGGACTTTCAAAAGTAACACAAAATCAATCCATAGATGGTTTTAATCTCATGGTTTGTTTTTGTTAAGTTTTATATACATTGTGTTATGTTTGTACATTTTATACGGAAACGTGTGTTGCACCTTCTAATCTTTCCTCTGCTCTTACACTTTATACTTTATTCTCTGTACACTTTGTATCCCCGTTGTCTTTTTTTCCATTCTAATCTCTCTTCCATCCCTCTCTCCATCCATCCCTCCCTCCCGTCGTCATGGCGACCAGAGAAGAACCTGGGCCTGAAGCTGAGCGTCCACTGTCCCTGCTGCACCTTCGTCCCGTCCACCAACAACATCCTGCCCAACAAGAGCGAGGAGCTGGAAGCGCTATTCGCAGGTGTGTGTTAACGCACGCACGCAAGCACACACACACACACACACACACACACACACACACACACACACGCACGCAAACCCCAAGATTCTCCAATCCTGGCTGAAAAACGCAGAACTTTAGCTTTTAGCTGCTCTTTGTGTGTGGAGATGGAGTAACAGTAACAGGGTTACGCAACCATTGACAGATCAAGATATTTATTGATTGGAGAGACTCGCACATCCAAACTGTAGTGCCTTGCGCCGGGCTGTGTATGTAGTGCACGTATTGATTGAAAACACTCATGCATTAAGCAGCTTACCATGCAACAGCTTGTTTATTAGTTGACACTTTTTGGTATATATCATCATGGTGGTTTTATGGAAGAATCCCTTGACTTTTACGGCTGTGTTAAGATTTATTTCAGAATATTTTTCAGTTGGTCATTTATGTGAAAACGTAAAAGAAAAACGCCTGCAATAAACAGTATCTCAGCGGGCTAATGCAGCCGCACATTGCCGGCTTTTCATATGTCATCATGAAACTACATGGAACTGAACTAAACCTCTGAGTCTGAACACTGTATCAGAGGACCACCCCCACCACCACCCCTTCCCACCCCCACGCCTCCGCTCTGTCTCCCAGGTGTGGACGACCTGCAGCTCAGACAGATGCAGCGGCCCGGCCAGACCAAGGGTCAGCCCGACTTCAGCACCAAGACCCCCCACCTCATCCTCACCCTGCTGCCCAGCGACCGGGTGGACAACCCCACCAAGAGGAGCCGCAAGAGGAGGGCGGCCGCCGTGGACTCCTCCACCTGCTCCCGGTAACACCCCCCGCCCCCCCCCCCCCCCCCCCCCCCCCCCCGCTCCAGTCCCTAGTGCCATAGGGAAGCCCATGCTTCAAAACCTAGCGAGACGGGATGGCATAAATTGATGTATTCGTTTTACCGCCGATTCTGACCCAGGAACCTTTTTGTGGGCCGTTGTGTGACAAAATGAAAAAACAGTCCTCGCTCCCTTGTTTAGACTGCCAAGCGAGCGGTCTGCAGTTGTTTTAATTTAGACGACCTCAGTGCGGAGGAAAACGCCTGGCAGCCCCACTCCATCATTACCTCCGGCTGGCAGTTTCTCCACAACCCATGCGTCGACCCATTTGAATTTTCCCATGACCAAACCCACGGGCCTTGCCCCCAACCCCGACCCCCATATCCCCTCCAAAACAGAACAGAAGCTCCAAACTATATCCCAAAATAATGACCTGTATTCCCTCTTATTTTTCCCCACCTCTTTTTGACGTAGGAATTCGGAACAAGGCTGCTGCCTGCGCTCTCTCTACATCGACTTCCGGCGCGACCTCAACTGGAAGTGGATCCACGAACCCAAAGGCTACAAGGCCAACTTCTGCGCAGGCAGCTGCCCCTATCTCTGGAGCGCTGACAACCACTACAACATGGTGAGCATGGATTGGCTCACTTGTTGTTTTAGTAAGATGACACCTGATTGGTTCATTTATTTATACCTTTATTTTATTTCAAATACAATAAAACCAAGGAATAATAATAGAATAATGTTTGTACAACACAAAACTTTGTGACCAAAGAATAGGTGAATGCTGAAGCATGATTGGTTATTTCAAGTTCTAAAGTTTGATTGCAGCTCACCAGATGAACTGTTGGCAGGTTGAGGACTACTGCTGTACTCATACAGACCTCTTTACATTCGCTTATCATAAAGAATAAGAGTAAGCAAACCGTGAAACCAGCTATGCTATGGGGCCCCCACAGCTAGCTTAATGTGCAATGTTTATGGCTGCTGTAACGCAGTGGTTTTGTGAGGGTTGGTTAACCCCACTCTCATAAATGTCCTGTCACCTCGGTATTTTGGACCCCTGAAAACGGGCGGCGATGAACCTAAAGGATTATAGAAGGTTTAGCGCATTGAGCTGCTTTGAATAATTAAGGTATTTCAGACTAGAAGATAAGTTGACGATGGATTGGTTTCCCTCTTGATTTAA
This sequence comes from Lota lota, assembly GCA_026745465.1. Taxonomy (NCBI): domain Eukaryota; kingdom Metazoa; phylum Chordata; class Actinopteri; order Gadiformes; family Lotidae; genus Lota; species Lota lota. Next base: position 99,717 of record JACYXH010000509.1, read on the forward strand.
GATAACATGACTTTAAGAACATTTCTAAAGATGTTCTAAGTTATATTTAGGGTATACCTGTATACAGTAAATGCAGCCCTGGTACCTTGGGTCAGTACAGTAATCAGTTTCAATTTAGTATTTTTAGGTTATAAAAATAACAAATGTGTGGTTGGGTGTGGTTGGGAGGGAGGGCAATGAATTTGAGGAAAAACAACCTTGTTAAATGTTAGGTTGTGGTTTCTTGTTTTATTTGCATAGATCTTGTTTTCTTAGGTGGTGGTATAGTGAAGGTATTTATATCTGTGTGTTACCTTTTCACCAGGCTGCAATGCAGTCAAATGGGCCAGTGGCTTATTCCATGGAAAAACACAATAAAAGTCCCTTCTGACTACAGGACTTTAACAGTATAAATTCTAATATACTAATATATCCAGTTCTAAAAATGTATTTCATCCACAGGAGCGTGGCTTCTAGTTTGAATTAAAAAATGCATTGACCTTTTTGATAGGATTTATAACATATGATACACTGGAAGAACACAATACTTTTAGGGATGAGGTCTATAATGTTTTATTTACCCACAAACCTCTGGTCCACTTCGCACAACGTCAATATTTGTTTCCCTCGATTCAATAATCTTTTTTTGTTTCGTGATTGCATCTAGATTAAAAACGTACAGAAATACAGCAACCCCAGTCTGCTCAGACATAGGGGCGGTTTATGAGATCCCGCCATCATTGTCATGTGACAACCTTGAGGAAAAAGTGTTGTCTCTCTCTTCCCCCCCCCCCCCCCCCCCCCCCAGATCCTCCCTCTGTACAACAAGATGAACCCCGAGGCGTCGGCGTCCCCCTGCTGCGTGCCCCAGGACCTGGAGCCCCTCACCATCGTCTACTTCATGGGCCGCACGCCCCGCGTGGAACAGCTCTCCAACATGGTGGTCAAGTCCTGCAAGTGCCGCTGAAGCTCGGGGGGGGGGGGGGGGGGGGAGGAAGTTACAGGAAGGTCCTGATGGAGGAGAGAGGAGGAGGAAGAGGAGGAAGCTTAGGCTGAGATGGGCAAGCGAAAAACGCCTGTGGCAACGTCTTTAAGGGATGGGACAACAACACAGGAGAGAGAGGGGGGGGAGAGAGAGGGGGGGAGAGAGAGGGGGGGGAGAGAGAGAGGGGGGGAGAGAGAGGGGGGAGAGAGAGGGAGGGAGAGAGAGAGGGAGGGAGACGGAGGGAGAGAGAGAGAGAGGGATGGAGAGGGAGGGAGAGAGAGAGGGAGCTGTTTGTTCACCAACTTAATCACCCTAGTGTGGGAGATTTTGATTTATTTTTTCTTCCTTTCTTGTTTGTTTATATTCCTGCCTCATTAGAGGTGTGAATAACTCTGGGTGGGGGTGCATGAGTCAGAGTGGGGGGGGGGGGGGGGGGGGGGTCAGTTATCTGTAGCAATTTATCCAGGAAATATTCTGTTTTGATGTTGCTGACTGTATATAAAAAAAAGTATATATATATATATATATATATATACTTTTTTTATATACAGTATATATATGCTACATTTATGACCCTCAGCAACAGTCATAAACTTCAGGGACCTGTATGTTGGGCATTTCATTACTTAATGAAATACCTGTGTGTGTGTGTGTGTGTGTGTGTGTGTGTGTGTGTGTGTGTGTGTGTGTGTGTGTGTGTGTGTGTGTGCACAGTGAATGAATTGGTCTCTTCTAATTTTCCTTCTGTCTTTAGGTGGAGGTGATAATGATAGATGGGACTTAACAAAAGGGTGGAGAGGGTTTCTAAAAGCTTGAGAGCTTTGGATGTAGAAAATAGAGAGAGAGAGAGAGAGAGAGCGAGAGAGAGCGAGAGAGAGCGAGAGAGAGAGCGAGAGAGAGCGAGCGAGAGAGAGCGAGCGAGAGAGAGAGAGAGCGAGAGAGAGCGAGAGAGAGAGAGCGAGAGAGAGCGAGCGAGAGAGAGCGAGAGAGAGAGAGCGAGAGAGCGAGAGAGAGAGAGAGCGAGAGAGAGCGAGCGAGCGAGCGAGAGAGAGCGAGCGAGCGAGCGAGAGAGAGCGAGAGCGAGAGAGAGCGAGAGAGAGCGAGCGAGCGAGCGAGAGAGAGCGAGCGAGAGAGAGCGAGAGAGCGAGAGAGAGAGAGAGCGAGAGAGAGCGAGCAAGAGAGAGAGAGAGCAGGGGCCATGCCAGCTCTGTGGCAGGAGGCTGAAATCGACGCCGACGTAAACAGGATGTGAACGATTTCCAGACACCGACCTGACCACTCACAGAACGCTGGGTTTAAATGCTCCCCTCATTCTCTCTCTCTCTCTCTCTCCTACTCCCACTCTATCTCTCTCTCTCTCACTCATTCTCTCTCTCTCTCTCTCACTCTCTCACTCATTCTCTCTCTCTCTCCCACTCCCACTCTATCTCTCTCTCTCACTCATTCTCTCTCTCTCTCTCTCTCTCTCACTCATTCTCTCTCTCTCTCTCTCTCCCACTCCCACTCCCTCTCTAGCTCTCTATCTCACTCGTTCTCTCTCTCTCTCTCGTTCTCCTTCTGCCACAACTCTGTGAAAAAGAGAGGACAGAGAGAGAGGGAGGCAGAGGGGAGAGGCTTTGAAAATGAGTCTTGGGATGATAGGGCTGAATTTGGAATGGCAGTACTTTTGGGTTAAGGTGGTATTTTGCAGTCATGGCAAATTTGTAACTATTTGGGTCTGGCTCAACGTTTCCATAATCACACTCTCCTGTGCGTTTCCTGGATGTGCGCTCATTATCTGATGTTAAGAAGCTGTTGACTCTGTCCTATTCCTACGCTGTCATTATATTCCTTCGTACCTATGTTTACCATTGGTCACGCCGATCCACACGGAAGCAAGCACACACACGCACATGCAAGGACACACACAGACAGACACACGCACACACACACACTCACAAACGCACGCAGGCACGCACAAATATTCACAAACATACATTCATACCCATGTACACACACTCTAAAAAAAAATGCACAGTCCCTCTCTCTCTCTCGCTACACCCCAGTATCCACAGTGACCACTTTTGATAGAATGTCTAAACGCTGAAAACAAAAATAAAAATCCCTGGGGCTCATTTTAAATATAGACCTTCTGGTATGTTGGTGGTTTTGTATATGTGTGTGTGTGTGTGTGTGTGTGTGAGTGGGTTCACTCTTCTGTGTGTGTGCTTCTGTGTATGTGAGAAAATCTGAAGTGTGTGTTTGTTACACCAAACAATCCTACCTGGCCTTTTTTTTTGTGAGATTTTTATTTTATTCATCTGTGTTATACATCACAAAAACCTGTTCTAGATGATGTCACCCTGCTGAAAGTGAGATTGAAATGTCTTTGTTCTGGTGTGTGTTTAGGGTTGGTTTCTGTAAAAATACTGGCTGACAATAAAGTTTGAACAAGAAAAACAAGAGAAATGGTTGAACTCAGACTGGCACACTTTAAGACTCACTGACTGACTGTCAATAGTTGTGTGAGATTTATTCAAACATGTTTAAAAAGTTTGAAGTATAGGATTTTTATTTTTTCATGTGATTGAATAAGTATTCAGTCACTTCTGGGAGCCATGCCACATCTGCTGCTAAATGATCTCAAAACAACATAAAGGTTTGACCAAAGCAGTTCTATTTGCAAAGTGTGTGTGTGTTTTGGGGTACTGGTTCTGGCGTGATGTGGCGAGCCCCCCAAGTAAAGTAGGCTCAGCATCTGTAAGTCTTTTGCACTTAACTACCGCTTGCTATATCCAACCTGTACTTATCCCTTGTAGAAAGCTGCTCGCTCTCTCTCTCTCTCTCTCTCTCTCTCTCTCTCTCTCTCTCTCTCTCTCTCTCACACACACACACACACACACACACACACACACACACACACACACACACACACACACAGGGTGCCTCTGTCCTCTGGAGAGCGTGGGCGGGAGAGTCTGTTCAAATGTACTCACACACACACATACAATACAGCTATTTTTATGTATGCCTACATAAAAATCCTTCTATACATTCAGTGTTTGTGTTTGAGTCTTGACATGGTATGTGCTTACATGGCTGGGGGGGCTAAAAAAAAAAGCACACCCATACATCCCAGGCTCTGCTGGTTGCCTGTCCACAGAGAAACAGCAGATCTGAACACAGTCATGGCTCCATCATGTACACACTGACCTACCACCTCCTCATGCAGCACACCACTGTGAGATAAGCTCCTTCAAAAACTCACACAAAGTGTGATCAAATGAAATCAGACACACACACAGCCACGCATTGTTTTTCTCTTGACTTGTTTTTATTCCTCTTTACATCTTTCTTTCTTAATGTCTCCCCACCTACCCGTTACCAGTGTTTTAAGACTCCAATCACACTCCACTCCGAATCTCATGATTTGTGGCTTAATAAAGTGCATTTTATATGTGATTAATAAAGTACATTTTATTTTATGTGTGATTAAAAAGCGGTGTTTTCTCTTTTCTTCGGCAGTTTGACGCGTCGAGGCGTATCACTGCCCTCCGCAGGACTACTAAAGAACTATCAGCCACAAGTCAAAACACATGAGCACAGCCCAGTGGCGCAAAGGGAGGAACGACATAAAGGATATAAAAAAAAAAAAAAAAAAGAGAAGGCTATGTTTGTGGGACACGTTACCAATGCTGAGAAGTAATCAAAAAGATTGTATACGTCTTTCTAACTTAAAAATAGAAACATTCTCGCATGTCAGATCACGTCGTATCCCCGTGTGACATTCGAAGAAAACCCTTCTGGGAATCGTTGTCGGCGCTGCATTTCCTTTTCTTTGTGGTAGTTTCCATCATAGTCGGCCTGAATCAGCATAGCTGGTGACTGGGCGGGGCGTTGGCATGCAGCCAAGACGGCGACAGGTTGACCTGTTCCGGACCCACGTGTGTGCGCAGTTTGATTGACACCAGAACACAGCCCCGTGATGACAGGCCTTCGCTTCTTTCTTCATAGTCATTGTATAAAAGCCCAGAAAAGCGTCCATCCCTTCAGTGGTTTGACTTTTGAAAACTAGAGCAAATCAAAATGCAGGACATCGTCTCAGTATGTGGGCATAAAAATGCCTGGCAGTCCCGCATAAAGCTGGACCCCTGGTCACCCTAGAATAGCTGCATGGCACACGTGGTTTGCCACCGCTCCCTCACCTATTCCCGGTCTCCCCGTCCATGCCCTCACACTGTCCAGAAAGGGTCCCCTCTACTTCCCCTCAGAAGATTCACTATTCCCTTCCCCTGCAGAATACACTGAGCTGGGAAGTCGTGTGCATAGCCACTCATTAGATCCCAGGCCTAGTGAATTCGCAACCTCAAAGGGATCCCTCCCATTTCTACAAGTAACACAGACCCACAACACGTGGCTCCATTGGTTATTTGTTAGTAGGCCAGTAGACCTATGGCCTATAACTTAATAAAAAAAGACCATCCAAAATGGTGACAGCTGTGTTATTTCTGTTTATGTATACATTTATTTGCATTTCAATTCTGAGGTCTCGGCCTGGAGATTTTGGTGACGACTACCAACACTGCCTTCATCAAATACGTCACACATGACAGACTTGCTTGAGGTGGATTTATTCTTTGCTTTGAGTGTCAATTAGGATGATTCCTGTTTTCTAGGGTCAATACGTACTGTAGGAACAAAGTCATGTTAAATAAGTAGTGACGCGGCAATGAAATGCAGGCATATATAAATGACACCAGTCTGTGTGGTCAGTCTTGGTAACGGGGATGTTCTTGATCCATGATCAAGGCGCATGATCAGATTTAATGCCACACGTTGCAGTATCCTTTTCTGAACAGCGGACGGCGGTATTTCCTCCCTTATCTGACGTCGTTAATGCAGATTGGAATAGATGCCCTGCGTCTAAATCTCTATAAACTGCCTCCGGCAACCCATCAGACAACAAAAGAGAAGAAGCAGGGGTTTGCATACATCTGCTGTAAATACGACTATGGAATTTCTTCCTGAAAGAAATAATTATTTGCACGACTGATACGTATGACTTCCAAAATAGAAATCATTGAAGAAGGCAATGTGTTATCCCCTGAAAGGTATTGTGGATGTTAATTGCAAAAAGGAGAGAGGAGTTATCAATAAAAAGACATTGGCCAGAACTCCCTGTTTGGCAATAACAAGCTACACAAATGAATTGATCCTAGTGCCCATATTGGTCGTTTGTTGAATTGATTTGTTAAACTGTAAATGGTTAAGACATGTATAGACTAGATAAAGACAGACTAGTAGACATACTTGTTTAGTGCTTAGAGCTAGAGGCTTTGTGTGATTGATTACATTCCATTAAAATCAACTGGATTTTGGCAGTCACAGTCATCGTTTTTCCACACACTGACAAATCACTACAACAACTAAATCAAGACACCAACAGGTTTATAGCATCCTTAATTTGGCATCTGAGAAATGTCAAAAACAAAACATTGTTCATTCGTGTCGTTGTCCGAGAGTGGGAGTGTATCTCCCTCTCTGGTCTCAGAGTGGGAGTGTATCTCCCTCTCTGGTCTCAGAGTGGGGGTGCATCTCCCTCTCTGGTCTCAGAGTGGGGGTGCATCTCCCTCTCTGGTCTCAGAGTGGGGGTGCATCTCCCTCTCTGGTCTCAGAGTGGGGGTGCATGTCCCTCTCTGGTCTCAGAGTGGGGGTGCATGTCCCTCTCTGGTCTCAGAGTGGGGGTGCATCTCCCTCTCTGGTCTCAGAGTGGGGGTGTATCTCCCTCTCTGGTCTCAGAGTGGGGGTGCATCTCCCTCTCTGGTCTCAGAGTGGGGGTGTATCTCCCTCTCTGGTCTCAGAGTGGGGGTGCATCTCCCTCTCTGGTCTCAGAGTGGGGGTGCATCTCCCTCTCTGGTCTCAGAGTGGGGGTGCATCTCCCTCTCTGGTCTCAGAGTGGGGGCGCATCTCCCTCTCTGGTCTGGTCTGGTCTGGAATGCGGGGGCGGTGTGGGGGGGTTGGACGGCGGTTGTATGTCACTGCTGTGCCTCTTCCTGACCACCAGGGGGCTCAGCTTGATGGGCAGCTGCCTCCTCATGCTCCTCTTCCTCTTGGGCTTGCGCGGCCGCCGCCCGCCGCCCTCCCCCCCCCCGCCGCCCTCCCCCCCCCGCCGCCCTCCCCCCCCCGCCGCCCGCCTCCTGCTGGGCGCGGTCGCTGAGCGTGTCCGAGGACTCGTCGATGTACGCCAGGTTCTCCCCGAAGAAGTCCAGCAGCTGGCAGTCGGGCCGCTGCGCCGTGGAGGGGGGGGAGGGAGGCGGGGAGGGGCCCAGCGAGGGGGGAGGGGGAGGAGGCGAGGAGGAGGAGGAGGAGGAGGAGGAGGAGGAGGAGGAGGAGGGCCGTCGGGTGGAAACGGGGGAAGGCCGTTGCCCCGCTTCGTCGGCTACCGCGACTGCGAGCAGCTCCCTGAGCTCGGTCACAGAGTCTAATCCCGGGGGCGGGGGGCGGTCCCGGGAGCCGGCCCACGCCTCCTCCTCCTCCTCCACCTCCTCCTCCTCCTCCTCCTCCTCCTCCTGATCCGCGTGGCCCGGCGCCTGGCAGGGCTGGAAGCCGTGGAGCCCCGAGGAGCAGGAGCAGGAGGAGCAGGAGGAGCGGGACGGAGCGTCGGATCTGGAGTCGCAGGAGGAGCCCAGGGTGGCCGGCCCCATCGCCGCGTGGGGCCGCAGCAGCTCCAGCCTCACGGCGGAGTGGGCCACGGGGAGAGAGAGGGAGCGGGCGAACGACCTGACCCCCGTGTGCACCCCCATTCCGATCCCCAGCCGGGGCACGGTGGCCACCTCTGCGCTGCCGCCCGGGACCTTGGCCCCGGCCCCGGCCCTGGGCCCGGGGCCGGGGCCGGGCGGGGGGGCGGGTCTCCAGCCAGACCATGGAGCCCCCCGAGAGGCCCTGCCAGCGGTTGCGCAGGTGCCCGTTCTCCGAGCCGCCGCGCACCAGGTACCCCAGGGTGGCCTGGGCCCCCCGGCGGACCCGGCGCCGCTCGCTGCGCTTCCAGCGCCGCCGCTGCAGGAGGAAGGGGTCGTTGAACTCCAGGGGGTTGGGGATGCGGAAGTCCATGTTCTGGATGTTCTGCGACCAGTCGGTAGCATGGGCACGCAGCTCCCTCCATCTGAGCAAAGGGGGGGGGGGGGGGGGGGGGGGGGGGGGGGGGGGGGGGGGGGGGGGGGGGGGGGGGAAGAGAAGAGAGTGGGACATGGTGACTGTCATGATGTGTTATAGAGAACCCAATCCCAAGCACCTCTGCGTTTGCCATCGCCTCTGCAGTGGTACGCCCCCCCCCACTCGGTCCATCGGCTCTGCAGTGTAAGACGAACCCCCCCCCCCCCCCCCCCCCCCCCCCCCCCCCCCCCCCCCCCCCCCCTCTGTGTTCAACCATATCACATCCTCTCACTGGCTGATCAACGGTTACCCGGTCGGCTGCTGATTAAGTGTTGATCTGACACATCTGGGGTGGGGGGTGGGGGGTGGGGGTGGGGGTGGGGGGGGGGGGGGGTCAGGGAGAACACATGTGGTCATGTCTCACCTCGGCGCGGGTCCTCTTGGACAGCACCCGTAGCCAGTTACCGATCATGGCGAGGATGGAGGCGAAGTAGGCCAGACCAAACACGATCCACAGCCACACCAGCGGCTTCAGGATGATGTCGCTGTCGCGGCCTGAGCCTGCGTACGGTAGGAAGCACGTCAACCCTGGAACAAAGGCCTGAGCCTGCGTACGGTAGGAAGCACGTCAACCCTGGGACAAAGGCCTGAGCCTGCGTACGGTAGGAAGCACGTCAACCCTGGGACAAAGGCCTGAGCCTGCGTACGGTAGGAAGCACGTCAACCCTGGGACAAAGGCCTGAGCCTGCGTACGGTAGGAAGCACGTCAACCCTGGGACAAAGGCCTGAGCCTGCGTACGGTAGGAAGCACGTCAACCCTGGGACAAAGGCCTGAGCCTGCGTAAGGTAGGAAGCACGTTAACCCTGGGACAAAGGCCTGAGCCTGCGTACGGTAGGAAGCACGTTAACCCTGGGACAAAGGCCTGAGCCTGCGTACGGTAGGAAGCACGTCAACCCTGGGACAAAGGCCTGAGCCGCCTGCGTACGGTAGGAAGCACGTCAACCCTGGGACAAAGGCCTGAGCCGCCTGCGTACGGTAGGAAGCACGTCAACCCTGGGACAAAGGCCTGAGTGCATCCTAGGGGTCTATTGAGTTGGATGGGGGAGTTGTTTTCTCAAGAGTATTTTTGATAACTAGACTAGACTCACTAGACTAGTGCTTTTCAACCTGTGGTACCCCCTACCACAGGTGGAAAAACACTGGTCTAGACGTGGAATTGTATTCTTGAAATAGACACAAAAATATTATAGATAAATTAAAATAAACATTCAAATTATTGTTCAATAAATCTAGTATTATGGCTTGTCATTCATTTGAAAATACTATCTCTTTGAGCACTCCATCGTCTGTTTTCCTTTCTAATGTTTTCCATCGATGTCTTGTGTTCATTTGTGTTTGCTAAATAAACACACTGGGATATTATGCAGCATTGCTATCTTTTTCTATCAACTGTTTCCAACTGGCCATTTCCTTCTTGCAGTAATCGTTGTGTACGGGGGCGCTGGCAGTCTTTGCGCAGCCACTGCATGTGTATTTGTCTATTTTCTACTGTTTGCATATGAGGTGGTCCGCGAGAGCTCTTGATGACAATTTAGTGGTCCACCTAAAGTCAAAGGTTGGGAACCACTGCACTAGAGCATTTGTGTTAGTTTGTTTCCATTTAATATATATATAAAAAAAAAACTAAGTCTTAAATGATAAAAACATGCTAGGCTGACCTTGGTTCTTATTTAAATGATACAATGGTTCATGCATTACATTCAGTTACACTGAAGCTTGATTGCAGTGATTAGTATGATGGTGGAATCCTCCCAATACAATGTTCAGATCTGTGTGGGTCAGGTCTTTATGTATTCAGTGTGTCTTGCAATCGAGACAAACCTGGCACGAAGTCTCCAAACCCAACGGTAGTGAGAGTTATGACCACAAAATAGATAGACTCAAGGAAGGTCCACCTCTCTACTTCCTTGAAGACCAGTGTTGGGACCACGAGGAAGATCAGGCAGCCAATCAGGATGGAGATCACCGCTGAACTCACGCGAACAATGGTGGGACTGAGATTGCGCTTCTGCAACAGGACCAAAAAACAAACAAACAAAAGGTTTTTGTGCAACGGTGGTGCAAAGTGCTTTCAGCTGTCAAAACAAATCAGGGCTCGCTCTGGACTTCAAAGCTGATAGCGCCTTTTGCAGGATTAGTTGTATCGCAGTCGTCACTACAGCATATGGTTTAAAATGTTTTTTCCGTTATTTGCAGATTTTGAGATTACTAGAGGACAGCAACTCAAAAACGATTGGTCTGAAAAATTGAACATCTATCATCTTCTCATGGAAAATGTTAAAAAAAAAGATATGACTGTTTGACTGCTGTAGCAATATTAAGTGAGTCACAAAGTGAATTCCTGGCCGGGCACCAACCATTCTCACCCGGAAGATGGTCTCAATCCTGGCCACAGCCTTCCGTAGCACGGTGCCCATGTGGTCACTAACCCCGGCTAGCAGTATGCCGAACATTGGGATGCCCACCAGGGCATAGCAAACGCAGAACAGCTGACCAAACCATGTGCGAGGGGACAGGTTTCCAAAGCCTATAAAAATAGACACCAAAGGGGGTACATTCAGCTAAATGACGTGGGAAAGAGTGAACAGTTTGTCCGTTCTGTATATTAAACTGAGTAGAGTGCACTGCCTCGGTTGGTGGAGCGGGAGGAACGCCAGCAGTGGGAGTCCACAGGGCTGTACCTGTAAGAGGGAAGCAGACATAGCCAGAGAGCAGGCCCCAGGACACCTACCGATTGTGGTGATGATGGTCCCACAGAAGAAGAAAGCAGAGACGATGTCCCAGTTGCTGGTGTAGTTAGACAGACTGCTGCTCAAATCCAGACCCGCTTCCACAGCCGATACCATGCCCTGCAAGCACGGAAGAGCAAAGACATGGTCTGAGCCTCACCTTCACTTTATGTTCTTTAAACAACATTAAAGCTGCACTATGTAACTTTTCTACTGCGGTTATTTCTTTTTTCTTTTCTTTTTCTGACAGTAACTGTCGTCTTAAAATGATATAGCTATAACTGTAGCTACAACTAAAGCCACTAGAGGCTGCCAATGGGATAACGCACATAAGTGCAGGTTTAAGATCTTTATTAACTAAACCCCAATAAGTGACATCACAAGATGATTCGACGCGGTCATCAGTGCCATTTTATTCAAATTATTCAGCCGTTTAAATCAAAAAGGGGTGTGTCTACGTCGATCCCTAAGCCTAACATCAAGTAACCAAACTCGTGTGATGACTCTGACGTCTGTGAGAATTCCCCTGGTTGCACGTCCGCCATGGTGGCGTGTGATTGTTTAATTACCCGGCTGGGAAACAGTAGAGTGTGCACTCATGACTAATGGTTGAGAGTGCCTGGAAGTAGGGGTAATAAGTGTGCCATTGTGTGTGTGTGTGTGTGTGTGTGTGTGTGTGTGTGTGTGTGTGTGTGTGTGTGTGTGTGTGTGTGTGTGTCTGTGTGTGTGTGTATGTGTGTCTGTGTGTGTGTGTGTGTGTATGTGTGTCTGTGTGTGTGTGTGTGTGTGTGTGTGTGTGTATGTGTGTCTGTGTGTGTGTGTCTGTGTGTGTGTGTGTGTGTGTGTGTGTGTGGTGAATTTCTAGGCGGTTTCAGCCCTGCCGGGCACCCCAGTGGTGTGTTCAGAACAGCACTTGTGTACGTTCACATGTGACTGTGACTGATATTAGGAGCAATTGTACTTCCAAAGGACCAATAAAAAGTGGCACATAGGAATTGGTTCATTTGAAAGTGTGAAACCATAAGAAAGAGAGACAGTTGGAGTATTACAGAGATTTCTGACCTACGTGGGGGTCTAAGAGAGACGGTCTCAGTATGACAGCGGTATCTGACCTATGTGGCGCTCTAAGAAAGAGAGACAGTCTGAGTATGACAGCGGTATCTGACCTACGTGGTGCTCTAACAAAGAGAGACAGTCTGAGTATGACAGCGGTATCTGACCTATGTGGGGCTCTAAGAGAGACAGTCTCAGTATGACAGCGGTATCTGACCTATGTGGCGCTCTAACAAAGAGAGACCACATTATCTGTGGTGAAAGAAAATAAATTCTGAAAACCGCGTCAAACTGCAACAACCTGTAAGATCATTCACCAGAGGCAGCGTCTCTGCAGAAGTGTTTGGTTACACTTCAATTTAAGGCTATTACTAGACTACTATATTTACACACACACACACACACACACACACACACACCATCATGAGCTGGTTGAAGGCCTCGGCGCTGACGCAGTGCGAGTGGTTGCGGAGGAACCTCTCGCGGATGTCCAGCAGGCGGGCGTAGGCCTGGCTCTCCTGGGGGGCCTCCAGGGTGCGGAACACCAGCGCCCCCATCACCAGGTACAGCATGACCCCCACCAGCAGGGCCAACAGTGTGAGACGTCGCATCCTCTCATCCGATCCCTCCCTCCACCCTCCACCACCATAACCACCTCTCCCTTCCTCCTCTCTCCTCTCGCAAGCCCTTCAGCGCCTCGGGGTCAGGGGTCGGGGGCCACTTTGTGGAGAAAGGGCCCAGTTGTCAGGATGCAGTGCGGGGTGGGGACAGCGGCAGCCCTCTATGCAAACAGGAAGTTCCTTTTAGAGACACATGTTTTTAGTTTATATTCATCGTGGCTACAGTTTGCATAAGAGTGTGACCTCTGCGCATGCAGCAAAACAAAACTAAAGTGCAGGTGACTTGTGTCCAATACATCCTCCCCTGGCTCGATCCACACAGGGATTCTAGGGGAAACAGGTGCGACAATGTCCACAAACATTGTTTCCTTTGAACAATGTTGGTTGCAGTGAATCAGGTTCACGGGGCAGATAACAATAAGCTAATAATCTTCATCCAGTGCAAACTGCTCTCTGATGCTGTAAACACTGAGCTATTAATCATTAGACTCCTAAATGTAAGACACATTTGTATATGTTGACATTGCAAATCTGGAAGGTCGTTCGCATGTGCACAACCCAGTGACACTGAGAACCTTGGGTGTTGTAGTTTTCAGCTTTCCGCAATACTCTGTTTGCCCTGGCATAGTTAGTCACCATGTCACACCAATTGTGCACAATTTCATAATTTGTGGCGGCAAATCTAGTGTAGTGACTTTTTATAGGTCCCCTTGACAACCCAAGGGAAAACAACCCTGGTCTCTCTCTCTCTCTCTCTCTCTCTCTCTCTCTCTCTCTCTCTCTCTCTCTCTCTCTCTCTCTCTCTCTCTCTCTCTCTCTCTCTCTCTCTCTCTCTCTCTCTCTCTCTCTCTCTCTCTCTCTCTCTCTCTCTCTCTCTCTCTCTCTCTCTCTCTCTCTCTCTCTCTCTCTCTCTCTCTCTCTCTCTCTCTCTCTCTCTCTCTCTCTCTCTCTGACAGACATTGCAGGTTACTCCTCTTGTCCTGATGCTTTATGGCCACAAACACTCACACCTCGCCAGAACAAATTTAGTCATAACATCGGAAACAAAGCAAGGCTTCAAACAGACAAGCAGGCCATGTACATTTTAATGGATGACTCCAATAAGCTGCCTCACTTGGTTCTCTGCTCTTTTTTTCCTACCAACTGCAGTGCGTTAAGAGAAGTGACATCACGTCTATCGGGGTTCACATCAAGGGGCATTTTGTCATAATAAGCCAGACGGAGAGAGACAAACAGAAGGGACACACGGCTGGTTGCCTGGATGCTGACCTGTCTGGGAGCCTTGCCAACACTGGTGCTTCTGCCTGGTGCCTTTAAACGAGGTTTGTAACATTGTCTCAATGTTAATCATGCGCAGGATATGTTTTAAGTCATTTCCTTGGACATCAGTTAAAAGCAGCATTTGTTGCTGCTCAATCCTCCCCCCTAAACAAAATATGGGGGGGGGGGGGGGGGGGTCTGCTAGGGGTCAGCTCTGTCCTGTAATGCGTTTCTAAGGAACCTTGACACTTGACAGTGTTCTGAGACTTCCCAGCAGACAGAGAGACAGCCTGTTAGGATTTTGGACCAAACTAAGCACACGGCTTGTGTTGTGTGTATGGACAGTCTCTTTCCCTCCTCAACCACCAGCTCTCCTGAGCTCAAAGGCTTTGCCAAGTTATCATTGGCTAATCCTCCCCCCGGGCATATTTTGATATTTTCACTCCGATAGCGGGCGGAAGGAGGAAAAGCGTAGACGTACAGGGCTGCGTTTGAAGTGCTGTGAGCTAATCTCAACATAAACAGTGTGACACAAGGGAGCAGTCAATCATAAGGTTTCCAAGAAGAACAGAAGTTGGGCGAGAGAAGGACAAAACCGTAGTGCTGAGCGAAAGAATGGAGAACCCACTTGAGAACCTAGTTTTCCTCCACTCACAGAACAATATGCTTTATGCAGTTAGGAAATGTATAGTTCTCTATATTTGAGAACACTAGCTTATTGTTATACTTTTGAAGTAAATAAATTAAATTTTTTGGAGTACGTCTCTCATTAGAGTAACATTGCAGTATACTAATGATTTAATATCACATTGCGCCGGTCTACTGTATATTTCATCCCATCTAAGTGTTATTACCGTTGTGTCAGCCGTTTCTCATGATTTGGACAGATCTACAGCACGATATATATACAGTTTGCTGGGAGTCTAAGCAAGCCCTGCCCATTTATCTGTGATGTCAAACTGCACGAGGAGACCCTTGTGATTGCAATATGATTTTACATAGCAGACGGTGTTGCTTCTATCAATACAACAATACAATACAACTTGTCTTTGCCAACAGAAATGGCAGTAGGTCCTGAATGGACTTAAAACATTGGTAACTAAATGTGCTGTTTGAGAAAGAATACATCTGATGCTATCCACAAAACATTTAGCTTATGCCCCACAATCTCAAATATTCCCTCCCTAAAAATAATTTGCAATGTCTCAATGTTGTAAAGAAGCCGTAGCTCCAGTTCAACTCTTGGGAAAACATGGATATATTAAGAGCTGGGAATTGGCAATATTTGCTGACCCACGCTTTGGCACCCGTTTCACGCTGGTCCTCAAGAGATTGACATCCATGTTACGATGTGTGATTGTATACAATACTGTGAATACTAATGAGCCAAATTAAAATAAAGCCAAAGAAAACAGGTTCATGCAGATGTTAACGATATAGTGGCCGAAATTAAGGATCCAAATTTAAACCAGGGCGTGCACCGTTCCAGTCATCGAGATTAAAACCCCATGAGGACAGCAAGTTGATGGTTACACTTGGGTAATCATAAAAACATAACCAAACTACTGGAATAAGTTGCTACAACAAAGCGCTGTAAGAGGGGGAAATCAAAACACAGAATTCATGTTTAAAAAGAAGAAACATTATGGTCCAAATGAATCATACCTCAAGTAGAATCCTTTAGAAACCACTTGCCGCTTACCTTAAACGTTCGCTGAACTGGAGCTATCCAAAAGTTTGTAGCGTGCAGCGTGCAGGGTCCTCTCAGCCTCCAGCCCTTCTCGAGTAGCAGAGCATGTTTATGTGTGGTGTGTGCGTGTGTGTGTGTGAGAGAGAAGGTGTTTCCCCATTCTCTGTGCCGTACATCACCCTCTGACAGCTGAGGACGCTGTGGGAGAAGAAAGGCCTGTGTGAATGTGTGTGTGTGTGTGTGTGTGTGTGTGTGTGTGTGTGTGTGTGTGTGTGTGTGTGTGTGTGTGTGTGGTGGCAATACGGCTTGGCCATGACAAAGTGCATTCACAAGCAAGGAAGGAGGGGGAGAGGGGGGTCCCCATGTTTCCTGAGCTGTGTGTGTGTGTGTGTGTGTGTGTGTGTGTGTGTGTGTGTGTGTGTGTGTGTGTGTGTGTGTGTGTGTGTGTGTGTGTGTGTGTGTGTGTGTGTGTGTGTGTGTGTGTGTGTGTGTGTTCCATAGAGATCTAATTCCCCAGCCTTTAGAAGCCATTTTCTGAAGCATTTAGTGGAAGTAACACAAAGCGAGAGTCACGCAGTCCCCTCAAAGTGTTTCTCTCTCACCTGAGGAGAATACAGTCAGGTGGTGGTGGAATAGAAAGCAGACATGGCTGTTGGAGCTCTGGGACCTTGTTAACTTGTCTTGGCCCCGAACCACCACCCCCCCCCCCCCCCCCCCCCCCCCCCCCCACCTCTTGCTGAATATATATATTGCCTAGAATAGGCAAGTGAGAAGAAAGAGCGACGCTAGTTAAAATCCTTTCTTGGACATATTTCAGTAAATAAAAAAAAAGAACTGAGTGCAGCCTACAAGACGATCAAACCTGACAATCCAGAGGAAGTAAAAGTCGTGACAAGGTTTCCGTCGCTGAACCTGCGGAAGGATCATTAACGTAACGGCAGCCCGCATGGTAGAATACACACAATTATTAAGAAACATCAAACGTTTTACCCATATACCCAAACCAAGTGTATAATAAACCAATAGACGTTTTAGCAGCGTTGTTTTATTCTACGTGCCAACAGCAATACTTTCACATACAACAGTCTCACCCTTAAGGGTGAGAGATTCACAGTGCTACGAGTGCCTTCAAACAGTTTAACAGCACTACAAAAAATACAACTACAGATCCCAGAGATATTAAGGCAGTGGGGTGTGTGATGGTCAGAAGGCCGATGTTAAAGAACAGTCCCTTATGTTCAACATAGTCATGCCATTTACCAAAGCCAAACAGTGCAGAATGCCTCTTTGTCCTAATTAAATGTGTGCATGAAGAAGTAACACATTTTACACTCATTACGCAACAGCAAGTCTCTATTCAACGCTTAGGTGGGACTAGTGTTTGCACTGGTGCACATGAAGTGGAATAAGATCAGTGCGTCTTCCACAGTTCTTGATAAAACAGCTCCTGGTCAGTACACCTGTGGCAAACTCGACAAACTCCATCTCATCCTTTCATCCTTTAAAGTGGTCTACGTGTTCGCAACACAAAACAAAAAAACAGAACATAAATATATAGTACGGGGGGAGGGGGGGGGGAATAAACGTACATCAATCAAATATATTATGTCTGATGAATTCTGAAAGGAAAATAAATCTAGGGGGAAACAACTAAAATGGTCACCATATTCCCTACAGCAACACTTCAAGCAGGTATTTCTCAGTGAATTAGGAGATAAAATGGGGCTGAGGAGGGCTGCGAGGGCAGAGAAAGAACACCAGGAGACTTGGGGAGGGGGGCTTTCATACAGTGGATCACCATACATGGAGCGGAAAGCAGGCAGGTCCATCTGTGAGTCATGCACTCATGCTCTACAAGTCTTCGTCTCTGTGCACGTGTGCACACACGCTCGAACCACAGCAAGCGTTAAGATGACGACACTTAAATAATAAACCCGTTGCACAGAAGGCAGTGGTGAACAAACTTTCACTTGCTTCGCGCACACACACACACACACACACACACACACACACACACACACACACACACACACACACACACACACACACAGTCAAGTCATATGCTTAAAAAAAAACACATGAAATTGTCTGTTTAAGGCAGACCTTTAAAAAGGGAAAGCTGACATTTTCAGCACTGGATTCTCCCCCCGATTGGAAAATATAGCTCTATTACATAAAACAAACACTCAGAAGGCTGGCGGAAAATAACAATAGGAATAAAATAACAACCCATTTGGTCCATACACAACAAGCGTGTAAGGCTAATATTTGTGGTACAACCTAATCTGTCCCTTATTACACCTCCTCTATAATGTGGAAGGTGACCACTGGTCCCTAATGACATCCATACACATCTAAAAGGCCTCCTATGTGAAGGAACTAAGGCATCCATCAGTCTATGTGGTGGACCTGTTCATCTCCCTGATAGTCCTGTAGATGCTTGGCAGGAGGACGTACTTGCTGGTAGCCGGGGAGGTGCTGGGTGATGCTGGTTGCCAAGGATACCAGCGGTCCATTGAGCGAGCCTCCATATGCAGCTTCCTTTGATTCTGCCCATAGAAACCAGCGAGGAAGACAATGAGAAAACAAACAAATCCCACGCCCACTTTATTCCATACAGAATATTGAATGGTAGGCGTTGTCCCTGGTTACCTGGCGCCAGTGTCTAGTCCGTCTCCTCCGTGGGGGGCGTGGCCGTGTGTGGGAGGGGCACGGCGGGCGCGCCCAGCAGACCGCGCCTCACTATGTAGGGGCACGAGGGGCCGCTGGGAATGTCGGCGAACCCTGGGGGGACGGAAAGCATAAACGATGAGACGAGCGGCCGGACACAGGCCCCGTCGGCTAGCCGCTCCGCCCCGCGCCGGCCGAGGGGCGGCTGCGTGGCCCGTCTGTCTGCACGTCGTCGACCCCGCCCTGCACTTGCCCTTCATCACCGCCTCGGGGAGGCCGTAGGGCTCGTACTCCGTGTCGTCGAAGGCGGCCGACAGCTGGCTGCGGTTGCGGCGGATGCGCTCGGCCAGGCGGGCGGGGTCGGCCGGGATGGGGAAGGAACCGGAGAACAGCGGCCGCCCGCTCGCCCCGGCGCTCGCCCCGGCGCTCGCCCCGGCGCCCGCTGCTCCCTCCTCCTCCTCCACCACCACCTCCCCCTCCACCACCACCTCCACCCCCTCCTCCTCCTCCTCCACCCCCTCCTCGGTCTGAGTGCAGGCGTGGTGGAGCCGGGCCGCGGCGGCGGGCAGCGGAGAGGCGTGGGTTTGAGTGGCGGCGGTCCGTCCGGAAGGCCGCGGGCGCGTTTGCCGCAGCGGCGCCCCGGTCTGCGGCGCCACTGGCGGGGCGTCTTTGGGGACGCGGCGCTGATCGCTGGACGCTCTCTGGAAGGCTCCGTGCGGCGGCGGCGGCGTAGCGACCTGAGGGTGGGTGGTGTCCACGTTTTCTTTGTCGGAGCCCTAGGAGGAGAACATGGGGGTTCAGACCGTCGGACTCAGCAGTTTGAACTCCTTTGCCAGAGGCTTCCACACGACTTCACATCAGTTGATACGGATTCTGCATTTCCTCCTTGGTTGGTCAGATCAGGTACTCTCGCTAATAAGTGATGGGTCAAGAGGTCAAGAGGTCAAGCGTTGAACCAAAAAAAAGAAGCGACTGAACGAGTGACGTCACTGGAAGGTCGGCTCCAGTAAACGATCCGGTTCATCGAGACCACAATACATCGAGACCACACCGGTTTAAGAACTGTTTCAAGAGTTACAAGGAGAGGGAAGATCACCCCATCGTCGATGAGGTCATCGGTGTCCTGTGGTACGTAGGTCTTCTCAACGTCCAACACACCCTTTGTCTCCGTCAGGTCACTGTGCTGCACTCTTGTGGGAAAATAAACAACACCGTTTCGGTTAATATCCCAACCACAAGTATTGGGAATACCGTCAGTTGTAAATGTAAGTTCATACTGCTAGTCAAACATTATACTTGCATGTCTGGGGTGTGTTTCTGGAGTCAAAGTATACTTTTATTTTGAGTAGAGAGCTGGGGACAGAATCATCTGTACTGTGGATCTGACAGCCAACCAAGATGTTTCATGTGAGTCGAGATTTACGATCCTAGACAATCCTAGTCTAATGCTAGACAACATCTCATCTCACATCAAACATTTAAATTACATCAGTGTGAGTGTGTGTGAGAGAGTGAGTGTGTGAGAGAGTGTGTGTGTGAGTGAGTGAGTGAGTGAGTGAGTGAGTGAATGTGTGAGAGTGTGTGAGTGAGTGAGTGAGTGAGTGTGAGAGTGAGTGAGTGAGTGAGTGAGTGAGTGAGTGAGTGAGTGAATGTGTGAGAGTGTGTGAGTGAGTGAGTGAGTGAGTGAGAGAGAGAAAGAGTGTGTGTTACCTGCAGGTGAGCATGGTGCCTTGTAGTTTTCTAGAAGAGCAGGACAGGAACAGGTGGTCCTCTCGGATCACGGTCAGAGTGCCTCTGTCCTGCAACATGTCCTTTGTTGCCTCAGGCTCCTCAGCGCCCAGCGTAGGAGCCAGACCATCCACCTCCACAGCGCCTCTGGGAGACTGGGAGCACTGTGGCCGTCTGAGGGAGCCATTTAGAGACGGCGTCGGATCCTTGAGGCCCAGGCTGTGTTCCTGGGGCCTGGCGGCTGGAGTGCGAAGGGAGGCCAGTCTCCACAGAACCAGCTCCTCAGCTTGCTTCTCCCTCTCCTCAGACACAGCCCCGAGCTCGGCCTGCAATGCCACCACCTGGCAGGGAGGGAACGACAAGAAACAGAAGGCATAACAACTAAAATATGAATACAAAATGTTTAGAGAATTTCCCCAGTGGTTATTTTTAGGAAGACTGGTAGTTCATTTCAGAATCATGCATATGTCAGGGTTTCCCACATCGGTCTAAACTCCTCTAAATGAAGCCTCTACCAAAAGTTCACTTTTTACATTAGGAGGACAACGTGCCTGTTCATGTCAGCATCTGCGTTCAATTTGACATCAAATGAATGTTCCTATTAGCCTAATATACTAATTAGGCTAATTAATATAATACAATCAATGAAATCAAAAAGAGCACCGTCTCTGCGGAGACGAAGGGCTTCAGTCTCTCTGATTACGCCCGGTATTCACACCCGATCACGACGAAATGTTGAATGTGAATGAGGCGTTTCAGCCTATAGAGCAAATGTGTCACCGTTAACCTTTGCATAACAGTGAAAATACCTTACAGCGTACCAACGGAGAGAATCCTTTTCACCAGCGCGATTAGGTGTGTGCGTAATCTCTGCCTGTTGTGAGTCGTATTTTTTAGTGTACGCTTGTGTCCTTAAAGCACAGAGAGTCCACAATAAGCTATCCGCAATAAAGCGATGTAAAAAGGGGCGCGAAAGGCAGACTCAGCGCTCCAACTGCTCTAACCCGCTCTTTTTGCCCCCGCTTTAGGGCCCTTGTTTCTGGCTACAGCAGCCTATATAACCTGGTTGATTTGGTTATTATAATGCAAATTAATATATACATTTTTAAACCCACGATTGTTTGACTGCCAGAATTCGCTTGCCTCTTTCTCGTTAAGCATTTCCCCTTCCCCTTCCACTAAACCCTGTATGCATGATGGGCAAAAGGCAAACAAAGTCGACTAGGCCCACCTGCTGCGCCATGCGGCTGACCAGAGCCAGAGAGTCTTGTTCCTTCTCGCCCTCTCTGGCATCTTCACTGCTCACTCCATCATCCCGGCTGACCTTCACTTCCTGCCATCCCTCGCTGCCGCCACCGAGTGGCATCCCCGCCACGCGCTCCCGCTCCTCTTCAGGGGCCCAGGAACCGGCTGTGCAGGGCTCCGTCTTTGGGCTTGGGTCTGCGTCTTGGCCCCTGGCCCCTGAGGCAGGGGGGTCCTCCTCCACCAACCCACCGCGACCTGGCAGCATCTCCGGCCGGGAAGAGGGCTTCTCCTGCGCTGCCGCGCCGTCTTCACCCTCTCTGCCCGGCTCACTGCAGACCAGCGGTGGGTGTGCAGGAGGCAGGGCGTCCGCGGTGTGGGCACGGACGCCCTGGAGGGCCCTTGACGACGGTGCTCCTGCTTCCCGGTCAGGTCTTTGGTCCCACGCCTGGCCTTGGTCGCCGCTAGCTGCGTGATTGACGGTGTCTCTGGAGGACGATTCCCACGGAGAGGCTGCGGTGTGAAGTTCAGAGCATCTGCCTGCACCTGGATCCGTCGGGACTGGGGCCGTCCCTCCCTCCCTGGGGGCCGTCCCTCCCTCCCTGGGGGCCTTCCCTCCCTCCCTCGGAGCCGTCTTGGCCGTGAGCTGGGCCAGCTCCTGCCTGCAGCACTGCAGTTCCCCTTCCAGGCTGAGGAGGGCGCTCTCCTTCTCCTGCAGCTCAGCCAGCAGGCCTGTGATGTGCTGGCTCTGCAGCTCAAAGGCCGAGGTCAACTGCTGGGTCTGACAGGTCACCTGGAGAGTGGAGGGATGGACAGATAGAAGGGTGAAGGGATGGGCAGAGAAAGTGAAAGAGAGAAAATAAACTAAATAAGCCATTGATTCAGCAATACTTCAAATAATATTCTTATTTTCATGTTTAATGGGTTGGCTGAATTACTAGCACTGCATAAAGCCCCAATATGCAAAACATGTTAAGGTGTTTTTTGGTCGTCATAAAGTCAACAATGTGGAACCACTTCAATACAATACAACAATGAATTATGATATACAGCAGCTGGCCTGCGGTAATGTGTAGACAAGTACAAAGTAGCAAGCTAGTGTGCAGGAAAATGTTTATGTGTTGTTTGACAACAGTCCAGTCCCAGTCCAGTTGAGGAACTATTTGTGCTGGCGGAGCCAAATACATGATTAAATAAACAAACAATCATCTGTTGTTGCTTATTAATGTTAACTTGTAGAACTGTTGTATCAAAGCAATTTCCCACTCAAGGTCGTGCGGCCTCCTACCTATGACCGAATCACAGCCGTACTGAAATTCAACATAGCAGCACTCCCTCTTGTTCCATATTATCTTATATGTCATATAATTACAATAACAGTAAATGAATCATTGTGCTTAGAGACGCAGCAAAAACATTGAATCTGCCATAATCTGATCCATTACTAGCATGGATCCAGAACAGTTTGGGGTCAAATGATGCTTGATGCATAGGTCTACCAAAAAAAGAAAAGGTCTACAAGCTCTTTGTACCCACCTGGGACTGCAGGGCCTCTAGTTTAGCTTGGCACTGCTCGGCACGCCGGGCCATTCCTGTCTTCTCTTCCCGCAGGCGCGCCACCTCCCTGGCCAGGTCAGGGGGGGTGGGGGTCTCAGGACAGACGGGGGCTCCACTGAGCTCCTGTGATGTGGCGTCCTCCAGGTCAGGGCTGGTCCCCTCCATCGGGCTTGCCCCGGCGCTTGAAAGCAGCGGGGGTTCAGGGAGTCCGGCCACCTGGTCTTCCTTCAGGATCAGCCCCGCGGTGGTCTGCGAGGCGGCTGCGTTGAGCTGATTGGCGGTGTGGCAGAGGAAGCGGTTGAGCTCGGGCGAGGGGAGGAGGGGCTGGTTGTCGTCGAGGCCCGGGCAGAGGTCGGCGATGTTAGCGTTGAGCTTGTCGTCGCGGCGGAGCGTCAGGTACGCCAGGGGGCTGTTGGCCTCCGGGCGTGGGATCTCCTTCTCTCCACGCCGCCTCAGCTCCTCCAGCTCTGCCTCCAGCTCAGCCAGCCGGACGCTCAGCTCCACCTTTTCCTCCGCGTCCACGCCAGTCCCCGTACCCTTCTTCCGCTCCTCTTCCTCCCTCTGTCTCTCCTCTCGCTCCAGGGCCAGCTGGGCCCGGGCCTCGGACAGCTGTGCTTTCATCTGGATGTTCAGCTCCATCAACTCCTGCTCCCTGTCCTCTCGTCCCTGCTCTCCCCGTGCCTCCTTCTCCACCTCCTCTTTTTCCTTACTACTCAGCTGCGCTTGCAGGGAGACCAGAGCCTTCCTAAGCCTCTCCGTCTCCGAGCGTTCCCGCTCCAGCTCCGCTTTCCTCCCCCGCTCCTGCTCCTCCAACTCGGCCTCGCGGCCCGTGCGCTTTTTGCTCAGCTGCTTCAGCCGGGTCCTGGCCTCCGCCTCGGCCCTCCGCTGGGTCTCCAGGTCCTCCAGGCGCCGCTGGAGCTCCTCGCGCGCATCCCGCAGCTCCGAGCTCAGCGCTGCGTTCTCCCTGCGGAGGGCGACCGCGTCTGCTCCCTGTTCTCTGGGCGGGACACGAGCCTCAGCGGCGGCCTCTGACGGCGAGGAGAGCGAGGCGTGCGCTTGGTCCGCGGCGGCGCTCTTCGGCGTCCCAGCGCTGTCGGCAACGATCACGTCGTCGTCGGCGTCGTGCTGGGGTTTCCGGCCCCCCTGTGGGCTCTCAGAGTCCGTGGACCTGGCCGACATGGCTGCCATGTGCTCCGCGTCGATGCCTTCCCCCGGTTCTCTGTCCATGGGGTACTTGGGGGCCGTCTGATGCCCTCTGCCCTGCTCGCGCCGCTGCTGCTCTCCGGGGGGCTTCTTGCTGGGGCCCGAGGGCCGGGGCTCCGGAGGGGCCAAGCTCTGACCCAGGGAGCAGTGCTGGCGGGGGGCAACGGGAAGAGCCAGGGCTGCATTTTGCTCTGGGGAAGGGAACGAGAGATCAATAAATAACTAGACACCCGCATCACAGTGTAACTGTATTAATCATCACATGTTGATATACACAGACTGTGCCCTTGTGAATGAATGAACATAGTTGGCCAGCAGGGGGCGGCGGTGAGTAAGGATCGGGGTATGAGAGATTTTGTCAGAAGGGTAGATGTCATCATATGTACTTCATACTCTTCTGCATTATCAATTGGACTCTAATAATCCTCCGCCTCCGACAACAATCTCTCCTTCAGCAGCTCTGTCAGGCCTCATCGCCACCGCTCTCCTCCTCACCCCTCAGCTCCTTCAGGAGGAGCAGGGCGTCGTCTCGCTCCTGCGTCACTCTCCTCCCCTCCTCCTCCAGGGACTTCCCTCTCCTGGCGCTTTGTTCCAGGCTGGCTGCCACGCCCTGCGCCTCGCGCAGCGCCTCCTAGTGCACACGGCGGGCGCCCACGGTCAAACAAGAAGAAACAAAGACACCAGGAAACACGCATGTTGCACAGTGAACCAGGTAGTCCAACTGGTTATTACCCGGAGAGTTCACACAAATCAATCACAGCTTGCTGTAAACCATGTAAGGAGAACTAGACGTTTTTCTTATTTCTTTCTGGGTGTGATGAAAGTGTTCTCCAATCTAATCTAACATGGGATCTAATTACTATTCCAATCTCAAATACCATTTTCCATCTTTCTGCTTGAGCATAAGAGCATTCTAGCATTACCTGACTGACTGTTGTCATGATGGACTCCAGGTTTAAAGTGGTTGCCTCTTAGGCAACACTTAAACAGGGAGTAGATGCAAATAAACGTCATAGTCGAAGCCACAGATTTAACACCAGGTGGGTGCATTGTTGTTCCCCTGACATTAACAGTTGCTGTGCCTGAATTGTCTATATAGCTTGTTATCCTGGCAATCATTAACACTGAGCAACACTTGACTCCTGACATATGGTCAAGTGTGATGCTGTTTAAAAATGAATCGACTTCTTTATGTGCTTACTGCTGAGGCAATGAATTATAGATGAAGCCATATATGTAGAAACCTGTGTGTGTGTGTGTGTGTGTGTGTGTGTGTGTGTGTGTGTGTGTGTGTGTGTGTGTGTGTGTTACCGTCAGTTTGGCTTGTGTCTGAGCCTCCTTCTTCTCGCTCTCCTGCAGCTGTCCCTCTGTCCATTTAAGCTTGGCTTTGAGCGTCTCCACTTCTCTCTCCAACGTCTGCTTCAGGAGGGACAACTGGCAGAGAGACAATGAGAGTCATAAAAAAATAAAGAATCCAAAGAACACCATGAAATACCATAAATGGACAAACATGACGGGAAATAAAAGAAGGTCAAAAACGGAAAAAGTGCCAGTTGCAATCATGACTAAAACATGAAGAAAGGGATTTAAAAAGGTGTCAAACGGAATAGGAAGGAAGCAAGGAGAGACTCATAGCAAGGGTTGGGTACCGATACCCATATAATGGGTCTCAACACAGATTTAGTTACTCCACTTCGGTTTTTAGTTATTGTATTTGTATTTGGGTTTTAAGGTGATGGACAACAGAAGTCCGCAATGGGAATGAGGTTAGGCAACAGTGTGGCTGAATAAAGATAGGGCATTTCGGACTTTGAGGAAGTTCAAACCGCACCAAACTCAATAATAATTGAGTGTATTATTTGAGAGGAGTACAAATGTACTTTTTGACATCTTCTGGAAAAACTATTAAGTCGTTGTGTCGGACACCTCTCTGAGGAAATCGTTATTTTACGTTTTTAGATGCTGTTGTCCATCACTACAGTGATGTAAATAGTTATATAACAAAAACAGACTTGCGATTTGTTGTTTGTATTTTATATATATATACATATGCATATACATACACACTAATATATATATATATATAAGTATATTAGTATATTAATTAACAATTTAATTGCCTTGTTTGTGTTTTCTATTCAAGTATATAAATTAACAAATGAATTGCCTTGGCAATAAAAAATAAATAAACAGATTACATAATCTTGTTGGTACCTTTTGAAGGCATCACTTTCAGCGATAAAAAATAACATTTCAAACGATACCCAACCCTAAGCTAATGCTAAGGTATTTGGAAGAGGGGAGAGACCTTGGATCATTTCTGTCTAATCAAACTCCTGTAGTTTATGTTGATCAAGAATCAGAAGGACATTAAGTCCTCTTGAGCAAACACAAAGGCTTCTATTGTACTGCCGGGCACTGTGTATTTTTTGTATTTACTTTGTTATATACAAACACTCATTATCAGAGCAACCTTATCATAGCAAACACACATGAGATAAGCTAAAAGGGAGGTAAGGACACCGTTGGGTTACAGATGGCATTCAGACACTGAGGTGTCTTTTTTTCTGTAGGTAGGTAGGCAGAAACCATGGAAACATTGGAAAGGGGACTGCCGCAATTAGTGAGATACTGATGATTTGCACACAGACACATGCGTGTGCAGACACAGAAAGCTGAGCAATGCCTCCACAGCATTGCCCCATGCAAGTGACGATGGTTTCAACTCAACCAACCAAAACACTGTTAAAACAAAAAGCCTGCCCCTAATGCACACACTGCACTGCAGACATGCCTTTCTGATGTGTGCCTGTGTATCACAAACACACACACACACACACACACACACACACACACACACACACACTTGATGGGAACACTCAAATCGCACTCATCCCCATGCTTGATGACCGTGATTACACTTTCCCACGGCACACAGATTACACCCACACACACACTTTATATTGTAACCGATAGCGGACTCTCTCACAGCCCTAGTGCTGAGCAGTTTTACCTTGGAGCCAGCGAGCACCTCCACTGGGAACATAAACCCAGAGCACAGTGGGAAGAGGAAGACCAGGAGGACACACGAGAGAGGACAGTGTTTTTAAAAAGGTGGGTGGTGGGAGAAAACAAGTGGTCAGTTTGGTGAGCATCAAAAGAGTGGGAAAGAGAAATAGAAAGACAGAGAAAGGGGGGCCACAGGCAGACAGGAAGTAGCTGGGAAAACACATGAAGCATCTGAAGCAATGTCAACAACATGTTTCTCAATGACAGCTGTTTCCTGCTTTATCTAAGACAGCTGATTATATATTGACAATTCTGTGTGTGTGTGTGTGTGTGTGTGTGTGTGATTACCTGCTGGATTTTGTTTGACTGTGTGTGTGTGTGTGTGTGTGTGGTGTGTGTGTGTGTTTGCAAATGTGCTCCTGCACCATGTAAATATACATTTGCCTATGGGCAGACTGCTGTCGGTTAGTGCGTATGCACCTTCTCGGCCTGGGCCTGCAGGGTGTTGTGCAGGACTCTGGCCTGCTGCAGCTCCTGGTTCAGCTTGGTCACCTCCTGCTGGTGCTGCCGCTCCAGGCGCTGCCTCTCCTTCTGGAGCTCCGATACGTCCTGTTGTGCACGCACACAGTGATGAACACGCACACATGGAAGCACGTTCACACTCATCGAGGAAGCCAAAAGGGTGGGTTTAAATTGAAGTCATTTTCCTTCAACTGTTTGTGCTTGTTATGCTACCATTACGTCTGCCCATTATGGCACCCATTGCACTCCTGTCCATCCCTGGACGGAGGGATACTTCTTTCAAGGTTTCTTCCCTGTTAATTAGTGTTGTGCCTTGCCCTTAAGAGGGGTAAGGGGGTGTGTGAAGCCCTTTGAGACTGTTACTGTGATTAAATGGGTTGTACATTCCACCTGTGTAACGGTCTCACAGTACTCCTGAAGCTCCTCAAAGTAATCCTAAAGCTACAGTGAACCGTTTTCCCTTTGCCTTCTTCAGCTTGCACCGTACTGATTATACTCATAGTCCCTGTCTAACGTGTGTATAATAGAAATTGACGATACGGGATATAGCTTTAACACAACAGTGGACACTTTAGTTCAAAGAAAGTCATTCAGTTAATGCCCAATATTTTGGCACGTGGGTGACACATGCCAACTGGTGTGGGATGCCACACCAGTTATATTTTGACTTCTGGCCATAACCGAGGGTTCCATGTCTTCAATGCATCGGTGTACGCGGTTTGTCAGCAATCATCCAACCATTCACATTGATGAATGTGTAGAATGTAAAGTTGTATCATTTCTCTCTATATATATTTTTACTTTATTCATCAACTGCACAAAACCAGTATGATTCCTTTTCTCTGTCATTTGCATTCTATTGTCCAAGACGTCTCTGACTGGCATTCATGTGACGTCCAGTAAGCCAGTTGAATGAGTCTTGGCAATCACTTATCCAACGCGTTAGGCCATAAGGTTCTGGTTAAGGTATGTTCTGCGACATGCCATCACCACTCTCGCTCTCTCGTTCTCACCATCTGGTGCTGTTTCTCCAGCTCTTTGGTGCGCTGCTGGTGCTGCAGACGGCTGCTCTCCACGTTCTGACACTGACACTTCAGCTCCTCCTGCAGCTTCTTCGCCTTTTGCTCCGCCCCTGATGCCTGACACACAAACACACACACACACACACACACACAAACACCTAAGTTCATTCGTCCACCTTGAGGGAGTAGACAGGACTGCGTCAGTGAATGAATTGGCTTTAGCATATCAGAATCAGAATCAGAGTTGTTTTTATTACATCTTAACGTACAAGTACGCAAAAGTAAAATTCTTAGGCTTGGTTCCTCAACAGTCACATGGCAGCATCAATACAAGATCGAAATAACAAAGTAAGTATCAATGAATAATAATAAGTAGCAACATTAATACAAGTGTTCAAGTGGTAGTGGTACCAGCCACGGTGGTAGTGCAAAATACAGAACACTATGCATCTTTGCTTATGTTACCCGATCGCTCTCCTGCAGTGTGCGTGTCTGGGCCAGACTGATCTGGTCACGACTCTTCTGCAGGTTGATCTCTGCGGCGGCTAGCTCCTTCTGGGTCCGCCCAAGCCGATCCTGGCTGGCCTTCAGCCTTTCTGCCTCAGCGCGGAGCTCGGCCTCCAGGGCGCAGACGCGGCCCTGCAGCTCGGACGCACATGCTGGGGAGCACACACGAGGTTAAAGTGTCAGTGAACCCCCTGTTTCAGCTCAAATTCATATACTATGAGATTATACAAACGTGTTTGTTGTGGGCTGAGAGTTCTCGGAAGGAGGGGGGGGGGGTGACGGGTTATCCCAATGGTTGCGGCTGAAGCCAACTGAGCCATTATGAAGGGCTCATTATAACATGAGCCTTGTAATGAGTGCCCTACACACCGTGGCGTTAAAACTACGAGAGCTTTTCTGCTCTTCTCTTTCAGAATCGCTGCCATGTTGGTTAAATGAACTGATTTTACCCAACCTAGTTCAAACAGTACTTGGAGAAAAGGGACGTATACTATGTGTAACGTATACCTGATAATTATCTAAGTTGGCTTGTCCGTTCCCCTACAAATGAGGTGGAGTCCTAGGTGTATAAAATCCCAATTGCACATGTTTACCTAAAACACTGTTTTAGTTGCATCCATCTTTGTTTATCTGTTTGACATGGTGTTGACCATTGTAATAAAATCCACCCCCACCAAAAACAGTAGGAAACACCGGTGTCTAATGAAAGATAATGGGGGGGAAAATATTGTCCAAACGTGGTAAAAAAAGATAGATGGATTGTGACGTGTCTTTGATGACTAATATGGAAAAAGCAATGTGTGCTGGAGTACTCCAGTTCATGGGTTACAGAACATACGAGTACAACACAGCAACACCACTGTCAGTTAACTACAGGGTCAATCCATTTAAATATAATTATCTCCATGAGGCAGAAGGTCATTGATCAACAAGTCTGTTTGTTTTCTATGACCAACAAGTGCACGCGCGCGCGCACACACACACACACACACACACACACACACACACACACACACACACACACACACACACACACACACACACACACACACACACACACACACACACACACACACACACACACACACACACACAAAGAGAAGGCAGAGGAAGCCTTTAAATACGCTGTTGGGCAGTTATTTATTTATTTACACCCTTATGACACAGGGCTTCACAGACCAACATAAATGAGCTGACTGCAGCCCCTCCCTTCCAGTGCTCAGATACTGCCACCAAACACTTCCTGGGAAAAGGAAAAAACCCAGCAGGATTAGATGCATAGGATGGATCTATCGTTGAGCATGTAGTTCAGTACAATGCGTGCTAGGAAGAGCAGGCAGGATAGGATCATAGACGAGGGCTAGTTGACTTGCCACTGTTAACACTGTGTAGTCTTGCTGCATTTAATAATATGTGATTATGGAGAACCTGTGGAACAAAAACTCTTAAAGTATAAACTAGAATGACCACAAGGGTACAAATCAATAAACAATCTGGTTTAAACTAACGAAAGTGACTCTGGTCACTCTACATTCTGTCCGTGTATGCGTCAGCCGGCATCGTCAGAACAGTGCAAACGCCGTTGCCATGGTAACATCGCTCGGTTCAACACTCACCATCGGTCTCTTTGCTGAGATTTTCCGTCCTCCCACGATCCCTCTGCTGCGGCTGGCTGCCGCCTGGGGGGTCAGCGGAGGGCGTCTGGGGAGCCGGGGCCCGGTAGCGACCCCGGCTGGTGGGCTTTGAATCGTCCCGCTCCCACGGAAACGCAGCCATGGGAGTGGAGAAGGTTTCCGATTGGTCAGAGGAGTGGCGCTGGGGAGCCGTGCCCCTGCTGCCGTGCCGTGGCAACGAGCCTGTGGGCGTGTCAGAGAACTGCAGTTGCTGCTGTGAAGAGAGAGAGAAGGGGAGGCAGGGTGGGGGTTAAACATAACCTACACTGGAGCTAACAAAAACCATAATATAGAACCATTCCAATACAGCTTTAACATCTAAACACGCACTCAAGCCTTTTCTGCCTTTTATATATTTTTTTGATCGTGAATGGCATAGGCTATAATAAATAAACCAATAAAAGTACTGGCAAGAGTTTTGGTAAAATAAGAGTTGATCTAGAAAGTGTTGGTGTCTTACTCTGACAGGCAACGCCCGGCTATCCCCATCCCCTCTCTGGCCCGTCCTGTCCTCCTGCTGCTGCTTCCCAGCTGCACGACAGAAACACAACATGAAGGAAGACGATGAAAAAGATGAACGCAAAAAAATGGCATCCACCCAATTAGAGGCTGCGGTGAACTGCAAAAGTAGAGTTTGGTGTATTCAACGACGAGGACGGAAGGACATAGCACTACATAGTCCCCGGGGAGAGAAAGAATGGAATGGAGAGAGAAGGCAGGACACATAAAGAGAGAGAGAGAAAAGGGAATTCATTTGTAAAAATTCCACTGTAGATGGTGGGCCTGTGACTTTTAAAAGGGGCAGTGAACCCAAAATCCTTTTGTTTTTTTGTTTATCGTTTATAAACGTGGTAATATGTAATATGTCCTATAAGCTCTTCAACATGCGCAATCTATGGCTTTTGTGTTCTTGCCACTCTCCGCCAACCAGTTTGTTAACTTTCTGCTCCGAACTCAAATTCTTCGCATGATATCTACGTGCCTTTTCTGAGGCAATTCAACTTAGCGACGAAGGGACACCGATGAGGAGGAGGTGTGTGTGGGTGTGTGGAGCTCCGTCCGGGCAGCGTTTGATGTTGCTGTCCGGGCCAGATGGAGGGTCAAGCTTCTTGGACACTTATAGTATAAAGGCACGCTCGTATTCAACGACGGTGGTACTGGCTTACCAAAAAGTGTAACAAAGTTGGCGTGGTCGTAACCATGGGAATAACACCTCCCCCTAGTCGGTTATTATCATACCTTCCGGAGATTACATCGGGGTATACAACATATGTGTAAAAAAATAAAATAAAAAATGCTGCTGGTGATTGAAGCCATTGTAGCATGTATGACATTGTCTAACCTACAATGCTGTGTGTCTAATATGCAATTTGCCAACTTCGACAAGTCTTGCTCGGTTTGAATGCTTATGGCCTATAGAATAATGAATAGATAGGACATATGCGCCGTTCTTCCATAGATTCGGTCCAAATCTCAACGAGTAGGACCTACTTGTGCATGTAAGTGCACTTGTTAATGTCATACCTTCGTTATTTCTAAATACCCTGTCATACCGTAATACTGTGACACTGCCCAAGCCTACCCCCTCCTTCCTAGAACGCTTGTTTTTTTTATCTGGTAGTGTTAAAATACGAGCTGAAACAGGGGGTACACTTACACTTAAAACTGTAAGCAATGTAAAGGTCCCTCAGACAGGGACAGAGAGACAGAGAGAGATCCATGGGATTTATTGAAAGAAGAGAATATCGTCCTTACACAGCATAGAACGGCAAACTGCATGAATGTGCTGAGGTATTTCTTACCAAACCCTAAAATAATTAGAGACATTACAGACAAGCCCATTCAGTAAATAGTAGTCTCTCTGTCACCAGTTGTCTTAAACAAGCTCCCTGAAGACCTTTGATTTGGAGAGGGCAGTGGTAGGCAGCCCTTCATTTGGTCACAATTGGAGGGGCGGTGGGTAGCTAAGAACTACAATATAAACCCAGTGCCTAACCAAACCTTGGTTGGCTACAATACTCTTGAACTTTATATTTGACTCACTGATGATTATTTACTTCAGCACACATGTAGGTCAATCCATGTCCATAGAAAAATAGGCAAATAAATGCCTCAGATGCCAGACGGCAAGACAAGGCAGTAGGGCAGCAGCAACAGCAGCAGCGTGTTTTGTTGGAGCTCTGTTGCATACCATTGTGTTCCCAGGGTGAGGTCGTGTTCCAGCAGGGGGTGGAGAAGAGGCTGGCCTCCTGGCTGGTCTGCAGCTTCTCTAGCTCCGCCTCCAGCCTGCCGGAGAGTGAGAGACAGAGGAACACACACACACACACACACACACACACACACACACACACACACACACACACACACACACACACACACACACACACACACACACACACACACACACACACACACACACACACACACACACACACACACAGAGAAAGAGAGAGACAGGAAGAGAGATCATTGGACGGCATCATAAAAAGCGTGAGGTGAGGTTCATAAAAGATGTGGTGGGTGGGGGGGGGGGGGGGGGGGGGGAGCAACGTAACAACATAGCTTTAACTGTTGACAATCAAACAAAGACATGCCATGTATTGTCTCAAACATGAATGAGGAAAACAAGCTGATCCCCAAGGCCATCATCCTGGATTATGTCTTGGGAGGCGTGGTAGATACTAGACCCACCCAGGATGATATTCAACTTGAATGGGAAAGTCCTTACACTAACAAAATGCACTTAACTCTTGGTTTTGTTTCACTTTTCTACAGTTGCTCTCTTCATTATTTCAATCAACAATACAATTGTGTTCATTCATGGAGGTAATGGCAGTAATGGAGTGAGGTAGTAGAGTGATTGAGATTAAATACTTTTTAAACCATTATAGGGACTAAGGTCTTTGGTGACCGTAAAAAAAAGAAAATGGCACGTTCAAATGTATCCTTTTTACTCCATTCTTACAAATCATCTAACAGTGGAAATCTATAGAGTAATTATTTGAATAGCAACCAATTGTTTCGACCAACTAATGGTCAGACCAATCAAATATTATATTACCTAGACTGACAGGGACTGACATAGACTGAACCTGATTGATGTCCAGTATTTGTTTGCCATGGCACAAGAACTTTAACTGTTCCGAATGACACTGTGTTACACTGTGCATTTGACTTATAAAACACTTCATTACAAAGTGTAATCTAGACCCACATCAAATCAAGTGATAATGACATGGACATTTTTCAAGGTAACACACAACCACTGTTATATCATCATCTATCCATTGCCAATGCACGTTACTTTGCAGTGCATCAAACTAGAGCACATGCAATACTACTTTGAAAGCTTCATCAACACAACAACAAAAGGTAGAGACAAGACCTTTTGACCTCCAGCATCAGGTTTTGGGTGAGAGTGCGCGCGGCATCCAGCTGGCCCTCAAGGGAGCAAACCTGGGTCTGCTTGGTCTGCAGCTCCATGTGCAGACGTTTGGCGCTGCTAGTCTGGACCTGTGCCTCCTCCTGCACCCCCTTGAGCTCTCGCTGCAAGATCTGGAGCTCCCGGCGCACCTCGTCATGCTAGGAGACAGGAGGGGGACCAGAAGCAATAGGATGGTGCAAGGTGCAAACTCCTAGACACCTTCTCTGGTAGGGAGGAGGGCTCATATCCCCCAAGCACACTTACTATGTAAAGTGCTTTGGGTGTCTTGCAAATAATTACATAAATTAAACCTTATTATTATTATTATTAGGATGTGGAAAACCTTTTGAAACCACCCTACTATGCGCTCATGCCTGCCGAGGACCATGTGTGTACAGACATGCATGTACAGAAGACCATTTAATAAGAAACACTTTGGATCTGAAGGCATGCTAAATGTAAAAGGAACCAGATTATAAACCATGCCAGCGTTTACAGGTTGTGTGATAATCATTCAATTCAAACACATCTGGCATCGAAAGGTCCTTAAAAGAAAGAGGGGTAGACTCTTCGTGTACCTTGATTTTCTGCTTGTTGAGTGCATCCTGGGAGTTGTCCAGCTGCAACTGTCTTTGCTTATTCTCTCTGGAAAGTCTGTCCTGCTGTACCTGCAGCTCCTTCACCTTGTGCAGGACGCGGCCCGACAGCCCCACCGTCCAGTCCTCCTCAGCCCAGCTCATCACTTGCTGCCCGGGGCCCGCCCGCTGACCCGCCCCGGCGTCTGGCTGGCTGGGTGGATCAGGAGCGACCTACTGACCTCTCCTGGACTGCGATCTGGCACAGCTTGGCGGTTGGTCTTAAGAGTTTTTCTGCTCGACCAGTCCCTGAATCCGGGAGTCCAAATGTCCTTTTATTGCAAAGCAGATCCGATGGATGCAAAAGTGGATGTGTTGTGAGGTAGTAATCCCACAGGCATTGAGGAAAATGTGAAGAGGGTGTGGCCTGTTAAATGCCAGGCCAACATGTTCAGATGGTGCAACAGGCGAGCCAGCTGTTGAAACAGAACGATGGCCTTACCCCACGTCCGTAGTCGGGAACTACAGGATCAAGAGAAGCACAGCACAGCTCAGGAAATGATAGGCCGCCATGCAGGTGTGGGTAGGGATCATGTGATGATGTGACGAATCAAATGTGTAACGTCACCATTCGATTTGTTTGAATCTGTGAGTTAATGGTAGCTTGTACTTTGTTATTATTTTGAATGCAGCAGGTAACCAAGTATCTTCTCCCTCAGGGAGATGCTGTGGTTAACCCTGAGTCAGACTCTGTGTTTACTTACAGAATAGCTTCCAACGGCTCATAAGAATAGATCCCACAAATAGAAAGGGCAATTACAAACAAAAAGTCCTTTCCTTTTGCAATTATGCGTGCCAACTGCTTTACACCATTTTCATTTCCATTTCCATTCAAAATATGATATATGTGATATACCTACGGGCAAATGTTATGAGAATGAGAGGTGGAATGTAGAAAAGCCTGATTGGAAATCATAACCAGACTCAACCTGCGGAGTGCATAATTCAAGTGCATAATCAAACTGCCACTATTAAAACCAAGAAGCCAAGCTCCCATCTTACCAAGATTGACAGTCGGATCAGCAGGACCTTAACCTAGCAGTATGTTTAAATCGAGTGAAATAACATTGTTGTAAAGTGACTGTGGTGACACAACCAAATCCCATCTGAGGTTGCTGCGGTGGCTGAAACCCAGCAGCGACAGCTTATGGCTGCATATTGTCATCATTCAGTCACATCAGCGTCTTTTTTGAAACGCGTGTAACGTTAGTTAGAGGATTAAATTAAAGCAAGCATGTGAAGCAACTTAAGAGGATCATAGAGCCACACGTTAATAATATTAAACATGGACAATGGAAATCAAACGATGTAATGAAAGTGTCGTTGTTATTGACTTATCGTTACTCTGATCACTCGGTTCAAAGGCATTAACGTGTATAACAAGTGACTATCGTAGTATTAACTGAAGAGTGGTACACAATCTATAATCGAACAATGAGCAAACGGTACATTTCATGTGTAATTGTTATTTTCAGCTTTTGACCTGTTGACAGTGTCTCAAGCAGACGTCACTGTGTGTTTACTCAGTTATTGTTGAAATGGTAGCTCCTATGCTAAAAGCTAACTCGCGCCACTTACCATTCACTGGCTTGACTTGTGAATTTGATCAACTTGCGGCAGGAATTTAACGACAGCTGCCAAAGTGACACGTGGATTGCTGATACCGTTCGTAAACAGACGAAGAATAGTCACTTTTGGTTTTGGGCCAACAACTCACAATAAACTACTTTCTTTAATTTTTTTACAACCAAAGCTAAGAATCGGTCAGTCTCCTCGTCTGCCAGAAGCTGGTAGTCTCGTGCAGCGTGACAAACCAAGCAGTTCTGGCGGTGGGTGGGACTGGAGCCATGACGTAAGAGGGAAACGTTTGGGAAAATGTGGTCGTGACGTCCACTGTTGTGGCTGGACAAGTGAACCTCTGATGACCTCTAGCGATGACAAATATGGAAATATTTCCGATAACTAGCGGAGTGGTGGGCCTCCTTCTACAGCCGAAAAGAGATTTGAAATTGAGCATCGACCGGAGCAGCACGATGTTAGTCAGGGCCGCAACACGTCTAATACACTTTGCCACAATGCAAAATATAGTAAAGAGCTCATCACTTGTTTTCAATTTCAAGTGATAAACTTATAAGTGTATAAGTGTATAATAACTATGTGGCTTCAATGTCACACTATAATTAACAATATACATGTGAACGTTAGTAGGCCTAAATAAACACTCAATGCACAATTCTATGCAAAGTAGCAAAATAATGATAAATAATAGTGAATTGCCTGTATACATGTCACGACTCCTCCCCCTGTCTGTCCGTCAATTCATTTCCTCTCCCCTGCTCCCCTGCTCCCCTGCTCCTCTGCACACCTGTTCATCATCTGCAATCATCTCCACCCCTCTACAGGAACCCTGTGCCGGATCGTTGTGCCACGGTTTGTCTGTGCATACCAAGCGTTAGCGTGTACGGTTTGCCAGCCAGTTAGTTGTCGTCCTGCCTTTAACCTAATACCTGTTCTCCCTGTCTTCTGGATTGCCAGCCAGCCTGCCCACCACCACGACCCCAGCCAGCTCACACTCGGGTTATTCTCTGCCCAGCCACCAGCTGGATTCACTCGCCATTCCTTAAGCCCAAATACCAGCCTTTCGGCATATCAAACGCCTGCATGGTTACAATGAAGTATCATTGTTACCTTACCTTGCTTACCTTAGAGGGTGGGACATTAGCTCAGGAGTTAAAGCGGGTGGACTGGCAATCGGCTGGCAAAAGTTGCTAGTTCGAGCCCCGACTTCAACCCTAACTATGTCGAGGTGTCCTTGAGCAAGACACTTAACCCCAACCGCTCCCCGGGCGCTGTGATTGGCTGCCCACTGCTCCCTTGAGGGATGGGTTAAATGCAGAGGAAAGATTTCACTATATGTATGTGTATGTGACAATAAAAGTACCTTTACCTTGTCCGTGTCCGCAGTTGGGTTCTGCCTAGAACCGTTACAATACAGCGCTTTTCAAGGTACCCAATGCGCTTACATAGTGTGGGTGTGGGTTCATAATGACCCCCTCATCCACCAGCAATCTTTATGCCACTATGAATATAATTATCCCTCCCTGTTTGAATCTGGATGTGCTGGAATTCAGATGTAACTAACGTACAAGGCTCTCTTCAGGGACTCTTAAACCATAAAGCATCGTGCGGCAAAGAATGTTCACCACTGGGAGTTGGGTGGTCCAGGGAGTGGCTGCCATTCAACTGCTTCATTAAAGTTGTTTTGAATGCCATGCTAACTGTCACAATATACGTTTCAGATCAGATGGCATCATTCACAACTTCAAAGCCAATTCAGATAACTTGACTTCAACCTCTGTGTCTGGGGGAAGGCTGTTGGTGATCTTCAAGTGGGTGGTTGACAGATTTAAGACACCGTTGGAAGAGACAATCTGTTATCCCCTATACAGACCCTGGGTTACATTCAAGTGCAAGACTGGTCTCCTCGTTCACTATGTCTCCTTATGCAACATGTAAAAGCAGCATTCTCTTGGGTGCAGCTATAATTAGATTAGAATTGACATAGCAGTCATGCGGAGGGCTCATTCTTCTTGGTAGGCTCTGGATCTGAGTGTAAGCTGGGATTTGGTGGCTCAGTGCTGAGTGGTACAGAACTCGAGGAAGCACTGTTATACACACACACACACACACACACACACACACACACACACACATACCCACACACTGTGCAAAAGGCAGGAGGGAGGGACAGTGAGATGCATGTAGAGATGGACTGTTATGAAATCGGAACGTTATGCTTTGTCATAACTGTCTGGGCCAGGCAGTTCTCTCGGTCCCATTGGGATTACGTGCAACTGCTTTGTTATTATGTATAGAGACCAGAGGCGCCGCAGTGGACCATCAAGGGATATCTCTTTTGTGTGATCTTTTCAGTATTTGTATTGCAGCTGTAGAATCCCTGCATTACTGTACCTGTAAATATTGTTGCTATTTAGTGGCAATATTCACAGGTATTGCACCTTTAGATCCTTATAGTGTGAGATGCAGGAAAAAATACATCTGTATTTCCTAATATAGTGGCAAACCTAATGAAGACAGGAAAGCGTAATCAATTAATACAATATAATAGCAGTTGAGTGTAAACTTAGATGGCTAGTAATCACATAACTATATATGTATTATTGTATTTCACTCTTGTAAATTGTAAATAAACAGTAGAAGTCAATGTCAATACAATCATAGGATTAAAATGCAACCCTATAGTATCTTTAAGATAGAATAGAATATAACTGTATTTGCCGCAATGGGGAATTGAAGTGTACAAACAAAACACAAAACACCCCTTACAACAACCCATTAGTGACACATAACCGATACATCCACCCACTGTACATGTGATACACCTCATCCCACTGTCTCTGGTTGTGTCATGAGTCCAGCACCTTGAGCCTGTTTTGCCTTTGTTTCGTTTATACCTCTACCTGAAGTCCAAATTTCCTGAGGTTCCTGAACACATCCCGGCTGATTCTCCAACTACGTTCACCTGCTGCAATCTGCACACCTTGTACTGATCTTCACCTCTGCACTATTTAAGCCATGACCAGACATCCATTCCCTGCCGGATCGTTAGCGTAACCAGTATGTTTAGCTCTCGTGTCAGCTTCAAGTTTTTGCAAAGTAGTTGCTGTTTTTGTCTCTGTTTGCCTGTCGCTAATCTGCCGCCTACTCCTCTGTCTACAGTTACTCACCTGGATTGTCACTCACACCTGCCTGGCTGTCTACTTCACTGCAGCATTGTTGGATCAGCACAAAGACCTCCAGCCTTCCAGCCTCACCCACTCCCGACCAACATTCAAGATCCAGCTTCCAAATAAACACTCACCTTGTAAATTCCAACTTACCTCGTCTTGGTCTGCTTTTGGGTTCCTGCACTAGACAAATCGTGACAGGTTGTCCAGTTTTTCCTAACTTGTGTTGAGGAGGCAGATGCTAGTGGGGATGAAAGATGTTCTGGCTCTGATAATCCTGAGTCTGCTAGTCCTGAGCACTGGCTCTAGTCCTGAGTAGTGGCTCTGCTAGTCCTGTGTCCTGCCTCTAGTCCTGTGTCGTGGCTCTAGTCCTGAGAACTGGCTCTGTTAGTCTAGAGTGTCCTGGCTCTAGTCCTGTGTCCTGGCTCTAGTCCTGTGTCCTGGCTCTAGTCCTGTGTCCTGGCTCTAGTCCTGTGTCCTGGCTCTAGTCCTGTGTCCTGGCTCTAGTCCTGTGTCGTGGCTCTAGTCCTGTGTCGTGGCTCTAGTCGTGGCTCTAGTCCTGTGTCCTGGCTCTAGTCCTGTGTCCTGGCTCTAGTCCTGTGTCCTGGCTCTGTTAGTCTGCATAGTGGTTGCTGGTAACGCTGGCTGGAGGGCAGGACATCATATTCACGGTTCAGGGGGTGAGATGGGTCGGCTGAGATTTTTTCAGCCAGGGATGGTGACCAGAAAGCTGTGTGATATTTAGAATAGGCGAATGTGCTATTTTACTGGCTATGGGTGTTGTTTTATAGAGTTTCATTTGATTGAGAGCTTAAATGGTTAATGGCACAAATGGCACGACCCAGTGGAATTTTCTACGTGTGTGAAGCTTTCCAATGATGGCATTTCAAAATGATCTGTGTGCCTGTAAGGTAAGCTGACCCTGTCACTCACTCTCTATTAATACAGGATTACATTCATGTTCCATGCCAGACACTACCCTACACAAGCACACAGTCACACATACACACACACACTCCTCGGACAACAACACGTACAGCTACTGTCTGCCCTGGACCGCAACAGGTAGCACGGCAGTCAGGTAGCTGTGTGTCCTCGGTACATTTGTTCTGACACATTGACCCAATGGAGGCCTGTTTCTTCTGTTGCTAACAAAAGGACTTGCACAGAACCAGACGAGGAATTCTCTATCGCAAAAGATTACCCCACCAATTACACTATACAACTTTAATGAAGGTAAGAGGATATATTCAATTGATTGAGTCATTCATTTTATGATGGCTAGCAAAATACATATAAAAGGTCATTCTTGAAGTAAAAATGTTCTTATTGGTGTTTTATTTCGGGGTGTGTGGGTTAGGGTCTATACACACATCTCATTTCAAATCTCTTCTCTTAAATCCTGTGTTTCACTGCCAATAACTATCATCAATTTGCTTCGTTTTCATAAAAAAAAACGGCCATCTCCCATCACCACCAGATGTTCCCCTGGTCCGCTGTGTTCTCCCTGGAGCCCAAGGTCCCCGGCCGCCGCTCCTCGGAGGAGCTGGTGACCAACACTCTGATGCTGGAGCTCGGCGCCATGGTGAAGAGAGCCGAGCGCATCCGCCTGGAGCGAGCGACCGAGGGCCGTCGCCGCCGCCGCTCCTCCTCCTCCTCCACAGCCGACTACAGTTGGCTGGCCACGGCCCCCACCCCTGCGCCCTACGAGCTGACCCCCAGTGACCTGCTGGAGCTGCAGGAGCTGTGCGCCAAGATCCCTCCACCGCAGTGTGGACCTCTGATTGCCAGGTAGGAGGAGGAGGAGAAAGGTACTGGTAATGTAGGCACTACCAGTACCACTACCAACACTGACCTACACTGAAGAAAGGCAGGGCAGAAAAGACAAAGATACCCCAATCTACTTTATAGTATGACGCTGTTCATTGTTGAACTGGCTACACGGCGAATCAATGAATACAAATCATCACTCAAACGATCAATCATCTTGCCGCTTGAAACATATAAGGGCTCTTTTATGAGTTAGTTGTCATCTCAAAATCCTAACCTTTCCGGGCAAATTTTGGGGCAGTGTTACTTGCATCACAAAACTTTGTCTACACACAAAAATCGAGGCCTATTGCATAAGACATACCTATTCATTATATTGTGGGTTAACATAAAAACAAATGTTTCCATTTGACACCTCAAATTAATTCGTAGCAGTGCACTGGTTAATCGTTTTCACCCTTTGGGCAGCAAACTCCCAGTTGTGTTCTATTGTGTAGTTGCTGTTAATGCCAACGCTCACAAACGATGTGTTGACACATGTCACTGTTCCACCACCGCTGTGGCAGATTCCGGCGGCTGGTGTTACAGATGGAGCCGGAGGTCCAGGAAGTGGCCCGGCTGTTTCGCACGGTTCTCCGCGACGGCGTGGAGGAGCAGGCCGGCGAGGACGCACCCGACGCCCAGGCGCCCATCTTTGAGAAGCAACATCGCAGCAAGAGCCTCTCCTTTGTCCACTTCCGCTCGCGGTTCCGCACGGGCCACCTCTTCAGGGGCGGCGCCTTGGGAGGGTCCCGGGGAAACCTGGAGCAGTCCATGGAGTGGTCGGACGACGAGGAGGAGGAGGAGCCGATGGAGGAGGACATTGGGAGGGTGGAGGACACCAGGCTAAGGGCCCAGGCTGCCAGGAAGAGCCGGAGCAGGAGCATGCCAGAGATCAGTCCCATCGAGCAGAGTGTGCGTGGGTGAGCGGTTTTGGTGGGGCAGGAGACGAGACTAACGGATGGGTGGATGTGAGAAAGAGCAAGTGCGGAAAGAGAGGTATTGGCCATTTAAAGATGGCCTCCTTAATAGTCAAAGGTGGAGATGTGGTGAGAAGCGGAAATATGTACATAATATAGACGCTAGCGTATAGGACATACATACTACTTTATTATACGTGTGTAAAGTAGCCTGGAGACAAAGATACAGAATACGAGATCTCATTAAAAAGATATTAACGGCAAATTGGTGTCATATAGTCCATCCTCAATACATCAAAGCTGGTTTTGTTCCTTAGATCGCATGGAAAGAGTTTTTGCTAATGATTTGATTTCTGCACATGCACATCCTAAATAACCATGTAGTCCATGATTAATAAAGTAATTCAGAACGGGTACAGCACATAGTAAGAGAACGTTCTTCTCCCAACTCATTTGCACTTTCAGCACCTTAATACTTAATCACTTACTTAGCAGCAGGTTTTGACTCTTTAAAACCAAATTAACCACATGCTCTGATGTAAATACCATTGAGGTCTAAGCCAGCAGACATCTAGAAAGATTGTATATTTTCCTATGATTGTGAAACATTGCTGTATTAAGTGATTAAAAC
Organism: Lota lota; assembly: GCA_026745465.1. Taxonomy (NCBI): domain Eukaryota; kingdom Metazoa; phylum Chordata; class Actinopteri; order Gadiformes; family Lotidae; genus Lota; species Lota lota. The sequence goes on from JACYXH010000509.1 coordinate 142,525, forward strand.
CATGCTTTTTCAAATTCATATACTTTCTTTGTGCATACATACACATACATGTATGACAGCTATGTTGGTCTTGTGCATGTGTTCTGCAGCTTAGTTACAGCGTGTTGCCAGTTGTTACATCATATCATGTGTACATGTAAACAATCTGTCACAAAGTTTATATAACAGACAATGCAGGGCCCAGATTAGCACAATGCTGCTGGAAAGCCGTCTCAAAATAGCACAGCAGGTGAATTATATCGAAGGATGCTAATCCTCTTATAGTCAATAAAAGGTCAACCATTAACGCAGGCATCCTATCATTCTTTTATTAATATGCACTTCCTTTTCCATTACACCTTCATTACTATTTGCACTTTATACATCAAGGTCAAGGCATTTGGCTAAAAGTGAAGACAGGGACGAAAATAGGAAGAATATCTCTTTCTCAAAAAGCTATGGTCATTTAAATTACGGTTCCTGTACATGAGCTGTCCTCTTTCTGAGTCAGACAGAGTTTAATCAAATCGGTCAAAACAACTGCAGCCAGGCCCAACCAGACACCCGGGTGATCTGGTCGAAGTCACTTCATTAGTAGCCTTTAACTGGCATAAACCCCTTCGGTGTGCCAGTAGGATTGCTTTTACAGCCGCACCCACCGAGCCTGGAACGAAACTTGCGAGGTCTACTGGGAAATAAAAAATGCTTTGAAATGCAGATTCAGACCTGCAAAGATGTCAAAGCTGACAGAAAATGGTGCCAACGCGTTGCCTGAACCAATTTCAAATGAACTATTTATGTTTTATTGGGAGGGTAATGCCAGGAATGTCCCCTTCAGTTGACCGTAATGCCATTTTTTCCCTTTCATATACAAACAAAAGGGACTAATATCTTCAGTTGCAGTTCTTGTTAAAAGTACACATTTTGGCAAATAAAGATCAGAAGAACATTAATGGGGAAAATAAGATCAAGCATCAGTATTTCAATTATTGTGAATAGATTAGTGACAAAGTCCAGTTCTCCACAGCAAAATAAGTAGCATGGCAGGCTATGAATTGCATAACCAAAAACATTTGTTATTTTCTCTTTGCAACCGCCAACACTTGAAACTAGTGGGAACAGGAAGGAAAAGAAGAACCTCTGCAGTTTAACCAGATTTTAAATGAAAAAAGATAGTTTGTAGAATCAAACCATTAAATAGCCATTTTTGATTAAATGTATTTGGATTAATTGGTCTTAAGTAACAATGAACAGCGTTGCACTCGCTATAGGAGGTGGGGGCTCACCTCACATCGGTATTGATTCCAAGGCGTTGTCTACCATACAGGGAACATCGGCTGTCTCATGAACAGTACAGTTCATTAACATAGGCTCAGATTCAACCGGGTGCCCTTTTACTCGCCTATCTGCATGGATTCCAACACTCCCAAAAAAGGGAGAAAGAAAACTTTAAAAAGAGTCAACAACACAGCCCGATTGATAGAGAAAACGCTCGGGTAACACGTGTTGCATTGACAACCGCTTTGGGTCTCGGTTAAGAGTCCATTTTTCATTGCACCCCACCCCTACCCAGAATTCTGTGCTCCTTGGCCCCCCGTTATCGTCATCATCCTTTAGGCGAAGAAGACAACGAAGACGATGAAGAAGACTACCAGGACGAGGAAGATCTTGATCATCAGCCAGCGGTTGGAGGACACCGACTGGAAGTATTTGAGGATCTCCGTGTGGGCTCCCTCCACGTTCAGCTGAGTGTCCTCCACGTTGGCGTCGATCCTGTGGGTTGGAAGGACATGTGAGACGGGAGGCCGGTATGATGGCTGTAAAGACACCTTTCCACTCCTTTCAGTGTGCTTTGGTGTCAGGGACCGGGCCCGCATACGACTACACTAGAGCCCAAAGTCCACTTCATTTTGACTAGTGTGCGTTATTTGCGTACCATACCCGAGCATGGATCGGCGAACCGTGCCCAAGGCCACTAGAAAAGGTGGTCTCGGGTGCCGTCCATGTGTACCCGGGTACGGTTGGCGTCAGGTGTGAAAACGAACTGTGTAAACTGATGTGCTATTCTACATATCTGCGTATGCGTGCAGCACGCGCCAATCTCCTCCTCTGAACTGCACGGCCATCGCTGATAAAGTAGGAAGGCAGGCGAGACGATTGTTCTCAGACAAATCAATAACAGTAGGAACAGTGCAACGGTGGACTCCATTGTACGGGCTTAGGAGCTTGCCATCGGCACGCTTTTCCACACCGGAGAGACAACTAAAGAAATGATGTTTCGCCTTCTTCTTTGTGTTTATCGTTGTTGGTGGTTGAGTTGGTAGATACGCAAGCGTACTGAGAGGGGAGGGGGACAATCGTACTCGGGCGTGGTGAGAATCAAGCCTACCTAATACGAAACCCCCTCAGACTCCTCTGCCGCCGATCGCTGCAGGTGCTTGCTATATTGCCATTGGACTATTGATGTTGGCTTTCGGAGTAGCATTGATCAATATAAATGGTGGACCCTTGTCATTTTGTGTGTGTGTGTGTACTCAATAGTAGTGTCACTGATAAGAACAGACTCTGAACAGAAGGTGTCTCAGCATTTCATTAAGACTTTATGGAGCCCAGTCAGAAACCAATCTTAAAAATGTTATAAGGTTAGGTTCCCTTCGGAAATATTGAACAATATCACATTGTACAATCCTGTATATCAACAGTTTTTACTAGTCTCTCTTGTTTCTTATCTTCTTTAAAAGCCAACCTTTGTACCGGCTTCCAAATCACAAACATCTTTTTTTTGTTTATTCTTTCCCCTCTCTCACCTTTGGATGGTCTCTTCCTGCTCCTTGACCATGTGTGCAAGCTGCTGGAATATGGAGCCCAGCTCCACGATGGTGCTTTCAATGTTCTGCATGGTGTCCGCACGACTCTGGATGTACGAGTCCTAAAAAAGGACAACGCAAATAACATCCCATTAAGAAAACACGCAGCACTGCGTCGTGACACAGCAGTCGTCAACATGTTTGAAACACTTCTGTAAAAGAAAGACACAACGCCGTACCTGCTCGTCAATGAGCTGGAGCTGCATTGGGTTAGCCTGGGAGTCCATGTCGATGGCCACCTCTCCCATGCTTCTGGACTCATCCTGCATCAGCACCGAGCTTTCTGTCAACAGACAAGAACACACGCACAGCAGTGGTTAGGGACAGAAATCCCTGACGTTAAGGAGAGAAAGGCTTCTTTTTTTTCTTCTTTTCTTTTTAAGAACAGCAGGTTAACAAACAGAGTTAGCTAGTTATCCCCGCTGGGAGGGACCACAGACATTCCAGGGAAATACCTTTTAAATTTGAGGTGGTATAGCCCTGGTACTCGCGAGCTGCTTGCGGCTCCTGGGCCCCTTTTTTGCGGCTCCCTAAAATGTTTTTTCATTTTTGCGTTATAGGAGGACCAGATACAGTGAGAAGCAGGCACAGACGTTTCGAGCAGCCCGTTCGTATGGCAACGGGCTGCTCGTGTAAGCATGAGTCTGTCTAAGAAGCGCATCTGTCACTGCCGATAAACGTTTACACGGTCTGTAATGATTAACCGCTGTTCTGTGGGGTTTGTTTTTGCAGAGCTATCAGGGCCCGGGTTTAAAGCATGTCGTCTTGTAGAGCCAGAGAACAATGACTATAAGGCAAGCACAAATTGGTGTACTTTTGTTTAAACAAGAGTTGCGTGCCATTTACCTGCCGGCACCATTGTGACGGTTGGAATGACTGCGTGTGAAGAGCGAGTGGTTACAAGCAGTGAAGCGGCGTGTGAATTGACTTACTGAAGTTGTTGGCCATCATGGGTGAGGAAGAGGAGGGAGGCTGGGAGAACTGCTCTCTCCTACTGCGCTGCTGCTTCAGGTTCTGTTGGACCACAAGAGGTACGTTATTATTACTATTATTGAATAACTAAAAGGATGTTTATAATGGTATTACCGCTCCAACGGGTCCAGTAATGTAGCCAGAAAGCATCTCACCTCCGTTCTTACTTCCAGGACCGATTTAAAGTCATTGGACATGGACGCCAGTTTGGACTGTGAACACAGAAGTCAGAGCTGTTTAGTGGGAAAATAATCTTAAAAAGTGTACGTGAAGTGAAGTTGCAGCTCAAATTCAAAAACTAAGAATTTGTTTTGAGCTGAGAGCTCTAAGAAGGAGGGGGACATGATATTCCCATGGTTACGACCCACGGCGACTTTGTGATACTTGTGTATGAGCGTTTATAATGAGCGATGTTGTATATTAAATGCGCCACACACCGTGGCATTATACTACAAGTGTCTGAGAAGCCTAACCCTCTGTCGAACACTACTTTCTTACATGACTCGACTGTTCATGTAATCTTCGCAGAACTTTATCAAACGATGCTCTAGGTAAGAATTAAGAGATACTTTTGAGTGTGATTTGTTAGAAATGCCATAGCCATCCATCAGCTATTAGAGAAGTAAATGTTCTGGTTGACTGTGTGCCTGCCTCTGTATGAGACCGTTTGGATTCAAGACCGTTCCCGGCTCGGTTGGAAACGACAAGCTTTTGTTTGGTTTCAACGTTGCTTTAGCAGAGATTAAAGTAGACTGGCACTAACCAGCCTAGCCACAGGTCTAACGGTCAGGTTTCACCGTGTTAACCGGCATCAACCCTCTGGTGGGTCCACGTAGCGGACCCAGCCCTCCATCTCTACCTGCAGTGACACCACGATGGTGTTGGAGTGGGTCTGGATGTGCCGGCCCCCCGGGGCCCCCCGAGACCGCACCAGGTCCTGCAGCTGGGCTATCTGTTTGTTTAGACTGTTGATGTCCTGTTTGATGATGTACGTGAGCTCCTCGATCTCCACCGCCTTGTCGTCAAACAGAGATTTCCTCTTTGCCACTGAAATGTTTTAAAAAGGTACTCTGTCAGCTCTTCATGTGGAGGGGAATATCAATCACCATAACCAACAAGTATTTCACACAATGTTGATACAACACGAGAATTATTTATTATTTTATCATCTATTTTATAAAGCAGTTGTTATAAAGGATCTTTAGGGAAAGATTGCAATTTATGCCAAATCACACTGAAATGAAACTCTTTCCACACAACTGTTTATTATGATACGATTTCAATGCAATGTCAATAAAAGACCATGAACGATAACTTACAAATAGTGAGTTTCTCCAATTTGGCGAACGTATTGCTCAAGTCTCGTCCAATTCTCCTGGAAAAGAGCGACCAGTTAAGTCAAAACTTAAGTCAAAAGAAGGCACACAACAATCGGTGGCGTCACCTTAACAACAGGCAAATATTTGCATTGTTGACATTGTGTGATGTGGCTAATGTTAAGACGTGGTCCATGTTAAACTCACTTGGCCATGACTGTAAAGTCACTGCGCTGCTTGAGGGCGCTGAGTACTGGCTTAGTCGGCTGAATTCCATTCTAGCATGAAAGACATACCAAATGAAGTTTCATAAAAGCACACGTCATAAATGAATCAAATACACAGTTGTTAAAGAAATGTTCTCATAATAAAAGTAAAAAGGTACACTTCAAAGTTCTGGTTCACGTTTTCATTTAAACCCGAACACTCTCCCTGTTGAGTCCCAGATAAGAAGTAAGGATGTCTGGAAGGGATGGTGGGCAGACAAAAGGTGCACAAGTAAACATATTTTCATTAGTGCATACCTGTCTGCCCTGAAGAGATTTACAGGCCGACTGGAACTCAAGGGTCCGGTCTCGGCAGGTCATCGTCCCACCGGTGTGTCACCAGCCCGGGTCACAACTCTACCAGGGTCGGGGTGGATCGATCAATATCAGACGTAACAATTGGCGAGCAGATCCTCCTGTGGCGTGGGTAACTCTCACTTCCAAGGTGGGCACTTGAGCGTAGACACACACATGTCCATTTTTCCTGTGGTAACAATTGAAAACGGGAGTGTTATTCTTTAAATCATAAGTAACTTCGCCAATGCCAAATGTCTATCGCATTAGATGGATTAGACTTAGACGTGCACACTAAAGCAATACGCCGGCCGGTAACAATGTCACGACAGAGCTTAAAACGGATAGTACTCGGCACAAAAACAGAATCCGTTTGAGTATCAAGTAATTGAAGACGGGTATATAAAATGATCAATATTGGCGAGATACAATCTTACTCTAGAGCAGTTTACGGTCGACCACCCAAAGCACAGCTGATTCCGGCCTGATTGGCTAACAGAAAGCTAGCTTGCGACGTAGCTACTTCTGTTTTCTTGGCGCTCCAAGGAAAGGCAAACCAAAACCAAAACGAGGCCCCTTATATGTTGGCATAAATACCGGTTAGAAGAAGCTATCCTCGTCCAATTCCGTCGTTCTCCGATCGATAATATAGATAATTTCACGAATCATCGACGGTTCTAGTGAAATCCAGGCGATCCTTGAGTTAAAGTTCCAATCCGGGTAATTTCCGGAAGTCTACGTCATTGCCACGTCTACCGTGAATGAAGGCATCCGTTGGTATTAAATGCCACCAACAGATGTCGCCACATCTCTTTCTTCCTTCTATAATGTATTTTGTACACCTTTCTGCAGGATACAGGCGTCCTTTATAAATGGCAAGATCAACAATGTATCTTAAATTCTTTAATACACCCGCAGTTTTCAATGAAGACACAAACTGGCCGATATTTGTGGACCTGAGCACTTGCAGCTCATTTCCACTTTTGAAAGGTGTGTGTGTGTGTGTGTGTGTGTGTGTGTGTGTGTGTGTGTGTGTGTGTGTGTGTGTGTGTGTGTGTGTGTGTGTGTGTGTGTGTGTGTGTGTGTGTGTGTGTTGGAAAAATAGAGGAGAATTACTTTCAGAATATGAAAAAACAGAAAAATGTGTGGTTGAGGAGAGAGGTTGGAGAGTGTGATAAGCTATAGCCTTCAAGATGAATTGCTCTACAGGTATGTTATGGGAAAAGATAACATCCAGAAAAGCACCTTGATTTTTCCCTACTGCTACTGGTACCCACATCCTCAGTACAACATGAACTGGCACGCCCAAAATACAGCTATGCCCATATCTCTGTAGCTAGTAGCCTATAGCCACCCCATACCTCTGTAGCTCATGGCCTATAGCTACCCCATACCTCTGTAGCTTATAGCCTATAGCCACCCCATACCTCTGTAGCTTATAGCCTATAGCCACCCCATACCTCTGTACCTAATAGCCTATATCTACCCCTAATCTATGTAGCTTGTAGCCTATAGCTACCCCCTACCATTGTAGCTCATGGCCTATAGCCACCCCATACCTCTGTAGGTCATGGCCTATAGCTACCCCATACCTCTGTAGCTAGTAGCCTATAGCTACCCCATACCTCTCTGTAGCTTGTAGCCTATAGCTACCCCACACCTCTGTAGCTCATGGCCTATAGCTACCCCACACCTCTCTGTAGCTTGTAGCCTATAGCTACCCCATACCATTGTAGCTCATGGCCTATAGCTACCCCATACCTCTCTGTAGCTTGTAGCCTATAGCTACCCCATACCTCTCTGTAGCTTGTAGCCTATAGCTACCCCACACCTCTGTAGCTCATGGCCTATAGCTACCCCATACCTCTGTAGCTCATGGCCTGTAGCTATCCCATACCTCTCTGTAGCTTGTAGCCTATAGCTACCCCATACCTCTCTGTAGCTTGTAGCCTATGGCTACCCCATACCTCTGTAGCTCATGGCCTAAAGCTACCCCATACCTCTGTAGCTCATGGCCTGTAGCTACCCCATACCTCTGTAGCTAGTAGCCTATAGCTACCCCATACCTCTGTAGCTTGTCACCCATAGCTACACTATATTGCCAAAAGTATTGGGACACCCCTCCGATTGTTGAAATCAGGTGTTCCAAACACATCCATGGCCACGGGTGTATAAAATTAAGCACCTATGCATGCAGACTGCTTCTACAAACATTTGTGAAAGAATGGGTCGCTCTCAGGAGCTCAGTGAATTCAAGTGTGGTACCGTGATAGGTTGCCACCTGTGCAATAAGTCCATTCGTGAAATTTCCTCACTACTAAATATTATACGGTCAACTGTTAGTGGTATTATAACAAAGTGGAAGCAATTGGGAACAACAGAAACTCAGCCACGTAAAATCACAGAGCGGGTTCAACGCATGCTGAGGCGCACAGTGCGCAGAAGTCGCCAACTTTCTGCAGAGTCAATAGCTACAGACCTCCAAACTTCGTGTGGCCTTCAGATTAGCTCAAGAACAGTGCGTAGAGAGCTTCATGGAATGGGTTTCCATGGCCGAGCAGCTGCATCCAAGCCTTACATCACCAAGTGCAATGCAAAGCGTCGGATGCAGTGGTGTAAAGCACACCGCCACTGGACACTAGAGCAGTGGAGACGTGTTCTCTGGAGTGACGAATCACACTTCTCTGTCTGGCAATCCGATGGACAAGTCTGGGTTTGGCGGTTGCCAGGAGAACGGTACTTGCCTGACTGCATTGTACCAAATGTAAAGTTTGGTGGAGGGGGGATTATGGTGTGGGGTTGTTTTTCAGGGTTTGGGCTTGGCCCCTTAGTTCCAGTTAAAGGAACTGTTAATGCTTCAGCATACCAAGACATTTTGGACAATTTCATGCTCCCAACTTTGTGGAACAGGCCCCTTCCTGTTCCAACATGACTGCGCACAAAGCAAGTGCACAAAGCAAGGTCCATAAAGACATGGACGAGCGAGTTTGGTGTGGAGGAACTTGACAGGCCTGCACAGAGTCCTGACCTCAACCCGATAGAACACCTTTGGGATGAATTAGAGCGGAGACTGCGAGCCAGGCCTTCTTGTCCAACATCTGTGCCTGACCTCACAAATGCGCTTCAAGAAGAATGGTCAAAAATCCCCATAAACACACTCCTCAACCTTGTGGACAGCCTTCCCAGAAGAGTTGAAGCTGTAATAGCTGCAAAGGGTGGGCAGACTCCATATTAAACCCTACGGATTAAGAATGGGATGTCATTAACCTTCATGTGCATGTAAAAGCAGGCGTCCCAAAACGTTTGGCAATATAGTGTACCTCTAGCCCCTTACCTCTTACCCCTTACCCCTTACCCATCACCTCTTGTCTCCTCTCCCCTCTTTCACCCTTGTCATTTACATTTTTGGTTCTTTCAAATCAAGTCCTCCTACTTCAAGTCCTGTCAATGATGAGATTTGTCAAGGAACACATACACCTGCTCCTGTTGACTAACAGCATTTCAACAACATCATTCCCATGCTTTTATTGGTCTTTGTATATTTTGTCCCCATTTGTAATTAATCTGGAACATTTCATTCAATTGGTGATTATTTAGTCCCCTGGTTTGTTATGCTCACAAGGCATGTTACGAACACACACACACACACACACACACACACACACACACACACACACACACACACACACACACACACACACACACACACACACACACACAGATACCATCAAAGCAACGTACACACACTGCAGGCCAGATAGGGTACAGTACCTGCTTCAACACAGCTGCTGCTACAAAATATGGTTAAAAAAACACATGGCTGGAGTTTATTTACTGCTAGAAAAATACAACTTGGCTAAAAGCAAGGTGGAAAAATACAGGAAGCCCCTGTCACTGGTGTGCAGTAAAATAAATAGTTAGAGAGAGAGAGAGAGAGAGAGAGAGAGAGAGAGAGAGAGAGAGAGAGAGAGAGAGAGAGAGAGAGAGAGAGAGAGAGAGCTGTGTAAAGTTATAGAGAGTGAGGCCTGTCATGAAGTAGGCAACCAGAAAGACAACAGAGAGAAAGAAGTGGGGAAAACGCATCCACAACTGGCTGCATGGCACGTATAGGTGGCCTAGGTGAACAGCCGGTCAGATGAACCCAACTGACTTAAAGGCAGGCAGACAGACAGACAAATAGACTAACAAACAAATAGAATAACAAACAAACGGAGACAGACAAACAAACAACACAGCATGCTGGAAAACAGACAGACAAGCCAACAGACAAACAGACAGACAGACAGACAGTTAGGCTCACAGATAGTTCCGGACAGACAGATAGATAGACAGACCGGCAGCTCTATGGACGCATAGAGGGAAATAGTTAAATGCGGTTCCTTCCTTTTACCGTCCTTAAGCGATACTTCCATTAATCACATCTATCATGATATGGCACTGGAGGAGCCTAATAAGCTCGGGGCTTTAGGAACGGATTGACAGAGCGCCATCTTCTCCTCTAACCTAATGGCTGACTCATTCTCTTTCATTTCCAGCCCTTACCATCTCCCTAATCACGCAGCTATATTTAGCACTGGCAGCATGCCCTTCCAGACAGATAGGTGGGCAGAAGCCCTGAGCAATTCTCCTCTTTCCTCCCATTCCCTCTCCTCTCCTCTTCTCTTTTCTCCCATCCCCTCCTCTCTTTTCTCCCATCCCCTCCTTTCTTTTCTCCCATCCCCTCTCCTCTCTTTTCTCCCATCCCCTCTCCTCTTTTCTCCTCTCCTCTCTTCTCCCATCCCCTCTCCTCTCCTTTTTTCTCCCATTTCCTCTCCTCTCCTCTCCTCTCCCATCCCCTCTCCTCTCCTCACCTCTATTATCATCTCACCTCTGATATTATCCTCCTTACTATTCTCGTCTACTCTTCCAGAACGCAGAGGTATTCTTAAAACGAAATGCTTCCCTCACACATCATGAACGCTTGTGTATGCATGTGTGTGCATGTGTCCTAATGACTTCAGGCAAATACTACACAAGCAAAAACTGTTTCTTTAATCAGACCTTCAATAAGAGTGGTAGCCTCGACTGTCTGTCTATCCTGTCAGTTAGAGAACCCTGTATAGGGAAAGCGTTTTTGGCAGGGCCAGAGCACTGATGATGGCGCAGACTGCGTCATCATCTTCATCATCATCATCATCATCATCATCATCATCATCATCATCATCATCATCATCATCAGCCCCGCTGAAACTCACTACTATCTAACTGACCAAGAAAACACACTGGCTAGAACTAACAGACAGGTATGTGGTCACACAATGTCCTGTCATCTGTCCCTCTCCCTCCCTCATTTTCACACAGTCAAACACACACACACACACACACACACGCACGTAGGCACGCAGGCACATGCAAAAGCACAGGGTTTGTACTTGAACGCTTGACTCAGCAGAATAGAGGCAGGGGAGGATTAGAGACAATATTATGTCTCATAACATCATCACATCCCTCACCGATGCCCCCTCTCTGCCCCAACCCTCATCAGAACGCCTGTTTATCTTTCATTAGTCACAAAGGAGACATTAACCCTGTGTGCGTGTCTGTGCGTGTGTGTGGGGCATAAGCGTCCATAGATAGGCGTCACTTTAGTCACAGATTATTATCTGCAGCAATGAGAGAACAAACAAATCAAATATATGAAAAATAATACAATTCCTTTAATAACATCATTGTAACATCACTGTTGTGTCCTGGTATGATTTTCGATTGAAATTCATGTGACTGTGCAGTATACATGTTTTATAATGGACAATGAATAGGTTACATCCGTTTATATACTGACATAAAACTGCATTGTTTTACACATACATTATAGAGGGCACCAATGGTGTAGCAGCAACATAAAAAATAGTGTGACCTTTCTCTATGCACACAGGCTACAGTAGTACTTCTAATATAACTACTACTGTAGCCTATCTCTATGCATATAGGCTACAGTAGTAATTATAGTAATATAATTGCAGAGAAGACTTGCAAAGAACAGATGGCATTTGAAATCGACAGGTACATCTCTAAAGTAGGTCTTGCACACACAAGATCATGTCAGCTTGTTAGATACTATGACATGATATACTCTAGCAAGCGGTGCGCAAAGACACTGCAGGCTGTGATGGGGCTACTTTACGGCACAGTGTAGTTTGTGCAGATACACGGCACATCGACAAAAAGGACACCTACACAGGATATTGACATTGACATCATCAGATGATAATTCCTAACAGCCATACATTTCATAGATACAGAGCGGAAACTTTGAAACTCACCAGATGCCCTAGTTCTAGCCGATCAAATCTGCCCGGTGTTTGCAATAGCGTCAACGTCTCAATTCTTATAGATGTGAAGAGGAATGTTCTTTACACGTCCTACATACTGTGTTAATTGCACTGATGTTGCACCTACAGTCCACTTATAATCTTCTGCTATGGCCAAGTCTATTTGACCAAGTTTGCAAACATTCTCATTGTGTTCCAAACCACTTTCATTCAAAACAGTCCAGCTGCAACTAGCTATATATCTATATATCTATATATATATATATTTATAATGAAAACAATCAAGGCTAGTTGGTGAATGTAGAGACATTAAAACAGGACAACTGCAATCAGGCTGGTCTATTAAGGAGACAAGGAGAATGTAATCTACAGGAACAAACAATTTTCCTCATGAGTGTTTGATATTATTAGCGCTTATCCTAGTCAATGAGTTGATGTGTTGTGGGCAGCAGTCACACAGCTAGTGTAGTCTATCCTCATACTAGCAAACAGACAATAGGTGTAAGTAGTGGATTGTTAAGCAGCTTATTATCAGCATACTTTACTAAGTGTTATTCACTGGCACTCAAAAACATTTTAGCCAGATTGGAATGTGTAGAGCAGGTGATTTTTAAAAGTAAAGTTTTCTTAAGGGTGAAATATCCAACCCTAGCATTTTAAAGTCTCACAGAATGTTTTTTTACACATTTTAAACATGAATGATGTTGTGTGAGACAAGTTGATGGCTACTTAAGCATATCATAAATGCACATTTACCTACAGATATTGTCCACTATCCATATCAGATATTATTTATATTGCTGGAGGTATAGAACAAAATGTATTCTTAGTGAAGTCTAGAATAAAAACGAATGGGAATACGAGAGGTAGTGATTGAAGCACTGGTGGACAACCTAACAACAACAAACAGGGATGACATCTAACGTGGTGGACTAACAAATGGAGAGTTCATCAACTTTCATCAACTAAGATGTTTTGTGGACATTATATGGTGTAATGTGGATACAGATCAGTACTGTTTAAAAATATATACTCATCTATTTTGTCATTATCTAACACAGTAAGTTATACTACAGGGTTCAAACAGACCCGGCAGAATAATAAGTGATTTTCTGAACGGAATAACATTCTCTCCATCCCTGGCGCCTATAAAAAAGTTTGAACCAAAACAAAACAAAGAAACAAAGAAAAAAATTGGATATTATCCTTTTGACTGCATTCGGAACGTCTCCTTGCTTTGGATTCTCCGATCCGTGGTTAATATCGCCCCCACAGCTTACTTTAATGAGATGTTCTCATGTATGAAGTCTTCAGCGGCCCATGTGAGCCTCCTCTGTTTAAATTCAGTCCATTTGGGCGTGGACTGGGATTGTTCTGAGTATGTACATTGCTGGCCACCCAGCGTTCCTCTTTATGCACTCGGATTAGTGATAAACAAAACAAAGGAAAAACAACATAAAGGAAACCCTCAGCCGTATGGAACATGTTAACAACAGTTCAACTGAATTATACCGGAAATATAGAATAGAAACCTTAGGGTACATTACCATACTATGTAAAGACATCGCAATAAACTCAATAACAAAAGGACATACATTTGCCTAAACTTGATATGGTATAAAAAAAATAGCTTATAATCACTTGCATACGCTTCACTGTGTGTATGTACTGTATGTATGTATGTATGTATGTGAGAGAGAGAGAGAGAAAGAGAGAGAGAGAGAGAGCTTGCATGTGTGTACTTACCAGTACACATGCATGTGTGTCAGCTATAACAGCAAAAAACTAGATCGGAAGAGAATGACAAGAGGATGAGAGAACAAGAGAGAACGAGAGAGAGAGAGAGAGAGAGAGAATGATATGGTGGTGATTGTGTGTGTGTGTGTGTGTATAGTGTGGTGTTGTGTAGTGTGTACTGTCTGTATGTGTGTGTGTGTGTGTGTGTGTGTGTGTGGTGTGTGTCTAGCTTGTGTTTATGTGGAGCGGTGGACAGACGCCAGACCTCATTATTGTCATTCTCCTCACTGGCGCAGGGAGGCCAACGGTCTCTTTCAGTGGGAGAGCTGGGGAGGAGCGGGGAGGAAGAGAGGGACAAAGAGCCGCGTCCTTTAAGGAGATGGAGCAGAGAGGAGAGTGGTGCCATCAAGAGGGGGATTGGTGCTCTGGGGAGTCTGTTCTAAATCCAGGCCGGGACCACACAGATACACACTCCACTCTGGCATGCAGCTCAGCTATGCACCAGCTGCCTTGCCAGTCAAACCCTTGTGTGTCTGCATATGCGTGCCTATGTGTGTGTGAGAGTGTGCACATTCAATAGCGTGTCTTTTTCACATAGAAGTCAAAGTGACTTCATCTTCCTGTGTGTGTGTGTGTGTGTGTGTGTGTGTATGTGGCCGTGTGTGATCGTTTATGCATGCGAATGTGTGTGTTTGTGTGTGTGTGCATACATTTGTGTGTGTGTGTGTGTGTGGTCGTGTGTGAATGTGAATATATGGGTGTTTGTGTGTGTGTATGTGTGTGTGCATACATTTGTTTGTGTGTGTGTGTGTGTGTGTGTGTGTGTGTGTGTATGCGTGCTCAGAGGGGTTCTGGATCCTTGCTCTTCATAGTTAAGGTGTCCACCAGATGTCCTTGGGCAAGGCACCTTACTTCTAGCGAGCTGGCTGTCACCAAGTGTCCAAGGCGTGGGTGAATGTGAGGCAACGACAGCGCCCAACAATGGCTGTATAATGCAGGCCATTTGTGAGGTGGTCTGCTTTACATCCAACGGTAACATTGTCCTCTGAAAGGTCCCCTTCACCACCCAGCACAGTTGTTATTGGGTTCCCCACATTGGTTTGGAATGAAGTAGTGATTTGTTTCTATTTATCTACTTAACTGAACCAGTATAGTCTAGGCCACAGTTGCTACAAAGTTCCATGGAAAGTTCCAATAGACTTCGGCACGGGGGACAGTGCCAGTTGGAGCCCTCCACTTAATGGGGGGGGGGGGGGGGGGGGGGGGGGGGGTGGGGGGGGGGGGGGGGTAATAAGACGTACACATGTAGATCTATGTGCACCGTCACACAGTGGCAAATAAGCTATGTGTATTTACATTAATACTTTATCCAGGCCTGCACCCTCTCCCATCTCCTCTGAACACGGGAAGCGAGAGCGTTGGAAGGCCTTGGAGGAGTCCATTTGGGCTTGGTCTAGGAGGGTTTGTCTGTGGCCCCCCTCTGTGGCACGGACGCAGAGAAGAAGGGAGGAATCAGGGAAGAGCAGGCGAGGAAGAGGAGACCGGGAGGAACACAAGCCCCACAGTCAAACGCTCACGCTCTCCCGGCATCACACCTGGAAAAAAAAACAACAGAACCAGCAGCTCAATAAAATGACAGGGCACCTCTTTTAACCACCAGGTGGGATGTGGATGAGTCACGCAAGCCCTTTCACAATCTATAGGGACATTGCACGATGGAGTGTCCAACCAGATGTGTGCTAAATGGATCAGCCTACCAGTGGACTCATCCATCCATTATACATAGAGTGTCAGGTACCAGTCCCGCCCAGAGAGGGCGGGACTGGTACCGTTTGTGTAGATTGGTTCTTTGTAAAACAAGCAACGAGCCCCTGGTACAACAAGCTTAGCGGATTGTGTGCTCGCCTGTGTTTGTCGTCCACCCGGCCGGGCTCTGTGTAAGCAGATAAGACCAGCCTCTGGGTTGGCACTCTGTGCTCTATTTACCTAGACGCTCTAGGGGGGGACTGTGATCCGTCGTGTCTGCTTTTACCACTGTGCACGCTCATCCCTTGTTTGTCCAACTGATTATAAAAGCGCAGTGTGAACTTTCCCATCGGCCTTAATGCTGGATCACCCGCTTGCTTTATTTTCAACAACAGGCTGATTCGGGCTAACAAGCTGTGACCAAGCAGTCATTCTAACACGCGGTCGTTGATTGGCGTCACGTGCATGGCTAAACGTCGCGGCTTTATGGCGCGTTGTTATGTTTACATGATCAGAGAACACATTTGCATAACTCCACCGCATAGCAAAATAACTGCAACATAGAGAGGACGGTCTTAAGGTGCTAAATGCCCCCCAACAAACACCAACAAACACCAACAAACACCACCAAACACCACCAAACACCACCAAACACCACCAAACACCAACAAACACCAACAAACACCAACAAACACCAACAAACACCAACAAACACCAACAAACACCAACAAACACCAACAAACACCAACAAACACCAACAAACACCAATGGGACCAATGTGCTACACCCGTTGGTGGTTGCTGGCTATTGTCGGACGAAGTTCCTTGTTGGCAAACATTTTGAATCGTTGTTGGCCAACTCATTCTCAAGTTGGGTGTGGGTGTCCGTTGGGGCATTATGCAAGCACTTTTACATGTCATTAATGACTTGTATTAGGTGTGCATGTCATTAATGACATGCACACCTAATACATGTCATTAATGCACGTATTAGGTGTACATGTCATTAATGACTTGTATTAGGTGTACATGAATGCATGTATTAGGTGTACATGTCATTAATGACTTGTATTAGGTGTACATGTCATTAATGACATGCACACCTAATACATGTCATTAATGCACGTATTAGGTGTACATGTCATTAATGACTTGTATTAGGTGTACATGAATGCATGTATTAGGTGTACATGTCATTAATGACTTGTATTAGGTGTACATGTCATTAATGACTTGTATGAGGTGTGCATGTCATTAATGACATGTATTAGGTGTACATGTCATTAATGACTTGTATTAGGTGTACATGTCATTAATGACTTGTATTAGGTGTACATGTCATTAATGACATGCACACCTAATACATGTCATTAATGCACGTATTAGGTGTACATGTCATTAATGACTTGTATTAGGTGTACATGAATGCATGTATTAGGTGTACATGTCATTAATGACTTGTATTAGGTGTACATGTCATTAATGACTTGTATTAGGTGTACATGTCATTAATGCACGTATTAGGTGTACATGTCATTAATGACTTGTATTAGGTGTACATGAATGCATGTATTAGGTGTACATGTCATTAATGACTTGTATTAGGTGTACATGTCATTAATGCATGCATTAGGTGTACATGTCATTAATGACATGTATTAGGTGTACATGTCATTAATGCATGCATTAGGTGTACATGTCATTAATGACTTGTATTAGGTGTACATGTCATTAATGACATGTATTAGGTGTACATGTCATTAATGACATGTATTAGGTGTACATGTCATTAATGCATGTATTAGGTGTACATGTCATTAATGCATGTATTAGGTGTACATGTCATTAATGCATGTATTAGGTGTACATGAATGCTTGTATTAGGTGTACATGTCATTAATGACTTGTATTAGGTGTGCATGTCATTAATGCATGTATTAGGTGTACATGTCATTAATGACATGTATTAGGTGTACATGTCATTAATGACATGCACACCTAATACGTGTCATTAATGCACGTATTAGGTGTTCTTTCCCTCCTACAGAAGAGCGTCTAACCTGCAGCGGTGAGGGTTGAGCTTCCGGTGCTTGTGCCTGCAGTCGTCTTCGATGAGCATGCAGCGGCACTGGCACGTCTTCCTGTCCAGTGTCCACTTCCTGCCGGCGCAGGGACGGCAGGAAGTGCGTGAGGGCGATGGGATCGGGGGAGGGGAGAGATAAGGTGATGGAGTCGGGGGGGGAGGCAGGGAGGGCGGCGGAGGGCTAGGAACCACGACGGCCCTTAAGAAAAGAAACACACACACACTAGGTTAGCGCTGCTAGGCTTCTGCAACACTGTACTTGTTTCTCAGCTATTCATTATCTAACATAGTCTTATTGTCCTTCCTGTGTGTCTTTCATTTTTCCTCCATCAGATTGTCTTTTGTTCCTTTTTCTTTGTTATTTTTTTCCTTCCTTCCTCCCTTTCATTTTTTATCTTCTTCATCTAATTGTCCGTCCGCTCCTTCCGGCCTTCCCAATCGGCGGCCATGCCACTAGACTGCCGTGTTGACCCGGGAGGTTAACGACCCCCATCCCCCACTGGGAGTTTGTTCTCGCAGAGGCTGAGAAAGGTGCTGGTGTCAGTGAGTCCATTAACCGTGCCTGGTTACTCCTCAGCCTACCTCAGGGGGCCCTGGGCGGCTTTAATGGACTATAATTAATTAAGCTGCAAGGGGGTCTGTGTATGTATGTATGTGTGAGAGAGAGAGAGAGAGAGAGAGAGAGAGAGAGAGAGAGAGAGAGAGAGAGAGAGAGAGAGAGAGAGAGAGAGAGAGAGAGAGAGAGAGAGAGAGAGAGAGAGAGAGAGAGAGAGAGAGAGCGACAGAGAGAGAGAGAGAGAGAGAGAGAGAGAGAGAGAGAGAGAGAGTAAATTAGTTTGATTTCACACATGCCATGTTCTGAAAGGGGCCTGTTCTGAATGATGGATGGCCACAGAAACGTTGCGTCCACACAGAGACCCCTCTGACCCCTGAACAGGGAGCCCCTCGCAACAAAGTGATGAGGAAGGAGAAGAAAATAAAAAGGAGGGAGGGAGGAAAATCGTTCCCTTCTTGTGAGTAACAAGACTTAGTATGTATGTACTGTATGAATGTATGGTGGTGACCCTCAACATTTTAAAAAGTAAAGTTCTGATTTGACCTACAGCCTCCCTATGATATTCCAGCAAATACTAATACTAAGTTTGAAGCGCATGTGCCATGAATGTAATATAGTTACAATAACTGTAATAAATAGTAACATATATATATATATGTGTTTAGGACTCTTTATATAACCGTGCGTGTGTGTTTGTGCATTTCAACATGGATGTTATTTGTACAACAAACCTCGGGAAATAAAACATATGCAAACGAAGCGTGACATCAACCCATCATCTACAAAATACAGATTTACCGATAATCACTGAAACTTGTGATTATTCAAAAATGACGCGATCATACACATACGTTTTGATGACGTTTTCAATTGGTTTCCGTTTGGATTTGCCTCTCTCCTTCTTCCTGCCTTTCCTGGTTGGCTTGAGAACAGGCCTGGGACAGTGAAACAAAACCATCCAGTCAGACAACACACCCAATCATCGTGTGATAGCGTCTAATAGGTTCTGCTAGCATCTGGAGCATTTGATGGGATCTGATTGGTTCCGATAGTTTCTGAAAGGTTCTGATAGGACCTGATTGGTTAAGAAGGATGCTAGGTCACATCCCCCAACTGCTGATGACAAAATCTCTGATAGAATCTGATTCAATGTCATTTGATAAGTTAAAATCAGATTGTAGCATGATAATGCAAGGTCATAAGCTACCATATAATTAATAATATTAGATTTTTCTTTTTAACCAGTAGCATGCATTTGAACAAATATACAAAATGATAATGATAATAATTGGATTTAATTATTTAATCCAATTAATCATATTATTCATCAATAGTATGATGAATAGTTATTTTGGGGGTGGGGTAAACTGTTTTATAAAAAGGTCTCTTCCATCTCTCTGAACCTTATCTGAACTCCTCTGCCCATTCTAGATCAGGCTCAATCTCCTGGCTACTAACACATTTTGAACTGTTATTATTTGGTCATTTGTAATTTGATGAACAGACGTAATGTAATTTGATGAATTTGATCATTAAATTCATCAAATTTGATGACCAACTGCTCACGCAACTGCTAACGCAGTTGACTTGACTCTGAGGTTGTAATTTGCTCTCATGGATGCATGAATCTGCGCCCGACGAGGGAGCGCATGGCAGCAGAGATAACCTTGTGTCTATGGCAACGACAGGATGGGTTCTTACCCGTGGGACGCTGAATTAAGAGTCACACAGATGCCCGCTCAACAAGGGGTTACGCAAACACACACACACAAACACACACACACGCAAATGCTAACAATCATCTCCAAAATTAACCCCCTGCACGCACACACACATTATAAACACACACA
>JACYXH010000509.1:167500-235000 GCA_026745465.1 Lota lota
AGAATCCGAATTCGGGTGCCGTGATTTCATCGCCAAGTAGAGTCCAATTCAATTGTGGCGTGATCCCAAATCCTTGCTGCACAAAACGCTCAGCTCGGACGTTTCTGCACAGACGGTCCAACGGTTTGAATGACGGAGGGGACAGTGTCGCACAGTCCATGCCGTGGCTTGGTCGCAATGTATTCAACGCGTGTGAAAATACGTCGTATCCACACGATGCGCATCTTACCAATGTTCATCCCAACGCAACTAAGCTAATGATCGTCTGGCTTCGCTGACGTCGCACAACAAGCCACGAGGTGTAGCGATTGTCCGCAATGAGAAGAGGGAGAGGGGGGGGGGGGGGCATGGAAAAGTAGGGAGTCTTCATTTGTTGTTGTGATCGGTTTCCTCAATTCTTTTGCCCTTGAGAACACAATAACGAATCGCACTCCGCGTAACCATTGCACTGCCAACTTTTTTTCTCCAAAATGGGACAGGCGCACTACCCGTGCGCTGCTTACAGGTGTCGTCTCCAGGACCGCCTTTCAATTCGCTGATCAGCGTGTCAATTATTGACCGCGTGACTCCGCGTGTAGATGCCGCTGTTTATCGCAAGCATCGTGAAGATGAATGAAGCATTCTTAACCACACGCGCACTCGTGTTTTCTGCAAACCCACATAGTAGGCTATTTTCGTATATTCAATTGACTATGTGATTCATAATTAAATGATCTTCAAGGCGTTTCAGGAGAGATCCATAATTAATCAGAATCTTTGTGAATGCAAGCTCCGTATAGCTCCTAACAAGTGAATGAACCAACCAAGAGCTTGGTTGGTTCGTCTGTGGTTGTGTGGGTGAGTGGGTGTATGTGTGTGTGTGTGTATGTGTATATGTGTATGTGTATATGTGTATGTGTATATGTGTGTGTATGTGTGTGTGTATGTGTGTGTGTATGTGCGCGTGTGTATGTGTGTGTATGCGTGTGTGTATGTGTATGTGTGTATGTGTATGTGTGTGTGTGTAAGCATGCCTGCAGGAGAGTGTCTTCTTATGTTGTGTTTGGGTTATGAGAGGGCACTCACCACATGAGGATGAGGGCTGTGTGATCTATGCGGGGCCGTGTTATCTCCTGTCAAGGAATCAGCTAGGGGCCCTAGGCTAGGCTAGGGGCCCCATAATGACAAAACGACATGAGTAAAGTAGGTAATGTTTCTATAATTATTAACTCAATACCAAATTGTACACACAATAATAAATAGATTGTGTCGTTTAAATCTGTTAAATTAAAACATCACTTAGTGTTTCTGTCACTTCAGGAGGCTTGGTCAAGTCTGGTTTAACTTAAGTCTTCATAAAGGTTCTTTCCCCCAGAGGTTGTGGGGAAAGTAGATCAGAGAAACGGATTTATCGTGTGTGCTACGGGCAACATGTTTACCACATTACCCAATTTAAATGGTCCTGCTGCCAAGTATTAACCATTTAAACATGTCTTTAATTTAAACTGCACATCAACCTATTTCTCTTTACATCATTCAGTGAATTCCCTTTTAGTTATCCGGTTTATATAATCTGCTGCAGCTATTGTTTAATGGCCCAGCAAAGATTAAAATGTTTGATCAGAAAGTTTTTATTTCTAGAAAGCATTACAAAAAACGAAAACAACATTGTTGTAATAATGTGGAAACAGTTTGGGCAGTACCATTATATCCTTCCTTTCAGTGGTTCCCTCCAGTAATCTCACATTCTCAATTACAGCACTTGTTTATTCTAAATTATTCACATAAAAACATATGGATTCATCCTATAATATATCTCTTAAATATAGGTCAGTTACACAATGCCAGCTCTGGTTACCATTGTACAAAATGCACACAGGGGCTGCACTGAAGGGGAAATCCAGAGCTGACGACATGGAAGAACCTGGCAGAACCTGAACAGACTCAACTGAAATGTGCATTTGTACCTAAAAGGAGACAAACCAATCCAGTGCATCTTCTATCCTCCAAACAGCAGTGGTCCAACACATTGCCCTCTGCGTGTCACAAAGAGGAACTACACCAGCACCAGCATGATTTCTTTACAGTAAATTAGGAATTGCAATTATTATTGCAGATAAGAAGTATGAAACAATTTGAGATGTAACAGAAACACTAAGTTTCTCTACCATGGTCCAATATGACCATTACGTCTTAACCAGATGATGCAATTACTGAAAGATGATGATTAAAAATGCTCTTTTGGTAATAATAAAGTCACGGTTTGCGTTTTGTAGTTTAGATGTCAGATGTCTGCGTGGAAAAAATAGTTATCTTCCAAACAAAGGGTGTTGTTGGCCACATGTTAATCAAATAACATGTTCTGCATTGTCTGCATCTGAAAACAAAGCTTTTTCCTTTTGAAAACCTCATTAATGTAAAGGCACAATTTATTCATTAGGTGTATTTCCACTTCAAACAGGCCAGTATCGGACATCTCTGCTTGTTCCTTTATCCCTTGTTTCGGTGGTACCTTGAATGTCTTCCACAATCAAAGCCTCGGGCTCCTTGTAAAGGCCGGCACATAAAACATTCTCTTGCGTCACAAAGTTTAACAACCGTCTCTTCATTTCTAAATCAACTGCATGCTCACAGCACAAAGCTCTTTGCCTGCTCAAACCCAGCCACATCCACGGAAGACGCACGTTCTAGTCCATTCCACAGGGAAACAGGCTACTTCTCCTCACCCCCACTCCCGTTTGACAGGTTGTATTTCTCCACAAACTCTGCGTGTTTCCGACGGAGAATCTCTGTCTGCTTCTTGAAGCCGTTGACTCTGGAAATTGACATACACATGCAAATGAATACATCTGATCGAATATTATATGTACTTAATACGTATATAACCGCCGTATATTTATTTCCCATGGTTTTATATGACGGTCAAGTGACACACATTTCCTATTCGCATTCTATCACCACCAGATTAATACAATATTTGTTTGTAATCCCCAAGTACCTTCAAAAAGCATACATTCATCCATCTACTCTACACACACACACACACACACACGGGTTTCTTTACGGACCTAGCCCTCTCTTTGGATTGGTTGTAGATTTCTGTGATGTTGCGGTCCTTCTCGTCCATGAAGTTAGAGTGCACCTCTTCCAGTTTCCTGAAAGGGGAAAGTAGAGAACCACTGGGATTAGTTACAATGTTGATCAGTTCAGTATGCAGAGTATGATGCATGATGTCAACATTCAACCCCGGTGCCACACATTCACCCCGAAACATCTACTCGCACCAAATCCACAAGTACGACTAATGAGTGCAATTAGCCAGCTGAAAACATGGTTGCACCACCATCAAGGCTGGACAGGACATTCTCAACATAATTAGGTAGTTCAAAAGGAAAAATACTTTTCATAGACAAGGCATGAAAGTGTTGAGCTACAAATATGAATAAAAGTAGGAGAGTGTGTGTGTGCTTATTTACGTATAACTTCCCTTCTTTCCCATAATATAAAACCCTGTTTGTTTTTTCACTTTGTCAATCGGAAATCAACCACCATTTTGGTGAAGGGCCCCTGCCAATCCCCGAACCCCTACCTGAAGAAGAAGAAGTGGCTCCCCACGCTGACCAGCATGGTGAGGACGCAGTAGCCCACCAGCCGGAAGTTCCTCCTCCTCTTCCGCTGCCTCTCCTCCGGTGTAATCTCCTGGGCCTGGGACTGGCGGAACTGCTCCCAGTAGCGAGTGTTGCCCTGAGGCTCCTCGCTACAGCAGATCCCATCAGATAAGAAGCATTTTTAAAGAAGATATAAGAAGCATTTTTAAAGAAGATATAAGTAGCACATTGTCAGTGATTTTTTCGAGTTGCTCACGTAACTGTATTGTAGTGTAGTGTGCGTGCGTGCGTGCGTGTGCACGTGCACACACCTGGCTCTGTAGCGGGCGGAGCTCGTGTGGTTGTTGGCGTTCGATCCTGGGGCCCACCCCCCTCTGTAGGGCGTCCGCAGCTTGAAGTCGTACTCCTTCCTGCTCGGCTCCCGGCCCAGCACCCGGTAGGCCTCGTTCAGCTCCACAAACTGGCTGTGCAGCGCTGGGTTGGACGGGTCACGGTCTGGGTGGAGCTACAAGCAACAGGAGGGGCAGCGGTGGTGTGAGCAGTGTATAAGCAGCACTGTCCAATGGGCTGATCTCATTCAATAGAAGGGAATGCTAGTCATCAGGTTACACGTTTGTAACCTGATGGAAGACCTGGATGCAGCTTGTTGACCGAATTGATTTAAACTGTTTGTTCAAAACAAAAAAGGTCCGCTGAGAGGTACTTTTGAATATGAAAAGCCATATTGTGTCAACTGAATTTCATTGAAACTGTTTGGAAAAAATGCAAATCATTTACTTTTGCATTCACTGCACCGTTTTGTGACGAGAGCACATACCTCTTTTGATTTGGCAAAAAATGCATTTTTTATCTCATCCAAGGTGGCGCTAGGTTTGACTCCCAGTAGTTCATAATAGTTCACAACCGTTCTGCAAAGAAAACCCAAAGAATACAAGACTGTTGGGAGAAACATTAAGAAAGATAACTTGACATAACGTCTGCTCTCGCTCACTCATATACACTACCTGTTGGCTGAGCTTAGGGAGAGCATCCGCAGTCCACTCCTGTAGCACCAGAGACAACTCCGACCAAGACTCAGCTGAGCCTCAAACTGCATCATGAAAAACGGGTACAGCGCCTGCGCAGAATATGTGAAAATTTGACTGATCAAAAATGTGACCGGTACTAAAATGGACATAAAAAGCCTCAATCCAAAAAAACAGAAGTCAAAATGAATGTAAAGAGCAAAAGCAATTTACTCATTAAAGAGGCTGACCTGCCTTGAGGTAGGCGTCACACCTTTCGGTGGGATTCCATCGGACGTAATTGAGTCAGTTCACAAAATAAAGACTCACGTCATCTCTTCGAGAAGGGTCACGTGATGTGGCTCTGAAAGCAGAGGACTACGTGAATGCAATGTTTCGACCGGCAAGCTCTGCTATTTCGCTGACCTTTGTCACCCATTTGTCAAATAATTCTATATATTTTTTCACTTTCATCATATAAAAATATCTAAGAAACGTCAGGATAGCACTGGTGATAGTTTAGCCCACGAAAGCAATATGTTTTCCCCCCGTAAACTATTTTAAGATAAGGGTTGTAGGTTAACAGTGGTAGGTATTCAATCCTAGTAAACCACAGATTGCAAGACGTTCACTAGAGATTATAACCTATTCATGGTTAACCGGCTAATATAAAATCGAGCGTGACAAATATCTCATCTGGCAATATAGTGGAAACAATACAAATGATATCAGCAGAAACAAAACCAAAAAAAAACATACCACCACCATGAAACAGTTTCATAACACAGCTGTACCGAGGTGTGCAGGGGAAATGTCTCCGGGTAGAAACCGTTCTTCCTTTACACTTCGCATCACGTGCGGTCAATTCCCAGCGTAAATCCAACCCAAACGCGATGTGTTGGATGAGCGGTAGCAACGGTCTTTTTTTCAAAATACGGCACAGTGTACACATAAACACACTGTACAAATATCACAAAATAAGGTTGAAGTTGTACGGTTTACTTTCCAGTGGGCGGCAGTACTGTTCAAGTTATTCTAGGCACGTCAAAAAAGGAAGAGGAAGACATTTCTCACTTGTCGTGCATGTTGTCCCACCAGGTAGAACAGAAAACTGTCCACGTCGTGCGTTCCAACACAACGACCCATTTGTAACCTACTCTTACGACGCTACTAGAGACATCCGAGGAGGTGGAATGGTGTGCACTTCACATGTTGTTGTTGTTATAGAAGATCGTAAGGGGAAACGAATGCTGTAATTGATGCTCCAGGGTGTGTGTGAGATGGACCCTGACGTGTCCGTGCTGCTGGAGTGTGCAGTCTGGCGCGGACTTGTGGAGGCCGAGGTCCAAGTTGAGCTCTCAGAGAGGTTGGTTTAATTAAGTTGTCAAAATGGACAAAGGAACTAAAGTTCCTGATCATTGAAACATAACGATTCATAGTCAGCTTATTTTATGGACAAATAGCATTTTGTTGTCCCTTTTCCAGCTTCAACAGACAGACAGATGCAGCTCTAGAGAGCCACATAGAAGAGGTGTGGACAGAACGCGTTACCAGGGAGCCCTGGCTTTTCAACGGTTCCAAATTCAGACTGCACTCATTTACCTTCGCCTCCTCGAAGTTTGCCCCCTCCCAAACCGGTTGCCGGTGTACCGAAGATCTCCCATGCGAACCTTCAAAGCATGGCCAACATTCCACCGATGCAGGTGACAAAGCCGCAGACGAGTGCAGATTTCTTACAGGGGAATGTGCCATTCATTCCACTTCCCAGTATACACAAGGTTGTCGCTATCAACAAGAAAATGGAGACTGTGGCGATCAACCCATAAGCTGTTCGGCTGGCGTAGACCCAGACTTGGGCACCATGGTCCAGGGCTCCACAGGAGGAGAGGCAGAGGCCAGTCCTCGCCTTACTCTCAGGGTGGGCCTGACGTCCTACAAGGACTTCCTGGGGACCAACTGGTCCCACCGAGCCGGAGCTCTACGGCGGCGAGGAGAGGCGGAGTTTAATGATCCGTGCGCGCTCTTGGCCCAGCCTCTGGGGGTGGGCGGGGTGCTGTGCACCAGTGACGGGAAGGTGGTGCTGATCAGGAGGAGCCAGCGGGTGGCAGAGGCCGGGGGGCTGCTGGACATCCCGGGGGGACACCCGGAGCCACAGGTGAGACAAGCACCTGGGTGCACCAGACCACCAGATGTCACACATCCTCGGAGGGTGGAAGGACATGTGCCAGGTACTGGTTGGACCTCACCACTGGTTTGTCAAACGTGGCAACATAATGACACGTCGATAAACGAGTTGTAGCAAAAACCAGGAAGAAGCAATGTGCTAGTAACCACTGCCCCACGCTATCCACACTGATCAATATGGGGTTTTAATGGAAGGTAAAAATCAATACCATCTATTATTTTAATGGCTACTCTTGGAACACTACACATCCATTTCTATGGATATTTCTTTATTCATAATGGCTAAATGGACTGGCTATAAGTCTCCCATCAATGCAAATGTAACATTATCGACTTGAAATTCCCTGATCACACTGTTACGCCACACTCTCTCACCAGGCGGTGTGTCACCCTGTGGGCGATGGCGTGTGTCAGGATCCAATCAGCATCGCTTTGGTGCAGCAGAGCCCCAAGGCGGTAGTCTCGGAGATCTTCAGCTCCGTTTGCGCCGAGATCAGAGACGAGGTGACCCTTTTGTTCAGAACACCGAGACGGTCTTCTGCCGAACCGTTCACAAATGCAAAGGAGGGGCGACCACAAGACAAAACACAGGGACACGTCCCAAATACCAGATGTTTTCGTTTTTGTTTCCGATTTGTGGACATTGGTGCGTGTGGTCACGTCATAACCCTCTATTGATACTCGCCAGCAACCGTGACGGTAACGAGTGTTTCACCAGCGGTGGTGCTGTTCCTTTAGTTTGATCTTAGTGTCTGGTGGCTCTCTAAACGGTGGTCTCGTGGGAGCAGAAACAAACGGCAGTAACTCCTTGTTTCCCTCTGAGCAGGTAAATGTTCAACTCAGTTCCCTTGGGGAGCCCGTGTTGATGGGCGTAGCGCTGAACCACACCAGCGCCGGCAGACCTAGCGCAGAGTTCTACGTCAGGTGGGCGCGCTTGACCCTAGTAGCACCGCCCGTGCCATCCGCTTCCATTGCTTTGATTGTAGACTCAAGACACACATTACGCCAGTTTGAAAAGTAAATAATACAGATCTAGGTAAATTAAAAAAAGACATGCTCTAGTGGTAGTTTTTTTTTTTTTAACTTTTGATCAGGTGTCTTTTTAAACCATATTTCCATAGAACCCATGTAAATGTATATAACAGATAAAAATAAGTGTCTAATACACTTTATGGGCAATTTAGCAGATGGAACAATCGAGTGACCTTTTGAGTGACTATAACTTGAGGCAAGGAGCCTTTATTGGATCAGGCCTTTCATAATGTCTTTATCTGCAGCTGTTCCTTGACCTCAGAGGAAGTGAGAGAGTTGTACTGGAGAGGTGGAGCGGAGGCCAACGAGTCCACAGACATCGCTTTCCTCAGCAGAAAGGCAAGGGATCGCATTCATCGCTCCCAAAAATATTGGATTTGTACACATAGTAATGTGCCAACCATTTCTACAGACAGAAAACTGCCCATTGCAGAATCCCTCCGTATATGTTTAGAAAATGTGCTTCTTCTTCCCTGTATTGTCCTCGTGTAACAATGTAGGAGCTGTTGCAGCTGGACAGCTCCAAGCCTCTGTGGTCAGAGCTGTGTCCTTCAGCCAAGGGAGCTGTCCTGCTCTACCAGCTTGTCATGCCTGACGCATCAATCAGGCCAGAGCAAAGGATCTCAGACCAACAAAAGCACAAAGAAAAAGAATGATGTTTATCTTCCAAATGTTATGGTTTTAATACTTTTGGGTTTTTTGTCTTTTTACATACAAAGCACTGTGCCATTTCTTACTGAAAAAATACGTTGTTAAAATTGCACTGTTGAAAGAATAAAATCGATAAATTGATTTGTGTGTAGAATGGCTATACAGATAACCTACACATCACTTCATGTAAAAAAACAACTAGAAATGATTGGCCAAAGCAGGAAGTGTGCACAGGCAACCTCTTAGAGATATTGGAACAACTATTAACAATAAAGTAAGCACTGTAGGTTTAAAAACAAAACAAAACTCCACTGAAGCAGTCAGCTTCAACCAGCAACCATCTGCTTGCAACAACCCTGATATTAATCCAGGGGAATTAGTGTGTTGTGGAGGGGGGGGAGTGGGGGGTGGGGGGGGTCTCACCAGTGACCCTGGTAACCGCTGTAGCCAACGCCTGTGTTGTAGTAGTACCCATGGTCTAGATGGCTGGAGTTCCACTGCAATTTGAAGCACAGTTTAATCCAGTATTTCAGACACTTAAAACCTTGTTGGATTAAAAAAGGGATTTATGTTGTGCTAAATTTAGTAAAGGAAGAGGTGTCTCCTTGTGCGTGGTCATGCTGTTAAACAAGGTGAGGGAAACATGGTGGGTGGAGCAGAGGGACGCCGTGAGACCGATAGGAATTGTCTTTCTGAATTTCAAATGAAATGCGCTTATGGCTCAGCCAAACCTATATACCCCAGCTCTAATTGTGTTCAGTTTAAAATGTCCAGCACTGCAATAATTACACTGGACTTACATATATTGGCTGCGGGCCCCAGGCTTGCCTGTTGAACACGTTTTCATTGGCCGCTGGAAAACAAACATTGACATTACTTCGTTTGCATTGCAACACAAAACACTCGAAGCTCACCTGAAAAGGTCTTCCCCTCCTTTTCCACTCACCGTATCTCCTCTTCCACTGGTTGCCGTGAGGAGGATGCTGGCCAAAGGCTCTGTTCCTTCGAATGCGGGCCTTCTTCTGTGGTTGAGGGACGGGTGGGAGCAGGCGCCGCGCCTCCTCTCTGTAGGTGTGGAGGAGCGCCTGCGCCTCCTCTTGGGGCAGCTCCACAAAGCGCAGCTCCTGGAAGAGCGCCCCCTGTGGCTCCGGCAGGCTGTAGCTCACTGAGGGAGGTGGGAGAGGGGGGTCACACATCTCATTATGAGCAACCGCACTCTCCAACACAACCGATTTAGTTTCTATTTCTTTTTTGCAATTGTTAGTGGCACAGTCAGTGTCCAAGGTTGAAATGAGCTCCTAGCAAATTACCAAAAATTGCAAAAAACAGTGTTACTGTCATTACATCTGGTCGTCTTGCCAGGTATGTAAAATGTTACATTGCTAACTTCTTGTAATCATTGTATGTGAAGTCTCCTATCCAGCTCAGATTTCTTACGCTATCTCAATCGCTTTTTTGACAGATAAATATAAATCAGGCCGGCAAGCCCTCTGTAAAGAACCAGAAGGGGGTTTGCTAAAGATTTAGTCATTTAACCTCGCTAGTGATAACTGCACTTGTTGCATGTGAAGTCGTTTCGGGCAGCATCTCTGGACTTGGCAACCAGAGAGTGAACCTGGAGAAGAACGAGGATGGAACTTTGGATCTCAATCGCCTTTGACCCACTACAAATGAACCAGATGTTTGGATCAGCTTTAAAAAAAATAAAAAATAAAAAAATGGTTTGAACCTTTGAGTTTGAGGAGGGCAGTGTCTGGGATCCGCTCGCCATCCTGCGCCTGCCGCAGCGCCAGCCGTCTCCCCCACTCCTCTGTGGGCGGGAAGACCACCGCTACCAACTGCCGCCGGTAGCCCGCAAACAGCTGGAGCTTGTGGCGCCGCGCAGAGACAAACACGTTGGGCTGGTGACGGAGGAGGGAAAGAGAAAAGACCAGAGGATGTCAACACTGGCTGACCTCAAACACTGAGTCTAGGACGTCCCATTGTAAATATATGTCGGTATTGGTTTGTCCTCGCATCATGTCCCAAGAACACTCAGCATTCAGTACTTTGTATTCTGTATTTTGTTAACTTTTGTTGTTGTTGTAGGCATTTTACTTGCAACTTACTTGCTTGCCAATAGACAAGAGTGAAGACAACAAGGGAAATAACCAAGCAACTATCTGCTCGATAAGTGCTGATTTCACTCATCTAATAACACTAGTTGGTGTTTGATCTGTTGATAATTGATGCCGTTTTAATCTTCAAGGTTCACCTGGTCGAGGATGTAGTTTCCTGGTTTGCGTGCAGCCATCTTGATCAGCTCAGTCAAACACTGAGAGGCCTGCTGCAACTTCCTCTCCCTCTGACCTCCACCCTACACGCACAATCACACACGCACACACACACACACACACACACACACACACACACACCACACACACCACACACACACACACACACACACACACACACACACACACACACACACACACACACACACACACACACACACACACACACACACACACACACACACACACACACTTTGATAACTGCACTGCAGGAAATATTGATTTCATAATGGCTTGAATGGGGGAGCGTGTGGAGTCCAGAGGATGAACTGACAATCATGCTGGTGAGAAGTGTCTCTGTGCCCAGGAGCTGGTATCGTTTCTCCGGGTGCTGCTCCATGAGGATCCTGGCCCAGTGGCTTTTCCCAGAACCAGGCAGACCCACCATCATAATCACCTGGCAAAATGTGGAGGCGGAGGAACAAACAGAAAGGCAGTGAGAAAAATGTTATTACATGTTTCTTAGGCTCAATAATGTCAACATCAAATGTTGAATATGACAATAGAATTAAAGCTTTCCTCAAATGTTAAAGCTTTTCAATAAAACATTGTTTATAGTCCTTTCATACACAGCCATGCAACAAGGAATAACAACACAGCCGTCATTTGTTCCAGTCACATTAGTGTATTCAGTGTATAAAATCCCTATGTTGATGGATTTAAATCATGACCATGATGCACAGAACTGCTAAATAATGAAACAGACGTGGGTTCAAAGAGGAGCAGCCTACCCGCTCCTCTATGAACACCTCACCTCACACTCTGTCCTGGAGCAGGGGCCTGCAGGGGCCCGCACCCTGTCCGCCACTGGCAGAGCAACCAGGGGGGTGTGCCCGGGAGGCCCAGGGTACCAGGGACCCCCTGCGGGGTCCAGCTGGAACCTGACAGAGCAACCTCGGCAGAGAACATGGGGGAACAGCGCTTGGCCCCTGAGCACCGAGGGGCCCAGACGGAAGGCCACACCCATTGGACGCCCATTTTTATGGAAAGACATCTCTGCCGTGCCATCTGTGGAAAACAGCTATGGTCGTGCACACATGGAGAATGAACACACACACACACACACACACACACACACACACACACACACACACACACACACACACACACACACACACACACACACACACACACACACACACACACACACACACTTCAAAACTCAGAAACAAGTGTGGTGCCAGAATTAAGCATGGTTTATAGATGGGAGGAAAAGCATCAGCTAGCAGACAGGTGTCACTCACTAGGTAACAGCCTATGATATCGCCGTCTGAGAGTGGTTCGCCAAACTCCTCTGCCTTGCCCCCGGAAACCTTTCTGCCCCGCCCATCGTAAGCATAAGACAGCTGATCCTCACCTGGTGAAGACAAATTGAGACAGTTTGAGACAGTTTAGTCAAAATATAGAAACAAAACAATGGTTTAAAACGTAACATTTCTGAAGGCAATCATTTATAAAACCAATAATGGAACTACACTTTCATTATTGGAAAGTTTAACAATGACCTTTTGACCTTTCTACAACACATCTGTGATAAAGGCCTATTACATATAAAACGTCTGTTTGGCGGGGTTCCACTCCATACCCAGCGGCAAGCAATTGTTGTCCGGTGCCCAGCCCACCCTCAGGCTGAGTGCGTCTGGCCGTCGCTCCGCTCCTGCCGGCCTGCTGGAGGGGAGGGCAGCCGCTGAGGCGTGCGCCGTCCCCTCCAGCCTCACCTCGAAGCTGGACGTAGTTCCCCACTGCACGCCATGGGTCAGCCTACAGCCCGACCACAGCAGGGGGAAGCGGGCCCAGAACAGAGGGCGGCCACTGCTGCTGTCCGGATCCATCTCAAAGTGGAGGTCGCTGGCGTCTGTTTGTAGTTGGCAAAGAAAGACATGCTATGAAAATAACACCATGGTTTTGAATGTTTGGGATAATGGCGTCAAACCTTAACCTCAATCAAGAAAATGCCCTTACATTCTGATTGGAGTTTACCCATACCCATAATGTATAAATGGTAACATGAGGCTAATTAGAAGACGGGATGAAACTTTTTCAGTTCAAAATACTTACACGTATCTATTCGGACACTTTCGTTATCCTCTTCCACAACTTCACTTTCTGCCTGATAAGTAGGCTGTGTGCATTTGGCTCTGAAAGTGGGGAGAGAGGACATTTATTGTCACTCTCTCCAGCAGAAACACGTTGTACGATCAAGTGTGAGGATGACGTTATGCAACGATGAGTTCCTGTTTGTTTGCACCACACACACACACACACACACACACACACACACACACACACACACACACACACACACACACACACACACACACACACACACACACCTTACAGATATAAACACATAGCATCCGTGACGATAGGTCCATTACCTCTTGTAGCGAATCTCCTCTTTGAATTCGTAGAAAGCCCTTCCCCTCTCTTCAAACCGGGTAGAGTCTCTGGCCATTCCAGTGCGTTCTTCATCGCCATGCCAGCTCTGGGACTCTCCGTCCTCGTCCCGAGAAACGGGGACATGGCTTGAATCTGCCGACCCGAATTCACGGTCATGAACACTAGGCGATGTCTGACGTGCCGTGTCTCCTTCGAGCACGGGTGTCGCAGCGGTGGCACTCGGTCGCTCCACTAAAGGTGCCCCGTCCCTGACCGTGGAGTCGTCTACCAGTCGCGTTGACGTGGAACTACAAGTGTCTGTCTGTGTGGCGGTGTCTGCGTACTCTCTGATGGAGCATGACACATAAGAGGATGTCATGGTGGCAATCGGGGGCGACGTCGACGTGACATCAATGTTGTCCATCTCCGTCGCCGAAGACGATGGTGCGATGTCATTTTGTGTGTCGACTTCCACCTTGCAAGCAGTCGTTATACGGTCTTGGTCGCTTTCGAGTGATTGTAGTCCTGTTTCCAATCCTGCCTCTAATGCGGACCACAGCCGCCCAATAAGTTCAGTCTTGAGCCCCATGGGGTCTAGCCCAAGTTCTTTAAGTTTGGCTCGTAGTTCTGGCACTTTGCACTTTTTTATATCCGACAGTTTCATTTTAGATCGAGTTATTCCGTTGGTCCTTGTTTCAACGTGTGTGTGCCATTCCTTTTTTGTGGAAAAACGACAACTGCACGAATCCTGGACCAAAACAACATGAGTACAAATTCAATATGGTATCTAAGAATGTGATTGGTTGAAATGTTCTTCGTCACAGTATTTCGAGTTTTTTATTTATTGTCAGGGTATAATGCTGCCCCCTATTGGTCTGGAAAGTGGGTGACTGACTTGAATAAGGACTTTCTGAATCTCAACAAAAGTGAATATATTGTGCCTCTCCACTCCCCAACGCTTTCACAAAGGGACATTAATCATATACCGAACGTCACCCTCTCCATTATCATTTATATAATTATTTTACAAACATGAAATGTTTATGTAAATTGGCTTGAAGCTTAATTGGACTATTTGATTATTGTAAGCAAACAATTGAATATAGTGCAAGGGAATATGAATTCATAACAATAAAGAATTTATTGGATAAAAAAAATGGAAATACACAAATGGTATAAATAAATTTACCTAAAAAACATAAATTTCACATCAATTCAGTCTCATCCATCTTTTCTTCAGACTTTGTATTTTCCACCATCTACATGTCATTACAACTGCTGGGATCAAATGTGAGGGTTAGCAACAACCGCTCCCATCGTCTACACCCCCATGGGCTCCGCACAAATCTCTCTCAGCAATTCAAACTGTACCTGGTCCCTCATAGCTCGTGCACAGGTCGTTACACAGGTGCAACCGAGCTCCGACCAGACCCGAGTCTTGGCTAGTTTGAATTGAGTTTGATTTAAACGCTTCACTTTATGCCCCACGAGAAGCTGCCTCCATGTAGACGACATCATACACAGAATCTTCACAAGTAGCGAGAGAGAGAGAGAGAACAAGAGAAAAACAGAATAATGCACATCGCACAATAAAGAACGTTCAAGTCAGCATGCTCACACAGTCAATCTGTCTTAATATAGTGGCTCGGTCACACATTCCTACCACATGCTTCACAGTTAAAAGCGCTTCAGTGCAACACCTGAATATTACCTCCAGGATTGAAAGGGTATTCTCCCAAATGACACAGGTTCAGGGAGTGCCATAATGCAATACTTCGCTAAACACTTTGGACTTTGGACAAAAGCCCAGGGTCACAGGTAGTATTTGGTGTGGGATATGTAAACGTAACTAACATAAATAAAACAAACACCGAAGTACAATTATAATCCCATGGCAAGCTTTAGCTCCTGAATAACACTGTGTGATCATTAGATCAAGGAATACAACTCTACATTTCTTTCTTTCCCAATTCTAATCCCTTTATGCCAAATCTTTTTACGGTAGCAGTGGACTGCTTAGGCACGGCAGTTGCATGTCATTTCAGCAAGACCTTCTAGCCCAGAAATCTGCAATGTGATCGTTTGTTCTAATTGTTTTGAAAAAAATGTCCCCCATAAGAAAATAGACATATATTTTCCACTCAAGTACTCATGCAGTAATACATATTCCTAGTACAGAAAAGCCTTCTTTATTACCACTACAATGCCCCTTATTGTAATGGTAATAATTGTTTGCCATCAGCAATTTGATTCAAATCTTTGGCAACACGAGATCAGCAATGGGACCACTATTTAAGCTGAAAGAAAATCCTCAAAAGAAAAGACCAAAAACGTACTCATAACCAAAAATTGACCTTCATTTTTTTTGTCATTCTTCAAACCATTTTGAGATGAGTCGCGGTAAACAATTCTTTTTGGGGGGCGATCAGACAAAGATGGTGGAGGCTGGATGTGGAGGAGTAGGGGATCCGTCCGAGGGAGTGTGAGCCAGCAGGAGCTCCTTCTCCCGGGGAAGACAGGCACCGCTGATGTGCTGGCTGTGGGA
Organism: Lota lota; assembly: GCA_026745465.1. Lineage (NCBI taxonomy): Eukaryota > Metazoa > Chordata > Actinopteri > Gadiformes > Lotidae > Lota > Lota lota. The sequence goes on from JACYXH010000509.1 coordinate 183,216, forward strand.
GTGGTAGAGACGCAGGAAAGACAGGATGGATTGGACCAGCCACAGAGCCGTCACCAACCACAGAGACGCCTGGGAAGAGGGGGGGGCGCGATCAAGACACAGGGGTCAGACAGGGTCGTCAGTGATGGGAGGACTAGCAACTCAATGCAGTACGCGCCCCTGGAAAAGGATCCCTTAAAAACAGGGATTGTGTTGTATGTTGCTACAGTGATTGGGACCTACTTTCAGCTAAAAATGCATAGGTTCACGCAACGTGATTTTATGGAACAGTAACAACAAATTATTTAAGAATTGAATTATTATTATTAATTTTTTACAATGTAAGGTTTACTGTTAGGAATAGCCTGAAATCCATAAATATTGATTGGTTATATCAACTTTTGAATATCAAAATGATCTCTGTGTTTGTACCATATTTGGTTGTATGTGCATGTGCGTGTGTGCATGTGCATGCGTGCCTTTAGATGTGTGATCCTAGTTCCCTACCTGCGCCAGAGTGAGGTCTGTGTAGAAGGAAGATGTGTCAACATCCAGGTAGAAGGGGATGGATTGGGACTCAGCACAGCTGTGTGAAGGTAACAAAACACACACACACACATAAAGCAAAGATAATGTCAGCATATCAACATAAACCACAACGTAATGGCAACGAGACTAGCTTCCACTGTTGTGTGTAAAAAATAAATGAAAATCCTGTGTGTGTCATGTGTGCTGGTGTTTTGACTAGTCTGCCAGGAACAATCCTAACAGTCTAGTGTGGAAGGATTTAGGAAGGGCCTTGCATAATTCAATCAGCTATAATGTTTCTTTTTTTCTCTCCTTTCTTTTCCAATGAGGACTGGAAAACAGGCTCTCGCATGATGTGTTTACTTCTAAAGGGCAGGCCCAGTTATGTAATCCCGGACGTAACAGATCAATGCACCTATACACATCCAACCGCTGGGGTTCATGGCCCCAGACCATGTGTGCATGAAATATACATTGATTCATTCACATTGGACCCAACACGATATACAATAGCAGATAGGAAGGAACTACCCTTATTCATCATCTAGGATTAATAAAGTATGTCCAACCCTATCTTTCCTTTTCATCTGACGTATCTCTATGTCAAAAGTCAAGTCCAGTCAAGTTGAGCCACGACGGCTAACCCACCTGTAAGGGCGTGTGTTGCCGTCGGTGACCGTGTCGCACCAGGAAGCCAGTCCCAGAGACAGGGTGAAGCTGGCCCCTCCGGAGAGGAACAGAACACACAGGCTGAGCAGCACGGTCAGGAAGGAGGACACCAGGGTACTGGGGGACACACACGCATTAAGTACAAGCACACAGGTTACTATGTGATATAACCTTAACTGGACAGCAGACACTGATGCTATTATTTAGATTCGTATTATTTACTTACATTTTAACTTTATATCGTAAGCAGTGCACAAAGCTATATTCAAAGTAATGATGATGATAATAGTAACTGAGAAGGGCGGGGCCATTGAAGTAGCCTAGAAAGTGTCCGTCTTCAATGCAAGACGTTGTTTGTGTAAAAACATAGTCACTCACTCGTCATGCCGTCCGTGGAGATAAAAGAGGCACCTCCAGCCCTGCGCGGCACCATACAACACCGTAAATATGCCCACAAATGTAGCGAGCTGGCAAGCGGCCGGTGGGCCCCACTGCTGCACCACCAAATGCGAAATGTCCCCGGATTGTCCCGTCAGTTCACTCCGGTTTTCGGTCCTCCAGTATCCCGTGGAGAAAAGAGCACAACGCCCTTTAAAAGCGGAGCCGTTTAAAGCCAGAGGGACGACCACCAGCAACCCTGCCGCTACCAAAAGGGAGTGGGCCGTGCAATGGGCCAACAACAGCCGTCGATCCAGCTCCATATTTGATTCAAATACTAGTAATGCTGTTGAAAAACGAATATTGAACCTGTGCAAAAGCATTAAACGCGACCGCAGGTCCACGTTAATTCCCTCGGTCTATTTATTTTTTTTAAACGCATGCAGTAGCTTAGGCCAACGAGGGAGCACACAACTAGCATCCGATCCGTTATACAACGCCCAGTTACTACTGGACGACACAAGGTGGTGACGCACGTTCCGCACGCATGTCTGTTTGGCCCATATGGGCCAACTGGCCCATTTGTAGGTTATTGGGCCATGTCAAGCACTTGATGGTGATGGTTTTATGGCCATGACATTGTAGTAATTTCATTTCGATTTAATTTATAATGGTTAGGCCTATGTGACAGTGTTTTTACTAAATTCTTAAATTGATCAATATTTGCGTTATTCGTCTTTGGTATTACAATTAAATAGGCCTAGTCCTACCCATTTCGGTTGGATGGGAATGGGAACGTTATATGCAAAACAAGCTTTGATCTGCAATGATTCAATAACCAATTGCTTTCGATAGCCTCGCTATTTTGCAAAGGAATGCTGGGAATTTCACGCAGGGGGGGTAGACACAAATTCTTTGTGGTGTGGTAGCTGTGACCCCCCCCCCCCCCCCCCCCCCCCCACACTCAGACACATCCTATAGTGTGGGTCGTTGAGGCAGTTGAAACAAAAGACCAGTGAATACGGGTAATTAAGTGCGAATCTTTACAAAGAAGCACTTTTTTGCGGCAGTTTAATTATGGACTTGACGTCCTTCTTTCTTTTTTGAAGAATAGTCGTTTACATTTAATACAACGTATTACTGGCATATTCGTATGCATTTCCATCAGCCTAATGATCAACATCATTCAATGTTCCCATTCTGTAGGCCTATTTATGACTACATAGGGCTAGTAGTGCCATACATAGGTAGGTAATCAGAATCAGCATCAGATTTATTGCCACGTAGGTTTTTACATACATTAATTTGTTTGGTTCTCAGTGGTGCATAACAATAAACACGTATTGGGACAAGACAGGCAAACAAGGTGACTAGTAATAACAATAATAAAATATAATAGAGACATGATAAATAGATAATAATAGAAGAGATGAGGTATTTATAATGGGAGTGCAAGTAACAGTCACAGTAATAACGGTAGTGCAAGTGTGACATAAGAGCAGCGCAATGAGACTGTATGTACGGTGTCAGTGGGGGACCAGATACATGACGTACATGGTGTCAGTGGGGGACCAGATACATGACGTACATGGTGTCAGTGGGGGACCAGATACATGACGTACATGGTGTCAGTGGGGGACCAGATACATGACGTACATGGTGTCAGTGGGGGACCAGATACATGACGTACATGGTGTCAGTGGGGGACCAGATACATGACGTACATGGTGTCAGTGGGGGACCAGATACATGACGTACATGGTGTCAGTGGGGGACCAGATACATGACGTACATGGTGTCAGTGGGGGACCAGATACATGACGTACATGGTGTCAGTGGGGGACCGGGGCCTTGTTGGCGAGGCAAAATGCTGTAGGAAAGAAGCTGTTGTTGTGGCGGGAGGTTTTGGTCTTGATGGACAGCAGCCTCCTGGCGGAGGGGAATGGATGAAAGAGTTTGTGACCAGGGTGGGGGGGGGGGGGGTGGGGGGGGGGGGGGGGGGTGGGGGGGGGGTCGGCCCACAATCCTTCCTGCCCGCCTCAGGGTCCTGGAGAGACGGCAGATTGCAGCCAATCACCCTCTCAGCGGAGGGAATGAGACGCTGCAGTCTGACCTTGTCCTTTGTGGTGGCAGCAGCGTACCAGATGGTGATGGAGGAGGTGAGGATGGACTCTATGATGGCGGTGTAGAAGAGGCACTATCATAGGTTTGGGCAGTTTGTACTTCCTCAGCTGTCGCAGGCAGTACATCCTCTGCTGGGCTTTCTTGATGGTGGAGCTGATGTTCAGCTCCCACTTGAGGTCATGGGTGATGATGATGCCCAGGAAGCGGAAGGACTCCACAGAGTCGACTGGGGAGTCCCACAGGGTGATGGGGGCTGATGGGGGCTGATGGGGGCGGATGGGGCTGGGTGCTTCCTGAAGTCCACAACCATCTCCGCTGTCTTTAGAGCATTGAGCTCCAGGTTGTTCTGACCGCACCAGGACACCAGATGGTCAATCTCCCACCTGTAGGCAGACTCATCCCCACCGGAGATGAGCCCAATGAGGGTGGTGTCGTCTACAAGCTTCAGGAGCTTGACTGACTTTATAATCATAATTATATAAATGATAATGGAGAGGGTGACGTTCGGTATATGATTAATGTCCCTTTGTGAAAGCGTTGGAGAGTGGAGAGGCACAATATATTCACTTTTGTTGAGATTCAGAAAGTCCTCACAGTCACCCACTTTCCAGACCAATAGGGGGCAGTATTATACCCTGACAACAAATTAAAAACTTGAAATACTGTAATGAAGAACATTTCAACCAATCACATTTGTATACAGGGAGAAGAGGAGGGGGGAAAGGACGCAGACTTGGAGGGGGGGGGGGGAGCCGGTGCTGATGGTCCGGGTGTCAGAGACATGTTTACCCAGCTTCACATACTGCTTCCTGTCAGACAGGAAGTTGGTGATCGACCTGCAGGTGGAGTCAGGTACGTGCAGCTGGGAGAGCTGAAATCCACAAACAGGATCCTTGCGTGGGTTCCTGCGGAGTCCAGGTGTTGGAGGACGAGGTGGAGTGCCATGTTAACTGCATCGTCCACAGAGCTGTTGGCTCGGTAGGCGAACTGCAGGGGGTCCAGGTGTGGGTCAGTGATGGTTTTGAGGTGTGACAGTACAAGGCGCTCGAAGCACTTCATTATCACAGAGGTCAGGGCGACGGGTCTGTAGTCGTTTAGCCCTGTGATTCTTGCTTTTTTTTGGGGGGGGGGGACGACGACGGTGGATGTCTTGAAGCAGGCTGGAACGTGGCATGTCTCCAGCGTCTTTAACACCTCACTGGAGACATGCCACGTTACAGCCTGCTTCAAGACCTCCACCGTCATCGCCGTCAGCTGATCGGCACAGTGCTTAAGGATGGAGGGAGAGACAGAGTCTGGTCCAGCTGCTTTGCGGGGGTTCTGCCTCTTGAATACTCTGTTAACGTCCCTCTCCAGGATAGAGAGAGACGTCGTTGTGGCAGGAGGGGGGAGGCGGCCTCTGAGGTGGGCCGTTGTGGAGAGGTGTGGGTCCCTGCTGAGGTGGGGGGGGGGGGGAGGGGGAGCTGGGGGTCCGGAACTGGTGGATGGGATCGCGGGGGATGGTGGCAGGACCGTCCCATTGTCCTTCAAATCGACAGTAGAACTCGTTCAGATCATTGGCCAGGCGCAAGTCATTTGTGGAGTGGGGGGGGGGGGGGGGGGGGGGGGGGGGGGGGGTTAGGTTTGTAGTTGGTGATCTGCCTGAAACCCTTCCAGACAGAGGCCAGTTTATGGCACTGTCATATCATTAAAAGAGGTTTGGGGACTTAGACCATTAGAACTAACATTTTATTGCCCCGGGTGGAAAACCTCACTAAAATTGACAAAATCCACCTAGAATTGTGCAACTGAAGAACGATGCGTCTAGTTACAAGTAAATTACAACGTCTGATAGTATGAACTTTACACGTGAACATGGATCAGACTCCCTTTAGTCTGGTGCCACTCTGGACACATCCCTGGTTCAGTTAAATTGGGTTTTATTGTCTACCCACCTGAACGTTACCTGAACACTGGAGTGGAAAAGCACTGCAACAGTGCCACCTGGCTGTCTGATTGATAACATTATTGAATTCTAAGAAGGCAGGGGGAATACCACGACTTGCTAACATGACGTGATGTTTATGGGATGGAAAGCAGAATCACGTGGCACCTATCTGGCGTCAGTTCTCCGCACCCTGCTTGTCTTGTAGGAATCTCAGGGAGACGCCCCATGACCTGCAGCCCTGATGCTGCTGCTTCTGAAACCGTAGCCTGAACTTGCATCAGTTGTTGACTCTACAAGACAACCAGGCACCCTTCTTTAAGACCACGGAGAAGGTGGTTCTGTGGTGTAAAGACGTCGACTCACTTGGTAGACTGAATGACTTATGAATCGAAAATATAACCTGAAACGTGTCATAAACCCAATTACTCAGGTATGAACATAATCTACATAACCATAACATAATCCGAAAAAGGATTCCATGCCCAAAAGTAGTTTTTTTTAATGTTTTTCTAACTTCATTCAAAGAGAAAATAGTGAACAGCATGTGATAGAGCCACTACACCCACTGTGTCAACACAATTTTAATTGATCAATAATTTATTATGTCTGGCATGTTCTATTACTATTCAAATACAAACAGCTCTACACAAGCACTTGTGCACACACAACATGGTAAATTCCCACTCAATTTCCACAGAAAGAAAGTTCCTTCTTGGAAGTTGGTTGTCATGGCACGATCTACCAGAGTCGCTGGGATTGGCTGCAGTGCTGTGAGGTCAGAGGGGAGATTTCAAAAGCAGTGACTAAGACATGTATGAGCATAATACAACCATATGCAACCATTGCGCTCTCTTCCCTGTCTCTCCTACCATGGATAAGCTTGCATCAAGCTGTGTCATCTCACATCAGTCTTGATCATTTACAATCTATTATTCTTCACACTCAGAATGAAAGAAAGAAACAGGTTGTTAGGGGAACATTCATGAGAACAATCCAAGGAAACAGTTCATGGTCCGATGGACTCCTCCTCCCAGGTGTGTGTGTGTGTGTGTGTGTGTGTGTGTGTGTACATGTGCGTTTGTGTGGTGGAGTGGCTAGACCATGTGACTCATCTGTGAGTCAGGTGGCCCCACAGGTTGCCTGTGGGGCCTTTCCTGACTGGATTAGTTACTGGAACAATTACAACACACACACACACACACACACACACACACACACACACACACACACACACACACACACAAATACGCAGTAACGGGCACTCACGCACCCACAACCCACACACACACACACACACACACACACACACACACACACACACACACACACACACACACACACAGACACACACCTGGGAGGAGGAGTCCATCGGACCATGAACTGTTTCCTTGGATTGTTCTCATGAATGTTCCCCTAACAGCCTGTTTCTTTCTTTCATTCTGAGTGTGAAGAATAATAGATTGTAAATTATCAAGACTGATGTGAGATGACACAGCTTGATGCAAGCTTATCCATGGTAGTAGAGACAGGGAAGAGAGCGCAATGGTTGCATATGGTTGTATTATGCTCATACATGTCTTAGTCACTGCTTTTGAAATCTCTCCTCTGACCTAACAGCACTGCAGCCAATCACAGTGACTCTGGTAGACCGTGTCATGACACACTTCACATATTCTGGATGTATATTCGAGAACATTCTGGAAAGGGCTGTGTAGACAAATGGAGGAAACAGAAAAGACACTAAAGCCTAGAACCAATACATATTTGGATTATAATTGGTTTATTATTCATGTAAAGCTAATCATATTTGATCTATTCCAGAATGCCGTTGAAGACGAGTAAACAAACGTTGTAAAGTGAAAGCTGTAAACTGTTACTGGAATCAGTATCAAATTTAACAACCCAACAATAGCCTACACTGTTTCCATCTTAACAGAAGGTGCCAGTGGTAGTCTAAAGTCAAGGCCACACACATTCATTCGCTACCATAGTCTGTAAAAAACATTTTAAAACATGACATTCATTTCGTGTCGGGACATCAATAACTATAAATCATGGGTCCAACCAACCATTACTGCAATTACCCAAAACACCCGTCGCAATATGATCAACTATTGCATCAATAAAAAAAATAAAATAAAAAAAAAATCGTCTCACTGTGAAACTAAACTAAAAGGATCTTATAGCCTATATATGAAGTTACATTTTGTTCACGACAATACTCCAATAACATTTACTGTAGAAGAATGCTGATCATACTTTAATTTAATAGTAGATAGATTATAGATTATTAATAGATTATTTCTGCGATGCAGCCCTGTACGTGAGTCGGCTCAGCGCTTGCTTCTTGAGCATGATTAGGTGCAATGCCTGGACATGTTGCGTGAGCCTGATTCAACCAATAGCTCTGGCTCAACCGTGCCACCAGCCAAGAAGGGGGCGGGCCTGGACGGGCCGGTGCCACCGCAACGAACACCAGCTGACGCAACTACGGTCGCTATATAAAGTTGCGGCCACCGCTTTTACGCACTTCAACCTTTCTACATGGAGCAACTACACATACAACGCGAAGGAGAGAGCGAGGAATCATCATCGATATGGTCTATACCACGGCTCTCGCAATTGGACACGGATTACCAATGCCTTCCTCGGAACAGGAAAGCGTCTTTGAGATGATTGGAAAGTATTTCTTTCCGTTCACGTCTAACAAAAGGACAGGTTTCGCCAGTCGCCGGGGAAGCGTCGAAAGCTGCGATGAAATCGAAAAGAACGCGCAAAGTAAGTTTATGTTAATTCGAAACGATAAAGCCGGTTTTGTTTAGGCATACAGGCCCATTGTATGCCTACATTTGAGATCTCAAGTCCTCCTCGTAGTGGAGCTCCTTCATATTAAAGAGTCTTGCTGATGTAATTGAGACACGGCTTGTGTGATGGTTCAACGTCTTGCCCAAGAGTTGCTGATCCTACGAAACGCCTTTCATATGACTTGTCACGTTTTTACTATTGCATCCTAGGCAGAAAGTGATGTATAACTTATTACACTTATGACAAGCTTGGTTGCTTGATTTTGCATTATTGAAGCACTGGAGCATGTAGGTCCCCCTGTATTATTTTAACTAATCAATTTTTTTGTGCCCCATAGAAGCCGACATGGACACTGGCCTGGAGGACGAGGAGAGGCTTCTCCAGGAAAACATCGTGGGGCAGATGGAGCGGTGTCTCTCGGAGGCCAAGCGTTCGGCTCTCCGCTGCCAGGTGTTGCTGCTTCCGCGCCAGATGACCGCCAAGGTGGCCCGGGACGTGGCGCGCTCCTCGGCCGAGGAGCCGTGCGGGCTACGGGGGGCCTTCATCATGGTCTACCTGGAGGAGGAAAAGAGAGACGGGCCGGTGATGAAGCCTCTGGGAGTCATCCGGCCGGATCCCACCGTCACTCCAACCTTCGAGCTCTCCGTGGTCTTCAAGGCGGACAGCGACGGCTGGTCGCCGCTCAAACACATCTTCGTAACAGAAGAGGCGTTGAAACTGAGGCCCGAATACCGGCTAGTGAAGAGGAAACTCTACTCCTCTGAAAACCCGGTTATTCACTGTTTTTACTAAGGCATAATGTAGCTCTCCTGTCTTTTTTCTTTCCACAGTTTGTCCTATCTCGGTATATTGTACACTGTTGTCACTCCATGGCGATGCACATATTGGGACGGGATAAGCCCTGAAAACAATTGGTCTACTACTGTAAAATATATTTATATTCTTTTTCTTTATTTTTTACAGCCAAGTGTAATTGCTGCCTTGTTACTAAAGTTCATAAAAGCAAATGTGTTTTCAAATGTTCCCTTGCTAATGTGACCAATATTTGCACTGAATTTGACTGATAATAGCAATGTAAACTGTATTTGCTGGATGGGAATGAGCTGGCCTCACTGCCCTTATGTGTACTATGCTTTTATAAATAAAAGTCATTTTGCACACTAACATTTAATTGGACACGTTTTCCATCTTCTTGATTTGACTCACACAAAGAACTGTTAATAGAGCAAAGTCACCCAAACTACTGATACAGACGTGATACTTAAGAGCCCATGGGACAAAGATCAAATAATATTTTTTAATAAACAAATGTACAACTGAACACAGGATACGTGAACATCCACTGGCCCAAAACAAAGTCCATCGCAGAGTCACAACAAAGTACTGTACCCTAACGCACGCACAAGACACAGTATACACCGACTCTGATATTTCTACTGCTATCACAGAAGTCAGTCTGCAGACTAAACTAGGGATGCGTCATTTGTTTTTCAAAGTCCCCAATTCTGCTTTCTTGGCCAGATAACTCTTGGGGGGGGGGGGGGGGAAACGTTTTTTAGTCTTTAATGGTTATTAAAGTCACAAACATGGCTTGTTTTGGCACCACTGGACACAAGTGGTTCAACACATTAATTTAAGGGGGGGGGGGGGGGGGGGGGGAACAATCTATTGCTCTGCGGTCTGATGGGATAACACTGCAACGTCATTAAGGTTTGCAGGCGTTTAGTATTAAGAGGCATTCTTGACAGTACTACGAAGTCAGGTGTACCGGTGCATCCCAAATACTACATAACATGGATCCCTTTTGACCGTTTACTTAGGAAAAGGAGCAAACCAGATCAGGGTTCAACTAACCCCTGATCTGGAGAGCTAACACAAGTTCACACTAGAGCCTTTAAATGCTGTCCACCTCTGCCCACACATTAACATTCACACACCCACGCACACACAGGGGGCGTGCATGTGTGAGAAAGTAGCCTGTTAAAGGAAAAAAAAACGATACCCAGAACTATGACGTAATCTACAGTTTGGGATGACAGGGTCTCCATCTAGCTCTCTTGCTCTCTCTCTCTCTCCAAGTCCCTCTCTAGGTCTCTTGGCCTCCTTCGCACTGAAGTCTTGTGATTTCCCTCTCTACTTCTTCATCTTGAGGTCAGCTTCCATGGCGCTGCGTCGGCCCCTGGTGCCACCATCCTGAAAAGAGAGCGAGAGAGAGAGAGCGAGAGAGAGAGAGAGAGAGAGGGTTTGATGGGTCAAGTTGAAGTAGGAAGGGTCAATGGGTCAGCTAGGTGGAATGAAGGCGGCGCTCCCAACCCACTACAGTTGAGACAAACACCACGTCCAAACCAAAACAATGACATGTGCCAAACCAAAATGGTACAGCAAACAGCCCGAGTCACGGGGCCTTCCTCTCCCTCCCCGAGTGATGAACAGAAACAGACGATGAGCCGGAACACAAAAGGATTGGAAAAACAAAGAACAGAAAAAGAAGGAAAAATAAATAAACATGCGACGAAAGAGCAAACAAATCGCACAACAACCAAAAGAATGAAAATGAAAACTAAAACAAGAGCGGGTGTTTAATCCAAAATCGGCTGAAGTTGGGGGTGATGACAGGGAGGGGGGGAGGGGCGGGGGGGTTATGGAGCGAGGCCTGGTGGTGAAAACGCACGGCCTGGCCGAGCACCGCACAACGGAGGCTTGTTGGAGGGATGCGGGGAATGGATGTTCTCTTCCTCATTGTTGAACGCACACACAGTGTGCAGTCGAGTGAGTGGGGCTCGACTGCATGTGTGTGCGTTCAACAATGAGGAAGAGAACAAATGAAGAACAAGCTGAAAAAAACAATCAAATGTGATGCTCGCTTCCCTTCTTGGATGTGCATCTTCCATCTACGTGTGTGTGTGTGTGTGTGTGTGTGTGTGTGTGTGTGTGTGTGTGTGTGTGTGTGTGTGTGTGTGTGTGTGTGTGTGTGTGTGTGTGTGTGTGTGTGTGTGTGTGTGTGTGTGTGTGTGTGTGTGTGTGTGTGTGTGTGTGTGTGTGTGTGTGTGTGTGTGTGTGTGTGTGTGGGGATCCTGTTTGGGGGGATGGCGTGGCCTGCGCCAGGTGAGTCAAGATAGAAGGGGACCTGAATACTTACAAAGAGAGAGAGAAGGAAAGCAGGTGAGGCCATTGGGACACTGTCCTGCAGGAGGACAAACATTAAGAGTGAGACAATAAGAGAAGGACGATAGAGGCGCGGCCGTGCGCGCAGGTCAACAGCCCAGAGGTAAAGAGGTCTCACACTCACACTCTCACTCACACACACACACACACACACACACACACACACACACACACACACACACACACACACACACACACACACACACACACACACACACACACACACACACACACACACACACACACACACACACACACACACACACACACACACAGCGGAGCACTGTGTAAGACTCTAAGTGTTGTGCTGTTCACAAGGTAAACATTGACAAGGCAAATGTCAATGTTGAAATACATTTTTCATAGTCGCAGTGTAGGCTAACCCTTCAGTCTATCCAGAACATTGGCTCTTAATATTTAACATTACAACTTAGGCTTAATAGAGAAATCCATCATGGCCTGGCGTTTAATAGTGGGATGTTATCAATTCCCCTCAGGCTATGTACCTGAAGCAGTTGTACATTCAACACCTCTTTAGATATATTTAAGGTCATGTTAGCAGAAGAGTCTACATTTGGAGCAGAATAGTCTAAATGTGGACACAGTGCCCCTTTAAGTACATAGAACTCAAGGAAGAACAAGAGAGGACACACAAAAAAGAAGCCAAGAACATAAAGTACAAGAGGGATGGAGAGAAAAGCAAATAAGCTCCGGTCACAACAACCCTCGTTAAGTCTTAACGAGGTAGTGGAAGAGCAGACAGGAAGTGAGCTGCGTGACGGTGCAGACGGAAGGACAAAGAGAGAGAATGCAAACTAAATGGTCGAGAGAGCAAGGCTCCAGGATCGTCTAGGTAACCAAAGAGATTCTGCTGATTATTTGCATTCCCCCCCCCCCCCACCCCCCGTCAGGTCATGTGATCCAGGTGTTCTGCATTTGTATAACCCGCTGCGTCCCATGGTAGGACATAGGCAACAGCATCCTGATGTTTATTCACCACTACATATACTTATATTACCATCAATCAATTACCAATCAGCGAGCAATTGTGCCATAAAAAACTACATTTTATCACTGCCCAACAGACACATATCATCCTTGAATCAAATGGTAGAAAGGATTTCAGAGATGCAAGTTACTGAAGCTTTCTCAAAATCAATAAAAAAAAAGAAACATTGAAATCAATCCCGGATTTCTCGTAAACAAGCGGTACAGAAGAAAAGTCCCACACTGATTCATATTGCATTGTAGGGTGAATCATACCCTGGTGTAGAGTTTGAGGTAATCATACCACACATCTGTCTGTCTTTGCCCATGCTCTGCTGCTACGTACAGTATGCTAATTTGGGAAGGACATAGAATTCAGTGGTTTTTTCATCAAATCACATTGCATAACGAGAACAAAATACACCAATCAATGACAGCTGGATAACATTATAGACGAAACTTTCTTTTTTTGACCAGCGGCACGGAGTCACAAAACGAACAAACGCTGCGAGACTGCACGTGCGCGCGCGCACACACACACGCCACCCACTTCCTCCCGCCCCCACACCGCCCACCTTCTCTGCGGCCTCGCCGGGCTTGCGGCCGCCCTCGCGGCCCCGCAGGCTCTTGGTGGAGATGGCGCTCTCCGACGTCTGCATGATGAGCTGCGTGGCCAGGAACTGCTGCACGTGCTCCAGCACGTCGCGCTGCATCTCCAGCGCCATGTGGTACACGTCGTGGTCCGACGAGTTGTACATGACGGCGTTCTGGAACATCAGCATGATGTCGCGCTGGAACTCGGCCGTGGTGCGGATCACGCCCGCCTCAATGTTCTTCTTGATGGCCGACAGGTCCATGGGCCTGTGGTGGCGCAGGGGGGGGGGGGGGGACACGCTCAGAGCCTAACCCATGGGCTAGCCCGCCGATGAATCGATGTGCATCCGTGTGTGTTTCCCCTCACCTGTGCACTATACTGTGGTACCCCGGGGCGATGTCATCGGACACGGGCTGCAGGAACACGCTGGCATACCTAATAAAACACACACATCAGGGACAATACCAACATACCAGCCTGCTGGCCACATTTACATTGGTGTGTGTGTGTGTGTGTGTGTGTGTGTGTGTGTGTGTGTGTGTGTGTGTGTGTGTGTGTGTGTGTGTGTGTGTGTGTGTGTGTGTGTGTGTGTGTGTGTGTGTGTGTGTGTGTGTGTGTGTGTGTGTGTGTGTGTGTGTGTGTGTGTGTGTGTGTGTGTGTGTGTGTGTGCTCACCTGTGATTGGCCGCAGCCCTCCAGACCAACATGATAGCTTTCTTCCAGATCTTCTGGGCCTGGACGGCCTCCTGGTCCTCACCACACGTAGAGCTATGCACACAGATATGAGGCCGACGGTCAAATATGCAGTGTGAAAATACATTCTATGCATGTATTCCATGCTTATGGGACAGGACATAACTGGAATTGATCTATCAAGTCATAGAATTACAGAAATACACGCAAATACAGGTTAGTGGTTTACATATATGTAAACCACTTCCTGCTGGCTTTACGTATAAACAGACAAACGATGGCGTTCAACGCACTTGTGGAACAACAAGGAGACCTGTTTCATGCTAGATCTAATGAGAGATCCTCCAAAGTATCTCCAAAAAACCGGACCGCTAGTACTGACTGCTATTTAGTAGCAGCTGACGGCTTGTTAGTCGATTATTGGCAGTGTTCTCCCACTCTAGTTTGCATAAATGAATCATGGGTAACACGGGGCCAGGATTGGCCACTCACAACTGAGAGGAAGAGGCGGGGCTGCTGGCCAGCGAATCAGCTGTGGTGTAGCGCTGGGAGGAGGGTCCGTAGCCATCCTCGCTCTCACTGGCCGCCCGCTCCGCCTCAGACAGGTAGGGCCCCTCTCCCTCGCCACACTCCTCCTTCAGCTCGATGCTCTCCTCCGCCTCGCTGCCCCCGTCCTCCTCCTTCACCTCCTGTCGACACCATTACCTTCGTTACGTCCCTTCCTTTATGTACGCAATGAATTACCAGACACCAACCGATGGAAATGGTGGCGTGTGTGTGTGTGTGTGTGTGTGTTTTACCTTTGACTCTTTCCCTGACACAGAGCTGTCCTCAGAGTCTGTTGGACACACGATACGAATTTTTCCGGAATTAGACAATGAAACAACTAGCAGAGTGCGTGCGTGCGTGCGTGCGTGTGTGTGTGCTTACCCAGACAGGGTGGGTTAACTTCCTGCTGGCTCCACTCCTCCCCCTCAATCTTCACCACCACTTCAGGCTCCTCCTGCTCCCCTGCCGCCCCCTCCCCCTCCCCGTCCACCGCCTCGCCCCCCATGGCGCAGTCGTCCGAGGCCATGGAGGAAGTGACATCGTTCCCCACCACTTCCGGCCCCTCCCTGTTGGCCTTGAGCTGATGGTCCCCCGCAGGCTCCGGCTGACCGGGGGTCTCGGCGCGCACGGGGCCCGGGGAGACAGCCGGGGCCGTAGCTGCACCTTGGGGCTCCTGCTCGGACTCATGGATGGGGACCAGGACGGGGCTCCCCGGCTCAGAGACCTGAGCCTGGGTCTCCCAGGGGCCCGGGAGCGGGTGGGTCCCTGAGACGGCCTCCTCGCAGAGGGAGAGCGCCTCCTCCACCGCCGCCGCGTCCAACGCCTCCACCGAGTCATCCACCTAGAGAGAGAGCGAGACACAGACAGAGAGAGCGACGGAGGGAGAGAGACAGACAGCGACAGAGGGAGAGAGAGACAGACAGACAAACAGACAGAGAGAGAGAGATAAGGAACCACTTGCTCTCAATGATGACCATGTCACATTGGCAATTTGATTGAAAAACAGATGTGGCTTATTGCCCTGTTATTTTACAATACCAAGGAAAACTCATTTGTGTGAGTGAATGAAGCTTTCAGAAGGGGATTTAAAACTATTAATAGGTTTTATTATATATACACACACACACACACAAGTATTTATACAGTGGCCATTATACACTGTGTTGATGTGATGACATTTTTTATTACAGTTCACTAGTGCTGGCCAAGTTTGTGTTCACCAATTACGGGCTTACAGATCCCCACCTCCAGCAACAGGATTGGTCGACACAAATATGAAGTGAAAGAAAGTGAAACCCCTTGTTCACCCACACTTACTAGACATTAACCTAAAGTCTGATTCGAGAGACTGATCGATCCTCCACTGGATTCCAGTTTGCTGAAAGGGCAATATGTCACCCCAAAACAACAGCAGCGGGAGCAAGCCATGGACAGTTCTCCGGGCTGCAGCCGGGCCTACCTTCTCCTCTATGATGGCGATGATGTCTCCCACGGTTTCCAGGTCCAGCTCGTCACCCATGTAAGACACGGCCACCAGGTCCTCCTCCACCAGCCCTGGCTCCACCCCCAGCTCCGCCTTCACCGCTGCCTCCATCTCCCCTTCTGGAGAACACACACACATACAAAACACTTTATTAAAACCACAGAGACAGCCCCATCTGCAATCGTTTTTATTGCAATTGGCATTTCAGATTGGCTCAAATTGGTGCCCTATGATCTTCCGGTAATTTCGTTATAGCTTATTTTTTTACAAGCAGTTGGTTTAGATACAGTATCTCACAAAAGTGAGTACACCCCTCACATTTTTGTAAATATTTGAGAATATATTTTCATGTGACAACACTGAAGAAATGAGACTTTGCTACAATGTAAAGTAGTGAGTATACAGCTTGTATAACAGTGTAAATTTGCTGTCCCCTCAAAATAACTCAACACACAGCCATTAATGTCTAAACCGCTGGCAACAAAAGCGAGTACACCCCTAAGTGAAAATGTCCAAATTGGGCCCAAAGTGTCAATATTTTGTGTGGCCACCATCATTTTCCAGCACTGCCTTAACCCTCTTGGGCATGGAGTTCACCAGAGCTTCACAGGTTGCCACTGGAGTCCTCTTCCACTCCTCCATGACGATATCACGGAGCTGGTGGATGTTAGAGACCTTGCACTTCTCCACCTTCCGTTTGAGGATGCCCCACAGATGCTCAATAGGGTTTAGGTCTGGAGACATGCTTGGCCAGTCCATCGCCTTTACTCTCAGCTTCTTTAGCAAGGCAGTGGTCGTCATGGAGGTGTGTTTGGGATCGTTATCATGTTGGAATACTGCCCTATGGCCCAGTCTACGAAGGGAGGGGATCATACTGTGCTTCAGTATGTCACAGTACATGTTGGCATTCATGGTTCCCTCAATGAACTGTAGCTCCCCAGTGCCGGTGGCACTCATGCAGCCCCAGACCATGACACTCCCACCACCATGCTTGACTGTAGGCAAGACACTTGTCTTTGTACTCCTCACCTGGTTGCCACCACACACGCTTGACACCATCTGACCCAAATAAGTTTATCTTGGTCTAATCAGACCACAGGACATGGTTCCAGTAATCCATGTCCTTAGTCTGCTTGTCTTCAGCAAACTGTTTGCGGGCTTTCTTGTGCATAATCTTTAGAAGAGGCTTCTTTCTGAGACAACAGCCATACAGACCAATTTGATGCAGTGTGCGGCATATGGTCTGAGCACTAACAGGCTGACACCCCACCCCTTCAACCTCTGCAGCAATGCTGGCAGCACTCATACGTCTTTTTCCCAAAGACAACCTCTGGATATGACACTGAGCACGTGCACTCAACTTCTTTGGTCGACCATGGCGAGGCCTGTTCTGAGTGGAACCTGTCCTGTTAAACCGCTGTATGGTCTTGGCCACCGTGCTGCAGCTCAGTTTCAGGGTCTTGGCAATCTTCTTTTAGCCCAGGCCATCTTTATGTAGAGCAACAACTCTTTTTTTCAGATCCTCAGAGAGTTCTTTGCCATGAGGTGCCATGTTGAACTTCCAGTGACCAGTATGAGGGAGTGTGAGAGCGATGACACCAAATTAAACACACCTGCTCCCCATTCACACCTGAGACCTTGTAACACTAACGGCGTCACATGACACCGGGGAGGGAAAATGGCTAATTGGGCTTAATTTGGACATTTTCACTTAGGGGTGTACTCACTTTTGTTGCCAGCGGTTTAGACATTAATGGCTGTGTGTTGAGTTATTTTGAGGGGACAGCAAATTTACACTGTTATACAAGCTGTACACTCACTACTTTACATTGTAGCAAAGTGTCATTTCTTCAGTGTTGTCACACAAAAATGTGAGGGGTGTACTCACTTTTGTGAGATACTGTAGATGCTCGGATAAATATGAGACTGCAGATCTTACAGGTTGCATATTTAAATTCTCAAAGATCTCCAAAAATGTAATTGAAGTCAATGTCAGTTCAGTCACTGTGTATCGCCGAATGAGGCAACACAATGGTGCTGGAGCCCATGACCCACTTTGGGGCTGCGACGTTATGGATCTCACCGCGGTGACAAAGGAACGTATCCCAGTGGTTTGGAGATTGTGTGGCACAAATATGTGTGAAACTTTCGATATTGGGAGGCGAAAAATGGGGATTATACAACGTCAGACTGAATTCATCATCACGGTCATAATTGTGTCTGTCTGAAACCAAATATAAATCGGACACACATCGCCATTCGAACAAATTCTTAACTGCTTAATTAATTATTATTTGTTCTTTCATATAATTATAAGCTCAGTGTTGACTTGTCCCTCAAACAAGTCGAGTTCTCAACACAGTCATTCGTCAGTTATTTGTACTTTCATATAATTTAAAAGGTTTATGTCATGTTTGGCATTATTATTATATCCTACCTTATCTCCTAAAATATGTAGGCCTTTCCTTGTGTAATCCCTCAAACAAAAACCACACACTCGTTCTTTCTGTGGCATAATACTTCTAAACTTGGTAGGCCTAATAGGTTACAATATGTGACGTATAGTTCTGATCTAAACTGATATGTGACTTGATAAATGCACAGATACATCTTCCAAATTAAAGATGCAGTTTGAGATTGAATGCCTCTCAGTCTAATGGTCTAAATTAGCCGTGTATTCTCAAAATGATAAAGATTTGCCATGCAAATAAAGAGCAAATAGTCACGTTGGTACTTTGCTCCTCTGGCAAAAGCCTCTGAAACTGCCAGCTGTCGCTGCTGGCCTGGGGTCAGGTACCTCCTGAGGCGAGTGTGCTGTCAACAGGACGGTTCATTCTAAGATGTGACCTTAGATTTGACACATTTCCCTGCGGAACCGATACTTTTTGTCAACTGCATGGGCATTGCCACGCAAGAGAAGTGTGTTCGCTATAAGCAATTGTAATTACAATATAACTCCCAACGGTTTACTTGATGTTTGTCTTTGTGTGTGTGTGTGTGTGTGTGTGTGTGTGTGTGTGTGTGTGTGTGTGTGTGTGTGTGTGTGTGTGTGTGTGTGTGTGTGTGTGTGTGTGTGTGTGTGTGTGTGTGTGTGTGTGTGTGTGTGTGTTGAATATAGGTTAGCATACAGCCAATAATATAACTACACAATGATTTATATTTCATGTCACCCACCGTATGCAGCCTTGTAACTTTCACCAGCAAAAAAAAAAAAAAAGGACATTGATACGATGACGGTTAGGAGCTCAAACACGCAGTAGGCATCACAAGATAAGTTTATCATCACAGCCCTAGCCCACTGATGAATGCTCTTGCATTAGTAGTATTGTGAATTTTACGAACTGGGTGTCCACTGTGGGAGTGTGTGTGGATGATGGCCGGTTTAAGCAGCCTCACCTGGCCGAGTCTGATTGGAGTCTGGAGCTGGGTGAGGCTGCACACCTGTGCACATTGAGCAATCAATGTGCACAGGTTAAACCAGCCGTCACCACACACACTTGGGGAGCTCTCCCAGATGGCAACAACACCAGGCCATATATCATTATCGAATCTTTACAATAAATCGGATTTCTAACACCACCACCCTGCGTCCTTTGTCTGGAGGAGCCCAAAAGAAGCCACCTAGGTGGAGTGAGGCGGCCACCTAGGTGGAGTGAGGCGGCCACCTAGGTGGAGTGTGGCAGCCACCTAGGTGGAGTGAGGCGGCCACCTAGGTGGAGTGAGGCGGCCACCTAGGTGGAGTGTGGCAGCCACCTAGGTGGAGTGTGGCAGCCACCTAGGTGGAGTGTGGCAGCCACCTAGGTGGAGTGTGGCAGCCACACTAGGTGGAGTGTGGCAGCCACCTAGGTGGAGTGTGGCGGCCGCCTAGGTGGTGTGTGGCATTGTCCTTTGCTACATCCACATTCGCATGCAAATCACAAGCCGCAGAGTTAGTGACGCGTGTTCCATCAGCTAGCGTGTGTTGTTCCGCCAGAGAAGGTTTGGCTGAGAAACTGCAACAGACATGCTCTTCAACTCACGTGTGTGTGTGTGTGTGTGTGTGTCCAGAGGTCAACCTACCGGTGGTGATGTCATGCAGGCTCGTTGGCATGGCAGCGGTAGCCGTGGCTGTCTGCACTCCATTGGACAGGCTGGCTGTCAAGTCGCCCTCTGCTACCTGAGATATGAATATTTAAACCGACCACGTGAGCGGGAGACCTAGCACAGCATCAAGGACACTGAAGACCAAAAAGTGTTCCAGGCACAGAACAAGGCCCTTGGACCCGTTATTACACACAGCTCACCCACAACTACCTAATGCAAAGTGAATGGGGACGTACAAAAATAGTACAATTTACAAAGTCATTTTAAACTGAATCTCAATCAATCAATCTCCACTCATGCACTATATATGACTTTATACACATTATATTAAAAACAATAAATTGATTGCTTAAAATACTTGGGTGAATAATTGAGAGCCCTTAAAAGCTCAGTTATAAAATGAACTGCTCACCAGGCGGGGGCTGGCAGAGATGAGGTTGCCCTTTTTCAGCAGTTCAGAGAGCAGGGGGGAAGGCGGCGGTGTGGCCTTCTGGGTTAGGCACCTCTTCTGTGGGGAGTCGTCTACAAGAGGGCCCAGGCTTCCGTCTTTAGGCCCAACCCCCGGGGGCTCTGAAACAGGCAGGAACACTCCGACTCCCTGAGCCTGGGATGCAGAGACCGCAGTGAGCTTCCCACTAAAATGGTCTCACTGAACAAAAACCTTGTCGCGTTTAAATGACAAAGGGACCACGCTGGGATCTAACGGTCCCGCTCTGATTGCTCATTTAAATTCCAAATGGAGAAACATCTGCTCAAACACCATTAAAGAGGGTTGCTAAGCTTCACCACATACCAAACAAGCTCAAACGCAACCATTTTGTATTAGACAATTAGAACCAGACGATGACTCAACAGCACAGAACATGTGCTATCAGCAGCTCGACACTGCAATAATATAATTATTATATTATATTATTATAACTGACAATAAATTAGATAGAGACAAGTTTAATCAAGTAACGTAACAGAAATCAAACGATTTAGTCGCTTGTGTTAGCGTTTGCCGTTACACATTTGCTAGACTAAGCGACGACTCGATCGCTCAAGATAATAATAGACTCCTATGGGCCAAAACATGAATCCCCGTTAATCATGAAGTCCTATTCATAGCCTAACTAACATAACTAACCTAACTAACTAACATAACTGTGTGATCTTCATATGGCTTCGAGACGCCACGCTCAGACTCCACCGCCCGACGCAGGTTTGGACGCTGCGTTGATAGGCTTACAGTGTGGTGGCTGCCCGTGTCGTCGGAGGGGGGGGCGGTGGAGGAGGTAGCGGTGGTGCTGGGGTCCGTGGAGGGTGTGGGGGCGGCGGGGTCAGCCGGCGGCTCCAGGCCGGGAGGGCTGGCACCCAGGGGAGAACGCACCGTAACACTGGGCACCCGCTTAGGGGTGTTCTTCATTGCCTGGCGAACTAGAGGAGGAGGAGGAGGTGGGGGGAGGGAGAGAGAGAGTGTTAGAGTTAGAGACAGGACACCCACAGGGAGCCGCAAAATGTTTTTAGCATCCTTTACACAATAATTCTATAAATGAAATAAGAATGGGGAAAACATTGTGATATGTGCTTGTTTAAAAATCCTGTTAATTAATCCAAACAAGGATCTACGCATGTTCAAAAGTTTTACTGATTTAAATATTGTAACCCCGACTAACGCACCCTGAAAAGCATTCTCAGTGGCTTTTTTCTTCTGCTCTGCCTCGTCTTCATCTTGTTTCTTCTTTCTGGAAAAGGTTTTCAAATTCACACACACATCATTAAAACACATATGCACCATTTAGCGAGAAGTAATGCAGAATAGTGCTCATGTTCCCTTGAAGCACATGGAAACATCTGCCATTGTAAAAGCTATTTACACGTCGCATGGAAAAACGGCATGATTGGAGGTCTAGGTCTAGCCTATGCAGAACAGTGTGGTCATACTAGGCGGTTATAATCAGGTGAATAAATTAAGTTCGAGAGAAAGTGTGTTATGCTGTTGTAAATGTAGTAGGTAAGAAAAAGATGCAGACATTTGTAAAGCTTTGTAACTGTAAGCAAAACACAGACCACTTCGGGGACAGTTACACTGCACACACGAGAACACGTCAACAGATTAGCAGGGAAACGGAGGTAAGCTTACAGCGTCATGTCAGTCCACAGCTCCTTCAGCTGGACGTCCATGTGGCCCGTCTGAATTAGATCCACATCCTTTTTCAACTTCCTGTCAGCACAGGAATGGAAGCTTCCAGTTAGACGCAGAGCCATAGTGTGAGGCTCGATAATTCACGATTGATCACAGTGTCCCACAGTATGTTGATAATGACTCAGCAAAGGTATTAGACAATATTGTCGTTTTGTCATTCTGTGTGTGTGTGTGTGTGTGTGTGTGTGTGTGTGTGTGTGTGTGTGTGTGTGTGTGTGTGTGTGTGTGTGTGTGTGTGTGTGTGTGTGTGTGTGTGTACATACAGCTGGTTTCTCTCTGTGCATGTGTGCGGGTGTGTGTGTTCGTACCTATACTGTTCCTGTGTGTCTCGCAGTAGTTTCTTCAGCTCCTCTATCCTCTCAGCCGTCAGTCTGCGCACAATCACATCCTCTATGGTCTCCACCACCTCGCCCTTCTCTCCCCGCTTACGCCTGCACGACACACAACACGTTAGAGCCCTTGCATCTGCCAGTTCCTATGCGCTTCACTATGAACACAGAGGATTATCATATTTCTGTGGTGTGTGTGTGTGTGTGTTGTACAACTGACTTGGGGGCTTCTGTGGCTTCCAACAGCTCAGAGTATTGAGAGGCACAGTGCTGTGGAACAGAATCAGAGGAGGGTTTTGTGAAGCAAACTTATTTCTTGTCCTGCTATTGACTGTTGCATGATATGATCGTATAAGTCTGTGTAAGGTGGGGTTGTTAAACTAGCTGGACAGTCATAATGTTTCTATACTGCTATGGTTCTCTGCCATAGAAAACAGTGTCGTTTAGTCAATTTATTTGGGAACATGACACAGTCGCTTTGCTAAAATAAAATTAATAGAGGTCCAATCCAAGCTGCAATTGGTTGCTTAAATGTGTTGATTTCTTTTTTACATATCATATGTGTACTTTATAATTAATTAAACACAATATAGCCAATTTGTTGATTAGAGGCGATGTGAACACCCTGACCGTGAGGAAGTCTTACTGGTCAGTTACCTTTTGGGAAAACCAGTCTGGAGGGCGTCCGGTCTCTGAAAAAGGCTTGATGGCTCTGCTCACTGACACCCTGGAAAACCGAGCCAATTGCTTAGAACAAACATACATCACTGAGGATCTAATCGCACGCACACACACACATTAGGAGCGGTTGCACTTGAGGTAGCTAGATGGGATGAATATGGTTGTGACGACTTACCAGTTTTGGTCCCCACTCCTCATGACCGAGGAGGCCAGGCAGAGTTTTTCCCTGACTGACCATGGCTCTGTTGGACCCACATTCAGTATTTTGTGTTCTATGTAGAAAAAGATATAATATATTAGTTGGTAATTAATTAATTAATTAATTAGTGAAGATATTAGTACGATTAGTTTGTGAAGATGCCAAGTAAAAAATAATTTCATAAAGATGAATGCGGTTGAACTGAAATTACAAATAATCTGAAATAATAGTGACATGCCTTGATTTAATCTAAATCAAACCCATGGCCGATGCATTTGGACTTTCCAAATGTAAATTACATAACGTTAAGCATACTGTTTTATTACGAGTGCTTACAAACCTCAGCCCTATCATTTTAAATCGGAATCCAAAGACTACTTTCGAACTATAAACAAAGGTGCCAACCACACAGGTTTTCTGTAGGTACCATACAATGATCGTATTAAAAACCATTTATGGTAACGACTTGTTGACATGACCGCATGGCTTTGCTCGTACTGGTCATAGGTATTAATCTGACACGCTATGGAAAAGCCACATAAATATATGTTATTGGCTAGTGGTTTAGCAACTTGGTTAGCCCCATTCGAGGGGGAACGTATTATTGAGACACACGGCTACGCTTTGATCAGCGGAGTATAGCGTCAGCTTCAACAAAAGACGAAATACGTATCATAATTGTTGTGGGTACTGCGAGTGTCTATTTATGTTACGAAGGTCTGGCCGAGGACCACAAATGGGAATATAAATTATACTCACTACCGACTCCGCTCGCCATTCCTTTTGTGTCGAGGCCGTGATCCGTACTTCCGCCGGATCTCAGTCAGAAGTTCCGACACATTCAGGATCGACCAGAAAGAAAACACTGAACACTGTTAACATGGTTCCCACATTGAGGGGGATTAGCTCAAATGGTAGAGCGCTCGCTTAGCATGCGAGAGGTAGCGGGATCGATGCCCGCATCCTCCATACTATCCTCCTTGGGGAATGTGATGTATCATATATATACTAATAAGTGGGGCAAAAGGCTAAACCTTGTGCCTAACAGCAAGGGGATGGTGAACCATCAACCCATTTATTTATAAATGAAACTAGTTATGAACATGGAAGTTCTAATTAGTTCAAATGCAACCTTATAGGCTAAGCCTCAATAAATTAGCCTAAATTAAATGGACAAACCTCAAGAGGAATAGTGGAAATCTGTCGTTACCTTTTAAAATTCACAAAATATTCCCTTAATTTATCAACCACAGAGCCTTCTTAAAACGGCTCCAACGACTCTGAATTGGCGGAAGGGACACAGCCTACTTAAGGGGGATTAGCTCAAATGGTAGAGCGCTCGCTTAGCATGCGAGAGGTAGCGGGATCGATGCCCGCATCCTCCAAAAGCAGTTTGAGAACATGGGTAGACCTACCTCATTAATGTTTAACTTCTTTGTACTGTTAATTAATTGAACTAACTAACAGTAAGAATAGGTGATATCTGTCATTACCTTTTAAAATTCAACGCAAAGTAATGCATTCAATACATACTCCACCAACATGACGGCAGCACAAACTTTTCACTTTAATTATCAACCACAGAGCCTTCTTAAAACGGTTCCAACGACTCTGAATTGGCGGACGGGACACAGCCTACTTAAGGGGGATTAGCTCAAATGGTAGAGCGCTCGCTTAGCATGCGAGAGGTAGCGGGATCGATTCCCGCATCCTCCAAAAAGCTGTTTGAGAAAATGGGTAGACCAACCTCATTAATGTTTAACTTCTTTGTACTGTGAATTAATTGAACTGACTAACAGTAAGACTAGGTGATATCTGAATTGGCGGACGGGACAGAGCCTACTTAAGGGGGATTAGTTCAAATGGTAGAGCGCTCGCTTAGCATGCGAGAGGTAGCGGGATCGATGCCCGAATCTTCCATACTATCATCCTCGGGGAATGTGAGTTATCATATATATATACTAAAAAGTGGGGCAAAATGCTAAACTTTGTGCCTAACAGCAAGGGAATGGAGAACCATCAACCCATTTATTAATAAATGAAACTAGTTATGAACATGGAAGTTCTAATTAGTTCAAATGCAACCTTATAGGCTAAGCCTCAATAAATTAGCCTCAATTAAATGGACAAACCTCAAGAGGAATAGTGGAAATCTGTCGTTACCTTTTAAAATTCACACAAAATATTCCCTTAATTTATCAACCACAGAGCCTTCTTAAAACGGCTCCAACGACTCTGAATTGGCGGACGGGACACAGCCTACTTAAGGGGGATTAGCTCAAATGGTAGAGCGCTCGCTTAGCATGCGAGAGGTAGCGGGATCGATGCCCGCATCCTCCATACTATCCTCCTTGGGGAATGTGATGTATCATATATATACTAATAAGTGGGGCAAAAGGCTAAACCTTGTGCCTAACAGCAAGGGGATGGTGAACCATCAACCCATTTATTTATAAATGAAACTAGTTATGAACATGGAAGTTCTAATTAGTTCAAATGCAACCTTATAGGCTAAGCCTCAATAAATTAGCCTAAATTAAATGGACAAACCTCAAGAGGAATAGTGGAAATCTGTCGTTACCTTTTAAAATTCACACAAAATATTCCCTTAATTTATCAACCACAGAGCCTTCTTAAAACGGCTCCAACGACTCTGAATTGGCGGAAGGGACACAGCCTACTTAAGGGGGATTAGCTCAAATGGTAGAGCGCTCGCTTAGCATGCGAGAGGTAGCGGGATCGATGCCCGCATCCTCCAAAAGCAGTTTGAGAACATGGGTAGACCTACCTCATTAATGTTTAACTTCTTTGTACTGTTAATTAATTGAACTAACTAACAGTAAGAATAGGTGATATCTGTCATTACCTTTTAAAATTCAACGCAAAGTAATGCATTCAATACATACTCCACCAACATGACGGCAGCACAAACTTTTCACTTTAATTATCAACCACAGAGCCTTCTTAAAACGGTTCCAACGACTCTGAATTGGCGGACGGGACACAGCCTACTTAAGGGGGATTAGCTCAAATGGTAGAGCGCTCGCTGAGCATGCGTGAGGTAGCGGGATCGATGCCCGCATCCTCCAAAAAGCTGTTTGAGAAAATGGGTAGACCAACCTCATTAATGTTTAACTTCTTTGTACTGTGAATTAATTGAACTGACTAACAGTAAGACTAGGTGATATCTGAATTGGCGGACGGGACTGAGCCTACTTAAGGGGGATTAGTTCAAATGGTAGCGCGCTCGCTTAGCATGCGAGAGGTAGTGGGATCGATGCCCGAATCTTCCATACTATCATCCTCTGGGAATGTGAGGTATCATATATATACTAAAAAGTGGGGCAAAATGCTAAACTTTGTGCCTAACAGCAAGGGAATGGAGAACCATCAACCCATTTATTAATAAATGAAACTAGTTATGAACATGGAAGTTCTAATTAGTTCAAATGCAACCTTATAGGCCAAGCCTCAATAAATTAGCCTCAATTAAATGGACAAACCTCAAGAGGAATAGTGGAAATCTGTCGTTACCTTTTAAAATTCACACAAAATATTCCCTTAATTTCTCAACCACAGAGCCTTCTTAAAACGGCTCCAACGACTCTGAATTGGCGGACGGGACACAGCCTACTTAAGGGGGATTAGCTCAAATGGTAGAGCGCTCGCTTAGCATGCGAGAGGTAGCGGGATCGATGCCCGCATCCTCCAAAAAGCTGTTTGAGAAAATGGGTAGACCAACCTCATTAATGTTTAACTTCTTTGTACTGTGAATTAATTGAACTGACTAACAGTAAGAATAGGTGATATCTGAATTGGCGGACGGGACAGAGCCTACTTAAGGGGGATTAGTTCAAATGGTAGAGCGCTCGCTTAGCATGCGAGAGGTAGCGGGATCGATGCCCGAATCTTCCATACTATCATCCTCGGGGAATGTGAGTTATCATATATATATACTAAAAAGTGGGGCAAAATGCTAAACTTTGTGCCTAACAGCAAGGGAATGGAGAACCATCAACCCATTTATTAATAAATGAAACTAGTTATGAACATGGAAGTTCTAATTAGTTCAAATGCAACCTTATAGGCTAAGCCTCAATAAATTAGCCTCAATTAAATGGACAAACCTCAAGAGGAATAGTGGAAATCTGTCGTTACCTTTTAAAATTCACACAAAATATTCCCTTAATTTATCAACCACAGAGCCTTCTTAAAACGGCTCCAACGACTCTGAATTGGTGGACGGGACAGAGCCTACTTAAGGGGGATTAGCTCAAATGGTAGAGCGCTCGCTTAGCATGCGAGAGGTAGCGGGATCGATGCCCGCATCCTCCAAAAGCAGTTTGAGAACATGGGTAGACCTACCTCATTAATGTTTAACTTCTTTGTACTGTTAATTAATTGAACTAACTAACAGTAAGAATAGGTGATATCTGTCATTACCTTTTAAAATTCAACGCACAGTAATGCATTCAATACATACTCCTCCAACATGACGGCAGCACAAACTATTCCCTTTAATTATCAACCACAGAGCCTTCTTAAAACGGCTCCAACGACTCTGAATTGGCGGACGGGACAGAGCTTACTTAAGGGGGATTAGCTCAAATGGTAGAGCGCTCGCTTAGCATGCGAGAGGTAGCGGGATCGATGCCCGCATCCTCCAATACTATCATCCTCAGGGAATGTGAGGTATCATATATATACTTAAAAGTGGGGCAAAAGGCTAAACCTTGTGCCTAACAGCAAGTGGATGGAGAACCATCAACCCATTCTTTTATAAATGAAACTAGTTATGAACATGGAAGTTGTAATTAGTTCAAATGCAACCTTATAGTATTAGCCTCAATAAATTAGCCTCAATTAAATGGACAAACTTCAAGAAGAATAGGTGAAATCTGTTGTTACCTTTTAAAATTCAATTAAAATTCAACGTACAGTAATGTTTTCAATCCATAATGCACCAACATGACGGCAGCACAAACTATTCCCTTTTATTATCAACCACAGAGCCTTCTTAAAACGGCTCCAACCACTCTGAATTGGTGGACGGGACACAGCCGACTTAAGGGGGATTAGCTCAAATGGTAGAGCGCTCGCTTAGCATGCGAGAGGTAGCGGGATCGATGCCCGCATCCTCCAAAAGCCGTTTGAGAACATGGGTAGGCCTACCTCATTAATGTTTAACTTCTTTGTATTTTAATTAATTGAACTAACTAACAGTAAGAATAGGTGATATCTGTCATTACCTTATAAAATTCAACGCACAGTAATGCATTCAATACATACTCCACCAACATGACGGCAGCACAAACTTTTCACTTTAATTATCAACCACAGAGCCTTCTTAAAAGGGTTCCAACGACTCTGAATTGGCGGACGGGACAGAGCCTACTTAAGGGGGATTAGTTCAAATGGTAGAGCGCTCGCTTAGCATGCGAGAGGTAGCGGGATCGATGCCCGAATCTTCCATACTATCATCCTCGGGGAATGTGAGTTATCATATATATACTAAAAAGTGGGGCAAAATGCTAAACTTTGTGCCTAACCGCAAGGGAATGGAGAACCATCAACCCATTTATTAATAAATGAAACTAGTTATGAACATGGAAGTTCTAATTAGTTCAAATGCAACCTTATAGGCTAAGCCTCAATAAATTAGCCTCAATTAAATGGACAAACCTCAAGAGGAATAGTGGAAATCTGTCGTTACCTTTTAAAATTCACACAAAATATTCCCTTAGTTTATCAACCACAGAGCCTTCTTAAAACGCCTCCAACGACTCTGAATTGGCGGACGGGACACAGCCTACTTAAGGGGGATTAGCTCAAATGGTAGAGCGCTTGCTTAGCATGCGAGAGGTAGCGGGATCGATGCCCGCATCCTCCAAAAGCAGGTTGAGAATATGGGTAGACCTACCTCATTAATGTTTAACTTCTTTGTACTGTTAATTAATTGAACTAACTAACAGTAAGAATAGGTGATATCTGTCATTACCTTTTAAAATTAAACGCACAGTAATGCATTCAATACATACTCCACACACATGACGGCAGCACAAACTATTCACTTTAATAATCAACCACTGAGCCTTCTTAAAACGGCTCCAATGACTCTGAATTGGTGGACCGGACACAGCCTACTTAAGGGGGATTAGCTCAAATGGTAGAGCGCTCGCTTAGCATGCGAGAGGTAGCGGGATCGATGCCCGCATCCTCCAAAAAGCTGTTTGAGAACATGGGTAGACCAACCTCATTAATGTTGAACTTCTTTGTACTGTGAATTAATTGAACTGACTAACAGTAAGAATAGGTGATATCTGAATTGGCGGACGGGACAGAGCCTACTTAAGGGGGATTAGCTCAAGTGGTAGAGCGCTCGCTTAGCATGCGAGAGGTAGCGGGATCGATGCCCGCATCCTCCAAAAGCTGTTTAAGAACATGGGTAGACTGACCTCATTAATGTTTAACTTCTTTGTACTGTTAATTAATTGAACTAACTAACAGTAAGAATAGGTGATATCTGTCATTACCTTATAAAATTCAACGCACAGTAATGCATTCAAAACATGCTCCACCAACATGACGGCAGCACAAACTATTCCCTTTAATTATCATCCACAGAGCCTTCTTAAAACGGTTCCAACGACTCTGAATTGGCGGACGGGACACAGCCTACTTAAGGGGGATTAGCTCAAATGGTAGAGCGCTCGCTTATCATGCGAGAGGTAGCGGGATCGATGCCCGCATCCTCCAAAAGCAGTTTGAGAACATGGGTAGGCCTACCTCATTAATGTTTAACTTCTTTGTACTGTTAATTAATTGAACTAACTAACAGTAAGAATAGGTGATATCTGTCATTACCTTTTAAAATTCAACGCACAGTAATGCATTCAATACATACTCCACCAACATGACGGCAGCACAAACTTTTCACTTTAATTATCAACCACAGAGCCTTCTTAAAAGGGTTCCAACGACTCTGAATTGGCGGACGGGACAGAGCCTACTTAAGGGGGATTAGTTCAAATGGTAGAGCGCTCGCTTAGCATGCGAGAGGTAGCGGGATCGATGCCCGAATCTTCCATACTATCATCTTCGGGGAATGTGAGTTATCATATATATACTAAAAAGTGGGGCAAAATGCTAAACTTTGTGCCTAACCGCAAGGGAATGGAGAACCATCAACCCATTTATTAATAAATGAAACTAGTTATGAACATGGAAGTTCTAATTAGTTCAAATGCAACCTTATAGGCTAAGCCTCAATAAATTAGCCTCAATTAAATGGACAAACCTCAAGAGGAATAGTGGAAATCTGTCGTTACCTTTTAAAATTCACACAAAATATTCCCTTAGTTTATCAACCACAGAGCCTTCTTAAAACGCCTCCAACGACTCTGAATTGGCGGACGGGACACAGCCTACTTAAGGGGGATTAGCTCAAATGGTAGAGCGCTCGCTTAGCATGCGAGAGGTAGCGGGATCGATGCCTGCATCCTCCAAAAGCAGTTTGAGAACATGGGTAGACCTACCTCATTAATGTTTAACTTCTTTGTACTGTTAATTAATTGAACTAACTAACAGTAAGAATAGGTGATATCTGTCATTACCTTTTAAAATTCAACGCACAGTAATGCATTCAATACATACTCCTCCAACATGACGGCAGCACAAACTATTCCCTTTAATTATCAACCACAGAGCCTTCTTAAAACGGCTCCAACGACTCTGAATTGGTGGACGGGACACAGCCTACTTAAGGGGGATTAGCTCAAATGGTAGAGCGCTCGCTTAGCATGCGAGAGGTAGCGGGATCGATGCCCGCATCCTCCAAAAGCAGTTTGAGAACATGGGTAGACCTACCTCATTAATGTTTAACTTCTTTGTACTGTTAATTAATTGAACTAACTAACAGTAAGAATAGGTGATATCTGTCATTTCCTTTTAAAATTAAACGCACAGTAATGCATTCAAAACATACTCCACACACATGACGGCAGCACAAACTATTCACTTTAATAATCAACCACTGAGCCTTCTTAAAACGGCTCCAATGACTCTGAATTGGTGGACCGGACACAGCCTACTTAAGGGGGATTAGCTCAAATGGTAGAGCGCTCGCTTAGCATGCGAGAGGTAGCGGGATCGATGCCCGCATCCTCCAAAAAGCTGTTTGAGAACATGGGTAGACCAACCTCATTAATGTTTAACTTCTTTGTACTGTGAATTAATTGAACTGACTAACAGTAAGAATAGGTGATATCTGAATTGGCGGACGGGACAGAGCCTACTTAAGGGGGATTAGCTCAAGTGGTAGAGCGCTCGCTTAGCATGCGAGAGGTAGCGGGATCGATGCCCGCATCCTCCAAAAGCTGTTTAAGAACATGGGTAGACCGACCTCATTAATGTTTAACTTCTTTGTACTGTTAATTAATTGAACTAACTAACAGTAAGAATAGGTGATATCTGTCATTACCTTTTAAAATTAAACGCACAGTAATGCATTCAATACATACTCCACACACATGACGGCAGCACAAACTATTCACTTTAATTATCAACCACTGAGCCTTCTTAAAACGGCTCCAATGACTCTGAATTGGCGGACGGGACAGAGCCTACTTAAGGGGGATTAGCTCAAATGGTAGAGCGCTCGCTTAGCATGCGAGAGGTAGCGGGATCGATGCCCGCATCCTCCAAAAGCTGTTTGAGAACATGGGTAGGCCTACCTCATTAATGTTTAACTTCTTTGTACTGTTAATTAATTGAACTAACTAACAGTAAGAATAGGTGATATCTGTCATTACCTTTTAAAATTCAACGCACAGTAATGCATTCAATACATACTCCACCAACATGACGGCAGCACAAACTTTTCACTTTAATTATCAACCACAGAGCCTTCTTAAAAGGGTTCCAACGACTCTGAATTGGCGGACGGGTCAGAGCCTACTTAAGGGGGATTAGTTCAAATGGTAGAGCGCTCGCTTAGCATGCGAGAGGTAGCGGGATCGATGCCCGAATCTTCCATACTATCATCCTCGGGGAATGTGAGTTATCATATATATACTAAAAAGTGGGGCAAAATGCTAAACTTTGTGCCTAACCGCAAGGGAATGGAGAACCATCAACCCATTTATTAATAAATGAAACTAGTTATGAACATGGAAGTTCTAATTAGTTCAAATGCAACCTTATAGGCTAAGCCTCAATAAATTAGCCTCAATTAAATGGACAAACCTCAAGAGGAATAGTGGAAATCTGTCGTTACCTTTTAAAATTCACACAAAATATTCCCTTAGTTTATCAACCACAGAGCCTTCTTAAAACGCCTCCAACGACTCTGAATTGGCGGACGGGACACAGCCTACTTAAGGGGGATTAGCTCAAATGGTAGAGCGCTCGCTTAGCATGCGAGAGGTAGCGGGATCGATGCCCGCATCCTCCAAAAGCAGTTTGAGAACATGGGTAGACCTACCTCATTAATGTTTAACTTCTTTGTACTGTTAATTAATTGAACTAACTAACAGTAAGAATAGGTGATATCTGTCATTTCCTTTTAAAATTAAACGCACAGTAATGCATTCAAAACATACTCCACACACATGACGGCAGCACAAACTATTCACTTTAATAATCAACCACTGAGCCTTCTTAAAACGGCTCCAATGACTCTGAATTGGTGGACCGGACACAGCCTACTTAAGGGGGATTAGCTCAAATGGTAGAGCGCTCGCTTAGCATGCGAGAGGTAGCGGGATCGATGCCCGCATCCTCCAAAAAGCTGTTTGAGAACATGGGTAGACCAACCTCATTAATGTTTAACTTCTTTGTACTGTGAATTAATTGAACTGACTAACAGTAAGAATAGGTGATATCTGAATTGGCGGACGGGACAGAGCCTACTTAAGGGGGATTAGCTCAAGTGGTAGAGCGCTCGCTTAGCATGCGAGAGGTAGCGGGATCGATGCCCGCATCCTCCAAAAGCTGTTTAAGAACATGGGTAGACCGACCTCATTAATGTTTAACTTCTTTGTACTGTTAATTAATTGAACTAACTAACAGTAAGAATAGGTGATATCTGTCATTACCTTTTAAAATTAAACGCACAGTAATGCATTCAATACATACTCCACACACATGACGGCAGCACAAACTATTCACTTTAATTATCAACCACTGAGCCTTCTTAAAACGGCTCCAATGACTCTGAATTGGCGGACGGGACAGAGCCTACTTAAGGGGGATTAGCTCAAATGGTAGAGCGCTCGCTTAGCATGCGAGAGGTAGCGGGATCGATGCCCGCATCCTCCAAAAGCTGTTTGAGAACATGGGTAGACCGACCTCATTAATGTTTAACTTCTTTGTACTGTTAATTAATTGAACTAACTAACAGTAAGAATAGGTGATATCTGTCATTACCTTTTAAAATTCAACGCACAGTAATGCATTCAATATATACTCCACCAACATGACGGCAGCACAAACTATTCACTTTAATAATCAACCACAGAGCCTTCTTAAAACGGTTCCAACGACTCTGAATTGGCGGACGGGACACAGCCTACTTAAGGGGGATTAGCTCAAATGGTAGAGCGCTCGCTTAGCATGCGAGAGGTAGCGGGATCGATGCCCGCATCCTCCAAAAAGCTGTTTGAGAAAATGGGTAGACCAACCTCATTAATGTTTAACTCCTTTGTACTGTGAATTAATTGAACTGACTAACAGTAAGAATAGGTGATATCTGAATTGGCGGACGGGACAGAGCCTACTTAAGGGGGATTAGTTCAAATGGTAGAGCGCTCGCTTAGCATGCGAGAGGTAGCGGGATTGATGCTCGAATCTTCCATACTATCATCCTCGGGGAATGTGAGTTATCATATATATACTAAAAAGTGGGGCAAAATGTTAAACTTTGTGCCTAACAGCAAGGGAATGGAGAACCATCAACCCATTTATTAATAAATGAAACTAGTTATGAACATGGAAGTTCTAATTAGTTCAAATGCAACCTTATAGGCTAAGCCTCAATAAATTAGCCTCAATTAAATGGACAAACCTCAAGAGGAATAGTGGAAATCTGTCGTTACCTTTTAAAATTCACACAAAATATTCCCTTAATTTATCAACCACAGAGCCTTCTTAAAACGGCTCCAACGACTCTGAATTGGCGGACGGGACACAGCCTACTTAAGGGGGATTAGCTCAAATGGTAGAGCGCTCGCTTAGCATGCGAGAGGTAGCGGGATCGATGCCCGCATCCTCCAAAAGCAGTTTGAGAACATGGGTAGACATACCTCATTAATGTTTAACTTCTTTGTACTGTTAATTAATTGAACTAACTAACAGTAAGAATAGGTGATATCTGTCATTACCTTTTAAAATTAAACGCACAGTAATGCATTCAATACATACTCCACCAACATGACGGCAGCACAAACTATTCACTTTAATAATCAACCACTGAGCCCTCTTAAAACGGCTCCAACGACTCGGAATTGGCGGAATGGACACAGCCTACTTAAGGGGGTTTAGCTCAAATGGTAGAGCGCTCGCTTAGCATGCGAGAGGTAGCGTGATCGATGCCCGCATCCTCCAAAAGCTGTTTGAGAACATGGGTAGACCTACCTCATTAATGTTTAACTTCTTTGTACTGTTACTTAATTGAACTAACTTACAGTAAGAATAGGTGATATCTGTCATTACCTTTTAAAATTAAACGCACAGTAATGCATTCAATACATGCTCCACCAACATGACGGCAGCACAAACTATTCCCTTTAATTATCATCCACAGAGCCTTCTTAAAACGGCTCCAACGACTCTGAATTGGTGGACGGGACACAGCCTACTTAAGGGGGTTTAGCTCAAATGGTAGAGCGCTCGCTTAGCATGCGAGAGGTAGCGTGATCGATGCCCGCATCCTCCAAAAGCTGTTTGAGAACATGGGTAGACATACCTCATTAATGTTTAACTTCTTTGTACTGTTACTTAATTGAACTAACTAACAGTGAGAATAGGTGATATCTGAATTGGCGGACTGGACAGAGCCTACTTAAGGGGGATTAGCTCAAGTGGTAGAGCGCTCGCTTAGCATGCGAGAGGTAGCGGGATCGATGCCCGTATCCTCCAAAAGCCGTTTGAGAACATGGGTAGTCCTAACTCATTAATGTTTAACTTCTTTGTACTGTTAATTAATTGAACTAACTAACAGTAAGAATAGGTGATATCTGTCATTACCTTTTAAAATTCAACGCACAGTAATGCATTCAATACATACTCCACCAACATGACGGCAGCACAAACTATTCACTTTAATAATCAACCACAGAGCCTTCTTAAAACGGTTCCAACGACTCTGAATTGGCGGACGGGACACAGCCTACTTAAGGGGG
This sequence comes from Lota lota, assembly GCA_026745465.1. Taxonomy (NCBI): domain Eukaryota; kingdom Metazoa; phylum Chordata; class Actinopteri; order Gadiformes; family Lotidae; genus Lota; species Lota lota. The sequence continues at coordinate 218,975 of JACYXH010000509.1, forward strand.
ATTAGCTCAAATGGTAGAGCGCTCGCTTAGCATGCGAGAGGTAGCGGGATCGATGCCCGCATCCTCCAAAAAGCTGTTTGAGAAAATGGGTAGACCAACCTCATTAATGTTTAACTCCTTTGTACTGTGAATTAATTGAACTGACTAACAGTAAGAATAGGTGGTATCTGAATTGGCGGACGGGACAGAGCCTACTTAAGGGGGATTAGTTCAAATGGTAGAGCGCTCGCTTAGCATGCGAGAGGTAGCGGGATTGATGCTCGAATCTTCCATACTATCATCCTCGGGGAATGTGAGTTATCATATATATACTAAAAAGTGGGGCAAAATGCTAAACTTTGTGCCTAACAGCAAGGGAATGGAGAACCATCAACCCATTTATTAATAAATGAAACTAGTTATGAACATGGAAGTTCTAATTAGTTCAAATGCAACCTTATAGGCTAAGCCTCAATAAATTAGCCTCAATTAAATGGACAAACCTCAAGAGGAATAGTGGAAATCTGTCGTTACCTTTTAAAATTCACACAAAATATTCCCTTAATTTATCAACCACAGAGCCTTCTTAAAACGGCTCCAACGACTCTGAATTGGCGGACGGGACACAGCCTACTTAAGGGGGATTAGCTCAGATGGTAGAGCGCTCGCTTAGCATGCGAGAGGTAGCGGGATCGATGCCCGCATCCTCCAAAAGCAGTTTGAGAACATGGGTAGACATACCTCATTAATGTTTAACTTCTTTGTACTGTTAATTAATTGAACTAACTAACAGTAAGAATAGGTGATATCTGTCATTACCTTTTAAAATTAAACGCACAGTAATGCATTCAATACATACTCCACCAACATGACGGCAGCACAAACTATTCACTTTAATAATCAACCACTGAGCCTTCTTAAAACGGCTCCAACGACTCTGAATTGGCGGACCGGACACAGCCTACTTAAGGGGGATTAGCTCAAATGGTAGAGCGCTCGCTTAGCATGCGAGAGGTAGCGGGATCGATGCCCGCATCCTCCAAAAGCTGTTTGAGAACATGGGTAGGCCTACCTCATTAATGTTTAACTTCTTTGTACTGTTAATTAATTGAACTAACTTACAGTAAGAATAGGTGATATCTGTCTTTACCTTTTAAAATTAAACGCACAGTAATGCATTCAATACATGCTCCACCAACATGACGGCAGCACAAACTATTCCCTTTAATTATCATCCACAGAGCCTTCTTAAAACGGCTCCAACGACTCTGAATTGGTGGACGGGACACAGCCTACTTAAGGGGGATTAGCTCAAATGGTAGAGCGCTCGCTTAGCATGCGAGAGGTAGCGGGATCGATGCCCGCATCCTCCAAAAAGCTGTTTGAGAACATGGGTAGACCAACCTCATTAATGTTTAACTTCTTTGTACTGTGAATTAATTGAACTGACTAACAGTAAGAATAGGTGATATCTGAATTGGCGGACGGGACAGAGCCTACTTAAGGGGGATTAGCTCAAGTGGTAGAGCGCTTGCTTAGCATGCGAGAGGTAGCGGGATCGATGCCCGCATCCTCCAAAAGCTGTTTAAGAACATGGGTAGACCGACCTCATTAATGTTTAACTTCTTTGTACTGTTAATTAATTGAACTAACTAACAGTAAGAATAGGTGATATCTGTCATTACCTTTTAAAATTAAACGCACAGTAATGCATTCAATACATACTCCACACACATGACGGCAGCACAAACTATTCACTTTAATTATCAACCACTGAGCCTTCTTAAAACGGCTCCAATGACTCTGAATTGGCGGACGGGACAGAGCCTACTTAAGGGGGATTAGCTCAAATGGTAGAGCGCTCGCTTAGCATGCGAGAGGTAGCGGGATCGATGCCCGCATCCTCCAAAAGCTGTTTGAGAACATGGGTAGACCGACCTCATTAATGTTTAACTTCTTTGTACTGTTAATTAATTGAACTAACTAACAGTAAGAATAGGTGATATCTGTCATTACCTTTTAAAATTCAACGCACAGTAATGCATTCAATATATACTCCACCAACATGACGGCAGCACAAACTATTCACTTTAATAATCAACCACAGAGCCTTCTTAAAACGGTTCCAACGACTCTGAATTGGCGGACGGGACACAGCCTACTTAAGGGGGATTAGCTCAAATGGTAGAGCGCTCGCTTAGCATGCGAGAGGTAGCGGGATCGATGCCCGCATCCTCCAAAAAGCTGTTTGAGAAAATGGGTAGACCAACCTCATTAATGTTTAACTCCTTTGTACTGTGAATTAATTGAACTGACTAACAGTAAGAATAGGTGATATCTGAATTGGCGGACGGGACAGAGCCTACTTAAGGGGGATTAGTTCAAATGGTAGAGCGCTCGCTTAGCATGCGAGAGGTAGCGGGATTGATGCTCGAATCTTCCATACTATCATCCTCGGGGAATGTGAGTTATCATATATATACTAAAAAGTGGGGCAAAATGCTAAACTTTGTGCCTAACAGCAAGGGAATGGAGAACCATCAACCCATTTATTAATAAATGAAACTAGTTATGAACATGGAAGTTCTAATTAGTTCAAATGCAACCTTATAGGCTAAGCCTCAATAAATTAGCCTCAATTAAATGGACAAACCTCAAGAGGAATAGTGGAAATCTGTCGTTACCTTTTAAAATTCACACAAAATATTCCCTTAATTTATCAACCACAGAGCCTTCTTAAAACGGCTCCAACGACTCTGAATTGGCGGACGGGACACAGCCTACTTAAGGGGGATTAGCTCAAATGGTAGAGCGCTCGCTTAGCATGCGAGAGGTAGCGGGATCGATGCCCGCATCCTCCAAAAGCAGTTTGAGAACATGGGTAGACATACCTCATTAATGTTTAACTTCTTTGTACTGTTAATTAATTGAACTAACTAACAGTAAGAATAGGTGATATCTGTCATTACCTTTTAAAATTAAACGCACAGTAATGCATTCAATACATACTCCACCAACATGACGGCAGCACAAACTATTCACTTTAATAATCAACCACTGAGCCTTCTTAAAACGGCTCCAACGACTCTGAATTGGCGGACCGGACACAGCCTACTTAAGGGGGATTAGCTCAAATGGTAGAGCGCTCGCTTAGCATGCGAGAGGTAGCGGGATCGATGCCCGCATCCTCCAAAAGCTGTTTGAGAACATGGGTAGGCCTACCTCATTAATGTTTAACTTCTTTGTACTGTTAATTAATTGAACTAACTAACAGTAAGAATACGTGATATCTGTCATTACCTTTTAAAATTAAACGCACAGTAATGCATTCAATACATGCTCCACCAACATGACGGCAGCACAATCTATTCCCTTTAATTATCAACCACTGAGCCCTCTTAAAACGGCTCCAACGACTCGGAATTGGCGGAATGGACACAGCCTACTTAAGGGGGTTTAGCTCAAATGGTAGAGCGCTCGCTTAGCATGCGAGAGGTAGCGTGATCGATGCCCGCATCCTCCAAAAGCTGTTTGAGAACATGGGTAGACCTACCTCATTAATGTTTAACTTCTTTGTACTGTTACTTAATTGAACTAACTTACAGTAAGAATAGGTGATATCTGTCATTACCTTTTAAAATTAAACGCACAGTAATGCATTCAATACATGCTCCACCAACATGACGGCAGCACAAACTATTCCCTTTAATTATCATCCACAGAGCCTTCTTAAAACGGCTCCAACGACTCTGAATTGGTGGACGGGACACAGCCTACTTAAGGGGGATTAGCTCAAATGGTAGAGCGCTCGCTTAGCATGCGAGAGGTAGCGGGATCGATGCCCGCATCCTCCAAAAAGCTGTTTGAGAACATGGGTAGACCAACCTCATTAATGTTTAACTTCTTTGTACTGTGAATTAATTGAACTGACTAACAGTAAGAATAGGTGATATCTGAATTGGCGGACGGGACAGAGCCTACTTAAGGGGGATTAGCTCAAGTGGTAGAGCGCTTGCTTAGCATGCGAGAGGTAGCGGGATCGATGCCCGCATCCTCCAAAAGCTGTTTAAGAACATGGGTAGACCGACCTCATTAATGTTTAACTTCTTTGTACTGTTAATTAATTGAACTAACTAACAGTAAGAATAGGTGATATCTGTCATTACCTTTTAAAATTAAACGCACAGTAATGCATTCAATACATACTCCACACACATGACGGCAGCACAAACTATTCACTTTAATTATCAACCACTGAGCCTTCTTAAAACGGCTCCAATGACTCTGAATTGGCGGACGGGACAGAGCCTACTTAAGGGGGATTAGCTCAAATGGTAGAGCGCTCGCTTAGCATGCGAGAGGTAGCGGGATCGATGCCCGCATCCTCCAAAAGCTGTTTGAGAACATGGGTAGACCGACCTCATTAATGTTTAACTTCTTTGTACTGTTAATTAATTGAACTAACTAACAGTAAGAATAGGTGATATCTGTCATTACCTTTTAAAATTCAACGCACAGTAATGCATTCAATATATACTCCACCAACATGACGGCAGCACAAACTATTCACTTTAATAATCAACCACAGAGCCTTCTTAAAACGGTTCCAACGACTCTGAATTGGCGGACGGGACACAGCCTACTTAAGGGGGATTAGCTCAAATGGTAGAGCGCTCGCTTAGCATGCGAGAGGTAGCGGGATCGATGCCCGCATCCTCCAAAAAGCTGTTTGAGAAAATGGGTAGACCAACCTCATTAATGTTTAACTCCTTTGTACTGTGAATTAATTGAACTGACTAACAGTAAGAATAGGTGATATCTGAATTGGCGGACGGGACAGAGCCTACTTAAGGGGGATTAGTTCAAATGGTAGAGCGCTCGCTTAGCATGCGAGAGGTAGCGGGATTGATGCTCGAATCTTCCATACTATCATCCTCGGGGAATGTGAGTTATCATATATATACTAAAAAGTGGGGCAAAATGCTAAACTTTGTGCCTAACAGCAAGGGAATGGAGAACCATCAACCCATTTATTAATAAATGAAACTAGTTATGAACATGGAAGTTCTAATTAGTTCAAATGCAACCTTATAGGCTAAGCCTCAATAAATTAGCCTCAATTAAATGGACAAACCTCAAGAGGAATAGTGGAAATCTGTCGTTACCTTTTAAAATTCACACAAAATATTCCCTTAATTTATCAACCACAGAGCCTTCTTAAAACGGCTCCAACGACTCTGAATTGGCGGACGGGACACAGCCTACTTAAGGGGGATTAGCTCAAATGGTAGAGCGCTCGCTTAGCATGCGAGAGGTAGCGGGATCGATGCCCGCATCCTCCAAAAGCAGTTTGAGAACATGGGTAGACATACCTCATTAATGTTTAACTTCTTTGTACTGTTAATTAATTGAACTAACTAACAGTAAGAATAGGTGATATCTGTCATTACCTTTTAAAATTAAACGCACAGTAATGCATTCAATACATACTCCACCAACATGACGGCAGCACAAACTATTCACTTTAATAATCAACCACTGAGCCTTCTTAAAACGGCTCCAACGACTCTGAATTGGCGGACCGGACACAGCCTACTTAAGGGGGATTAGCTCAAATGGTAGAGCGCTCGCTTAGCATGCGAGAGGTAGCGGGATCGATGCCCGCATCCTCCAAAAGCTGTTTGAGAACATGGGTAGGCCTACCTCATTAATGTTTAACTTCTTTGTACTGTTAATTAATTGAACTAACTAACAGTAAGAATAGGTGATATCTGTCATTACCTTTTAAAATTAAACGCACAGTAATGCATTCAATACATGCTCCACCAACATGACGGCAGCACAATCTATTCCCTTTAATTATCAACCACTGAGCCCTCTTAAAACGGCTCCAACGACTCGGAATTGGCGGAATGGACACAGCCTACTTAAGGGGGTTTAGCTCAAATGGTAGAGCGCTCGCTTAGCATGCGAGAGGTAGCGTGATCGATGCCCGCATCCTCCAAAAGCTGTTTGAGAACATGGGTAGACCTACCTCATTAATGTTTAACTTCTTTGTACTGTTACTTAATTGAACTAACTTACAGTAAGAATAGGTGATATCTGTCATTACCTTTTAAAATTAAACGCACAGTAATGCATTCAATACATGCTCCACCAACATGACGGCAGCACAAACTATTCCCTTTAATTATCATCCACAGAGCCTTCTTAAAACGGCTCCAACGACTCTGAATTGGTGGACGGGACACAGCCTACTTAAGGGGGTTTAGCTCAAATGGTAGAGCGCTCGCTTAGCATGCGAGAGGTAGCGTGATCGATGCCCGCATCCTCCAAAAGCTGTTTGAGAACATGGGTAGACATACCTCATTAATGTTTAACTTCTTTGTACTGTTACTTAATTGAACTAACTAACAGTGAGAATAGGTGATATCTGAATTGGCGGACTGGACAGAGCCTACTTAAGGGGGATTAGCTCAAGTGGTAGAGCGCTCGCTTAGCATGCGAGAGGTAGCGGGATCGATGCCCGTATCCTCCAAAAGCCGTTTGAGAACATAGGTAGGCCTAACTCATTAATGTTTAACTTCTTTGTACTGTTAATTAATTGAACTAACTTACAGTAAGAATAGGTGATATCTGTCATTACCTTTTAAAATTAAACGCACAGTAATGCATTCAATACATGCTCCACCAACATGACGGCAGCACAAACTATTCCCTTTAATTATCATCCACAGAGCCTTCTTAAAACGGCTCCAACGACTCTGAATTGGTGGACGGGACACAGCCTACTTAAGGGGGATTAGCTCAAATGGTAGAGCGCTCGCTTAGCATGCGAGAGGTAGCGTGATCGATGCCCGCATCCTCCAAAAGCTGTTTGAGAACATGGGTAGACCTACCTCATTAATGTTTAACTTCTTTGTACTGTTACTTAATTGAACTAACTAACAGTAAGAATAGGTGATATCTGTCATTACCTTTTAAAATTCAACGCACAGTAATGCATTCAATACATACTCCACCAACATGACGGCAGCACAAACTATTCACTTTAATAATCAACCACAGAGCCTTCTTAAAACGGTTCCAACGACTCTGAATTGGCGGACGGGACACAGCCTACTTAAGGGGGATTAGCTCAAATGGTAGAGCGCTCGCTTAGCATGCGAGAGGTAGCGGGATCGATGCCCGCATCCTCCAAAAAGCTGTTTGAGAAAATGGGTAGACCAACCTCATTAATGTTTAACTCCTTTGTACTGTGAATTAATTGAACTGACTAACAGTAAGAATAGGTGGTATCTGAATTGGCGGACGGGACAGAGCCTACTTAAGGGGGATTAGTTCAAATGGTAGAGCGCTCGCTTAGCATGCGAGAGGTAGCGGGATTGATGCTCGAATCTTCCATACTATCATCCTCGGGGAATGTGAGTTATCATATATATACTAAAAAGTGGGGCAAAATGCTAAACTTTGTGCCTAACAGCAAGGGAATGGAGAACCATCAACCCATTTATTAATAAATGAAACTAGTTATGAACATGGAAGTTCTAATTAGTTCAAATGCAACCTTATAGGCTAAGCCTCAATAAATTAGCCTCAATTAAATGGACAAACCTCAAGAGGAATAGTGGAAATCTGTCGTTACCTTTTAAAATTCACACAAAATATTCCCTTAATTTATCAACCACAGAGCCTTCTTAAAATGGCTCCAACGACTCTGAATTGGCGGACGGGACACAGCCTACTTAAGGGGGATTAGCTCAGATGGTAGAGCGCTCGCTTAGCATGCGAGAGGTAGCGGGATCGATGCCCGCATCCTCCAAAAGCAGTTTGAGAACATGGGTAGACATACCTCATTAATGTTTAACTTCTTTGTACTGTTAATTAATTGAACTAACTAACAGTAAGAATAGGTGATATCTGTCATTACCTTTTAAAATTAAACGCACAGTAATGCATTCAATACATACTCCACCAACATGACGGCAGCACAAACTATTCACTTTAATAATCAACCACTGAGCCTTCTTAAAACGGCTCCAACGACTCTGAATTGGCGGACCGGACACAGCCTACTTAAGGGGGATTAGCTCAAATGGTAGAGCGCTCGCTTAGCATGCGAGAGGTAGCGGGATCGATGCCCGCATCCTCCAAAAGCTGTTTGAGAACATGGGTAGGCCTACCTCATTAATGTTTAACTTCTTTGTACTGTTAATTAATTGAACTAACTTACAGTAAGAATAGGTGATATCTGTCTTTACCTTTTAAAATTAAACGCACAGTAATGCATTCAATACATGCTCCACCAACATGACGGCAGCACAAACTATTCCCTTTAATTATCATCCACAGAGCCTTCTTAAAACGGCTCCAACGACTCTGAATTGGTGGACGGGACACAGCCTACTTAAGGGGGATTAGCTCAAATGGTAGAGCGCTCGCTTAGCATGCGAGAGGTAGCGTGATCGATGCCCGCATCCTCCAAAAGCTGTTTGAGAACATGGGTAGACCTACCTCATTAATGTTTAACTTCTTTGTACTGTTACTTAATTGAACTAACTTACAGTAAGAATAGGTGATATCTGTCATTACCTTTTAAAATTAAACGCACAGTAATGCATTCAATACATGGTCCACCAACATGACGGCAGCACAAACTATTCCCTTTAATTATCATCCACAGAGCCTTCTTAAAACGGTTCCAACGACTCTGAATTGGCGGACGGGACACAGCCTACTTAAGGGGGATTAGCTCAAATGGTAGAGCGCTCGCTTAGCATGCGAGAGGTAGCGGGATCGATGCCCGCATCCTCCAAAAGCAGTTTGAGAACATGGGTAGACCTACCTCATTAATGTTTAACTTCTTTGTACTGTTAATTAATTGAACTAACTAACAGTAAGAATAGGTGATATCTGTCATTACCTTTTAAAATTAAACGCACAGTAATGCATTCAATACATACTCCACACACATGACGGCAGCACAAACTATTCACTTTAATAATCAACCACAGAGCCTTCTTAAAACGGTTCCAACGACTCTGAATTGGCGGACGGGACAGAGCCTACTTAAGGGGGATTAGTTCAAATGGTAGAGCGCTCGCTTAGCATGCGAGAGGTAGCGGGAATGATGCTCGAATCTTCCATACTATCATCCTCGGGGAATGTGAGTTATCATATATATACTAAAAAGTGGGGCAAAATGCTAAACTTTGTGCCTAACAGCAAGGGAATGGAGAACCATCAACCCATTTATTAATAAATGAAACTAGTTATGAACATGGAAGTTCTAATTAGTTCAAATGCAACCTTATAGGCTAAGCCTCAATAAATTAGCCTCAATTAAATGGACAAACCTCAAGAGGAATAGTGGAAATCTGTCGTTACCTTTTAAAATTCACACAAAATATTCCCTTAATTTATCAACCACAGAGCCTTCTTAAAACGGCTCCAACGACTCTGAATTGGCGGACGGGACACAGCCTACTTAAGGGGGATTAGCTCAAATGGTAGAGCGCTCGCTTAGCATGCGAGAGGTAGCGGGATCGATGCCCGCATCCTCCAAAAGCAGTTTGAGAACATGGGTAGACATACCTCATTAATGTTTAACTTCTTTGTACTGTTAATTAATTGAACTAACTAACAGTAAGAATAGGTGATATCTGTCATTACCTTTTAAAATTAAACGCACAGTAATGCATTCAATACATACTCCACCAACATGACGGCAGCACAAACTATTCACTTTAATAATCAACCACTGAGCCTTCTTAAAACGGCTCCAACGACTCTGAATTGGCGGACCGGACACAGCCTACTTAAGGGGGATTAGCTCAAATGGTAGAGCGCTCGCTTAGCATGCGAGAGGTAGCGGGATCGATGCCCGCATCCTCCAAAAGCTGTTTGAGAACATGGGTAGGCCTACCTCATTAATGTTTAACTTCTTTGTACTGTTAATTAATTGAACTAACTAACAGTAAGAATAGGTGATATCTTCCATTACCTTTTAAAATTCAACGCACAGTAATGCATTCAATACATACTCCACCAACATGACGGCAGCACAAACTATTCACTTTAATAATCAACCACAGAGCCTTCTTAAAACGGTTCCAACGACTCTGAATTGGCGGACGGGACACAGCCTACTTAAGGGGGATTAGCTCAAATGGTAGAGCGCTCGCTTAGCATGCGAGAGGTAGCGGGATCGATGCCCGCATCCTCCAAAAAGCTGTTTGAGAAAATGGGTAGACCAACCTCGTTAACGCTTAACTTCTTTGTACTGTTAATTAAATGAACTAACTAACAGTAAGAATAGCTGATATCTGAATTGGCGGACTGGACAGAGCCTACTTAAGGGGGATTAGCTCAAGTGGTAGAGCGCTCGCTTAGCATGCGAGAGGTAGCGGGATCGATGCCTGCATCCTCCAAAAGCTGTTTAAGAACATGGGTAGACCAACCTCATTAATGTTTAACTTCTTTGTACTGTTAATTAATTGAACTAACTAACAGTAAGAATAGGTGATATCTGTCATTACCTTTTAAAATTCAACGCACAGTAATGCATTCAATACATGCTCCACCAACATGACGGCAGCACAAACTATTCCCTTTAATTATCAACCACAGAGCCCTCTTAAAACGGCTCCAACGACTCTGAATTGGCGGACGGGAAACAGCCTACTTAAGGGGGATTAGCTCAAATGGTAGAGCGCTCGCTTAGCATGCGAGAGGTAGCGGGATCGATGCCCGCATCCTCCATACTATCATCCTCAGGGAATGTAAGGTATCATATATAAACTAAAAAGTGGGGCAAAAGGCTAAACCTTGTGCCTAACAGCAAGGGGATGGAGAACCGTTTATTTATAAATGAAACTAGTTATGAACATGGAAGTTCTAATTAGTTCAAATTCAACCTTATAGGCTAAGCCTCAATAAATTAGCCTCAATTAAATGGACAAACCTCAAGAAGAATAGAGGAAATCTGTCGTTACCTTTTAAAATGCAATTAAAATTCAACGTACAGTAATGTGTTCAATCCATACTCCACCAACATGACGGCAGCAGAAACTATTCCCTTTTATTATCTACCACAGCGCCTTCTTAAAACGGCTCCAACGACTCTGAATTGGTGGACGGGACACAGCCTACTTAAGGGGGATTAGCTCAAATGGTAGAGCGCTCGCTTAGCATGCGAGAGGTAGCGGGATTGATGCCCGCATCCTCCAAAAGCTGTTTCAGAACATGTGTGGACCTACCTCATTAATGTTAGACTTCTTTGTATTGGGAGATAATTGAACCAACTAACAGTAAGAATAGGTGATATCTGTCATTACCTTTTAAATTCAACGCACAGTAATGCATTCAATACATGCTCCACCAACATGACGGCAGCACAAACTATTCCCTTTAATTATCAACCACAGAGCCTTCTTAAAACGGCTCCAACGACTCTGAATTGGTGGACTGGACACAGCCTACTTAAGGGGGATTAGCTCAAATGGTAGAGAGCTCGCTTAGCATGCGAAATGTCGTAGGGTAATATGCCTTTTGGTCCAATTGAGGTTAAGCCACACGTTGAACATCCGTGTTGACCATCCGGAGGAACTGCTCCAACACGATCTTCTCCCCGATCGGCTCCTTTGTGTGAGTCTTTGGAGAAACCCACTTCTCATAGAGCTCATTTAGCCTTGTGAAAAGCTCTCTGGGGGTCTCTTCTGGTAAGACCTCCATTGCTCGGAACTTCAGTCTATAGGTCTCACTGTTAATTTCATACTTAGCCAAAATGGCTGCTTTGACTTTCTGATAACATAGTGTGTCCTCCATGTCCATGGCTATGTAGGCCGCTCTAGCTTTTCCCGTTAACAGAGGGACCAAGTAGATTGCCCACTCTGCCATGGGACACTGGCTCACTGTAGCCATGCATTCAAATGCCGTCAGGAAGTGTTCAATGCTCTCTTCTTCCAAGAAGCGCTGCATTTTAGGGCCTCTCCACCCAGACAGCTGGCCCTGCTGGATCCTTGGTGGACCTGGCTCTGCCACCACTTCGGCGTAACCTGGATGCTGCGCTCCAGGACCCGCATCCACTGCCGCTGGGGTCATCGCACGAACCGCCGCTGGCTCCTGGACCATGGCTGCTGGGAACACCGCCGGGTCCGCCGCCGTCTCCCGGACCATCACCGCTGGGTCTGCTGTTGGAGCTGCTGAGACTGGGGCTGCCGCTTCCATGCGTCCACTCCTGTCCTTAGTAGCTCCCGCTTCAATTTTTTTTAACTGGTGGCCCACATAACACCACCGCTCCTCCTGGTTCTTCTCGAACTCTCTTTGCGCCGCGTCCTTCTCCTTTTGAGTCCGCATGAAGTCACGAAACATGGCTCTCAGTTCCGTGACTTCAGACTCTTCAATAGCCCCGCCTTCTGCACCTTTTTCCAGGCTGCAATCCTGCTGCTTTCTTCGACGCATGCTCATCCCTCATTGGCTACTGGTCCCGAAAACCACTGCCACCAAATTATGCCACTAGTTATGAACATGGAAGTTCTAATTAGTTCAAATTCAACCTTATAGGCTAAGCCTCAATAAATTAGCCTCAATTAAATGGACAAACCTCAAGAAGAATAGGGGAAATCTGTCGTTACCTTTTAAAATTCAATTAAAATTCAACGTACAGTAATGTGTTCAATCTATACTCCACCAACATGACGGCAGCACAAACTATTCCCTTTAATTATCAACCACAGAGCCTTCTTAAAACGGCTCCAACGACTCTGAATTGGTGGACGGGACACAGCCTATTTAAGGGGGATTAGCTCAAATGGTAGAGCGCTCGCTTAGCATGCGAGAGGTAGCGGGATCGATGCCCGCATCCTCCATATTATCTTCCTTGGGGAAAACGTTGTATCATAGATAATGGTGAAAAGACTGAACCTTATACCTAATAGCAAGGGGATGGAGAACCATCAACCTATTTATTTATAACTGAAACTAGGCATGAACATGGAAGTTCTAACTTGTTCAAATGCAAACTTATAGGCTAAGCCTCAATAAATTAGCCTCAATTAAATGGACAAACCTCAGGAAGAATAGGTGAAAGCTGTCGTTACCTTTTAAATTTCAACGTACAGTAAAGCGTTCAATCTATACTCCACCAACATGACATCAGCACAAGCTATTCCCTTTAATTATCAACCACGGAGCCTTCTTAAAACGGCTCCAACGACTCTGAATTGGTGGACGGGAGGCAGCCTGTTTAAGGGGGATTAGCTCAAATGGTAGAGCGCTCGCTTAGCATGCGAGAGGTAGCGGGATCGATGCCCGCATCCTCCAAAAGATTTTTAAAAACATGAGTAGATCTACCTCATTAATGTTCATCTTGTCTGTACTGTGAAACTGTTTGTTACAACATGACAGAGACCAGAGAGATTTGAATGTAACATCCTGTCATCACTGCAGACACCCTGGGATATGCCGATACCATGTCGTAAAGAGATATCTCAACAAATGTCGCATAGTTGGTTCAACACGAAAAGGGGGATTAGCTCAAATGGTAGAGCGCTCGCTTAGCATGCGAGAGGTAGCGGGATCGATGCCCGCATCCTCCACATAATTTTCCTGCAGAAAATCCGCGTCGGTGTTTACCAAGTTGTCATGTGTGTATGTACAGCCAGAGAAGTCTCTATCCCAGTCTCTTTCATATATGTAAAACATCCAGTATTGGGGAGGAATGTGTAATCAACAGCGCAGCGCTACTACTAAATTGTTCAAATGTATAACTATGTGTCTATATACTTCTTTCATGATTAGAAATGGAAAAGAAAGGTCAATTTTCTCAATATGTGATTAACCTTAGGCTTGAATTTTAAAAAGTTGCCCAACTGTTTACAATTCAACGTAGGCTAATATCTAAATAGCCTACTCCACCAACAACCGCATAAACGAGCTTTAATCTTTCTTTAAAAGTGCGCATAAATTCAAAGTCAAGTGCATTGTGCAAGCAAGTTGGGGGATTAGCTCAAATGGTAGAGCGCTCGCTTAGCATGCGAGAGGTAGCGGGATCGATGCCCGCATCCTCCATAGTGTTTTTCTGCAGAAACTCCGCGTCAGTTTCTACCAAACTACCTTGCAATGTCATGTTCCTATAAAGCCATTACATTTCGCAAATGATATAATTATTTGTATCATACAAATACATGCAAAGCCTATGTTACAATTAAACATGGGGTGTATCTAGTCTCCTTTAGTACATGTAAGTAATAGGCCTACAACCAATATTTGGGAAAAAGCACCATCATGTCTACCTGCTGGATGATGTAGAACCTATTTAGTAGGCTTCAGTCTATGTAGAACATAACCATTAATTTACAGCTACAGCTGATCCTGTAGGTATGGGTATTATAAATAGTTCAGATGTACTGCTATAGGCCTACATTTGTTTCATAACTAGACATTTTAAATAATCAATGGCCTTAATAAAAAACATTAGGCTAAGACTAAAGAGTCTTCTAATATCTAAAGTAGGTTAATATCGTAAAGCCTACTCCACCAACCTTAAAGCCGCACAAGCTATCAACACTGCAACAGTCCATCTCATAGCACTGTAGAGTAGTAACAGTAGTCATCCCTCTAACCTTGTACTCTGTCTTAGAGATCTATCATTTTTATAGGCCTAGATGTGTTCATATTTGTTTTTCTTTTACATGTTGAACAGGTGGTACATAATCATGTCACATATACTTTTCCTTTTGTGAATGAATGTTTGATTTTAATCACATTGCTTTTAAGGGAGGGTATTGCAGGCTCATACTAAAGAAAGGGCTTGACCCTATGTCTTCTCTGAACACAAGTGGTATTACTCCCGTGTGAAAATCCCTCCACAAGTGGAAGCTACCACTGTAAACAAAGCCAAATAATGTTAATAATTAAGTGCCAACACCTGGACCGAAGAAAAGGAGCATATGCTTTTAAAGATCAATATTAGTGTTGTTTTTATGTGTTGGCACGTAAGCCAATAAACTAAAACATGATTAAATGTAACGCATGTCAGATACCTTTTAGATGCTCTATTTATAACCAGTCGTAAACTGCGTTGGAGGTGGGGTTTGAAACATTGTCGATCTGATAAAACATTGTAAACACCGCATGAAAGACATTAGTTTGACCTTTTGTGGCCTCTTCATGCAGGCCTACAGACATTGCTTCTGCGACTTGGTCCGCTGACACTGAAAACAGCCCCCGTCTCAAGTACCATCCTTCTGACAAGTAACCTAGTAAGTTACTTCTAAGTCTAGGCATAACAAAGGTTATAACAGCAGACTGATGTCGATTTTAACATCATACCATTCACTCACTATTGAAATCCAGTATTGAAGCCATTTCATCACTGCTGAGCAAATGTGTGAGCAAGTGTGTGTTTTTCTTTCTTCTTCTCTGCATCCAGATTCGATGGCAAGGCGCGGAAAAGGACGAGAAAACGAATGGAAGGATTCATGCATATTTTATTCAAGAGTAAAAAAAGGGGATCGTCCCATGGGGCATGCTTACAGTGTTGAGTGACTGGGGAGTCAAAAACAGAGATGGGGACAGATTCATAATAATAAGGAGAGAGAGAAAGAGAAAGAGAGAGAGAGAGAAAGAGAAAGAGAGAGAGAGAGAGAGAAAAGAGACAGAGACGGCTCATATCTCCAAAAGAAGCACGAGAAGATCAACGCAACATGAAGAGAGAGAGAGAGATAGCTTAAATGTTAAGAATAATGTCTAAAATGAATATAATAATCATAGAATCAAATATATCTTCAAATAACGTGAGGAGTCGCCAAGAAATAGGATTTGAGAGAGAGAGAGAGAGAGAGATAGTTCACTTATTTATACTTTAAATTGTGACGGCAGCAAATCCGCCTTTTCTGTTACAAATGTGTCTGCTTTTTGCAATTGAATAGCGTGACTTTATATTTGTTTTAAACATGCAATCATGCTTGGGTTGCCTGAACGCCTGTGGCCCTGTATATAGTATGGTCATCCATCGATGCTAGCGTTATATCTGCCATCGTTATT